>CM038682.1:22510701-22911886 GCA_021605205.1 Aegilops longissima
ATACGCCAACCCAACAAGTACCTTTGGAGACACCTGTAGTACTCCTTTATAATCACCCGATTACGCCAGACGTTTGGTAGTACCAAAGTGTTCCTCCGTAAACGGAGTTGCATAATCTCATAGTTACAGGAACATGTATAGGTCATGAAGAAAGCATTAGCAATATACTAAACGATCAAGTGCTAAGCTAACGGAATGGGTCATGTCAATCACATCATTCTCCTAATGAGGTGATCCCATTAATCAAATGACAACACATGTCTATGGTTAGGAAACACAACCATCTTTGATTAATGAGCTAGTCCAGTAGAGGCATACTAGTGACTATCTGTTTGTCTATGTATTCACACATGTATTATGTTTCCGGTTAATACAATTCTAGCATGAATAATAAACATTTATCATGGTATAAGGAAATAAATAATAACTTTGTTATTGCCTCTAGGGCATATTTCCTTCAATATCCCCTTCCATGGCAGCCCCGCTCCCACCCTTCCCTCCTCAAGGACAAGGATCCTGGAGTTAGGCGACGGCACTGGTCCATCCGGCGAGGACGCTGCACGCGAACGACACAATCACTTACGACAACCACCCACTGGAGGACCTCGATTTGCTGCCCCATCCAGCCCAACATCGAATGGATGTTGCCAACTGCACATCCATGAACCATGCCCTTCCATGATGTTGTTCCCCACCCTGTGTATCATCGACATCTAAGGTACTGGTACCTCACTACTGGCATTCATGTAGTTGGTGCGTGTGTGCTGTGTGTCACCGTGGCCGTCGACATCCGAGGTACTCCATAATGTTTCACACTGCGAATCGCCATGTGTGAACTTTAAAATCATTTTTCTCTTATAATATATTGTAAGTTTGTATTTAATCCGATATGGACATAGTTTCCTTTCATTTTTCATATTTCTTGGATCTGACAATTTGAATGTACTATTTCAACGTATATTTTCTTATATAGGTATAACAGTCCAACTTCAAATTAATGAAGCCATAAACCAGCAACCGGAGAGGTCATTGCAGACAAGAGGAGAAGGAAACAAAGTAGGCTCTGCTATAGCCCCGCCAAGCCCCCCCCACACACACACACAACTTTGTAGGGTCCTAAGATTAAAGAGAATATTCTCTGCCCCCCCCCCCCCTCCCCCTCCCCCCAAACATCTAAATTTTGTGGTTAGCTCCTAGTGCCTCATAGGCACAGTAGGAGCATGCCTCCCCAGCCCGAAGAAGTCGGCGACCGGCATGTGATGCTTAGAGGTAGTTTTGTTACTGCTAACGCACTGCAACCAGTGGTGTACTGGCACGCGAGTGGTGTTGTGACGGTGCTCATGGACTAGTGCTTATAACTTGCCTCCTATGAACAACTGCTATGCATCCTTCATCGCTTAGGTCGTGTTTGGTTGCCTGCATACAGGCCAACCAAGCCCATGCGGGACAAAATTTGCTTGTTTGGTTGCCTAGGTTACATCTGTTTTATGGCCTGCACAGAATTTAATGCATCTTTGGGCTTACATGCGGGGAAGGGCCGAATCGCCCGTTTTTGTGAGCCAGGCTCGCTCGAGCCGCACGTGCCCGTCGCCTGCATGCGTTGGGAAGCGAGGAAGACAATGGGACGGCCGGTAACTCCTGCTATGTCCTGTCACCCCCCACGCCCATTCTATGAGTATGATTCTTGTGCACTCACTGACCTGACCAAGTGTAGTAATTTGTTGTATCTGAATCAACATCTTGGTAATAGTATGGTCAATTTTTCTGCTGACCTTTTTATTTGTCTCCATGTAGCACGTCATCCATCCCGGGTCCTAGTAATGCACCACAGGCCCGGTTGATAAATAACAAGTCCAGCAATTTGTTGATCAACACGACCAGCATGAATGCAGCTTAATTAGCCAGCAGCATCGCCGCTAGTGTGACGACGAAGACGCCGGCCGTTACCACTAACGACACTTGACCACGGCCCGTCGGTCGCCCGGTCAATCACCGCCGTCCATCAGGAGAGCATGCGTGCTTTTTCGACACCATATTATCTCTGAGTATCTGAAATCGCGAAGCTTATCGTCCATGGCTTTTCCTCCCAGTCCCATGGCATCACCGTCACCGGCCACCAGCCGGCGTCGGTATGCTTTCCCCTAGCTCGTCTCATCCACTCACCGCATGACCAAGAAGAAACGCATCCACCCATCCAGATCCACACACGCACGCATCCGTGGCCAATCATCGAATCATATGTAAATGTAGGAGAAGAAGCTTCCGCAGCCAATTAATCAAAGCAGACGGCACGTGACAGCAGTTGAGCACTACTTGGCGTTCATATATAGTCCGACCGTAATGGTCGGTCGGCACGTGCGCGCTCATGCATGCACGTAGCCTCGCCGAGATCCGTGCCGCGTCGCATGCACGCCGGCAAACGGCTGGCCCATGTGATGTGAAGAAGAAACAGACCCCGCCATGATCTGACGATTGCTGGATACCCTCCTCGGGACAAGATAGACGCGCGGTAAGGTCCAGAAGAAAAGAAGAGAGAAAAGGAGGATAGAAAGACTGCATGCGCAGTCTATCCATCCATTGGCATCGATTATTTTTCTGATAAACCCTTGGAGAACAACAGCCGTATGTATGATCGTTGCGCACTCACCTACCTCCTCTCCTGCCACCGACTACCAATTCGTTGCCTCCAATCGAATTGTTACACAGTGGTCAGATTCTCTGCCGATCTTCATCTTCTATGGACCTGTCTGCATTTGGCTGGCGGGTGCGTGATTTCCCTCATGCCGACAACAACCACGTCTACTCCTACCAATATGTAATAATCAATATATGTAATATCATCGGGAGTCATAGAACTTGCGCTCGATATTCAGTTTGGTGCTATAACTTTAAAAATACAAAAATTACAGTCATTTAATTTGACTCAAGTGTGCACATACGATCATAAAATACATATGCGGCCATATCCATGTATATGGTCCCATTTGTCCGTGACTAATGGCGCTCGCTTGATGCATTTTTGCACAACGACCCCTCGCCTTTTTTTATTTGATTCGCAAAAACCAGCAAATATGCCACGTCTCGAACAAGCGATATGGGTTTATCGCCCCAGGCTAGCCTCTACTCCCATCACATTCAGTTCTACAAGGCAGATAACAAGTTTAAATGAATTGGACGGGAATGCATATGGAGGTTATTTTTGAGTGGTGTGGAGTTTATTGGGCTGCATATACGGCGGCCCATTTCGCATACGCAATTTTTTTAGAAAAATATTTGCAAGCGTAAGTAAAAAGGTTATGTTCGAATATTTGTGCATTAAAAATATTAGCCATACAGTCTATGATTAGTAAATAAAAATATTTAAATGTAAACATGTGTATCATGTAAAAACTTAGTAAAATGCAAGTAAAAATATTTAAGATGTTTGTAAAACATAAGTAATAAAATTATATTAATTTTTTGTGTTGAAAATATTATACATACAAATGATCATTAGTAAATAAAATATTTAAATATAAACCGTGTATTATATAAAAATGTTTAGTTCATACAGACATTGAAATGTTTATTAATTAAATATGTTTAATGAATCCATACATTCACGACTTATATGTAAATTATACAAAATGATGAATACAAAATTTATTAAATTTTTATGAATATTTACTTCTATTATTCATGAATATTATTTAAAATAATATATGAACAAATTTAAAAGTAGATATTTTGTTTGTATGTACAATATTTATAACGCATGAATATTTAAGGGTTATTTTTATTACTGAAATTATAATTTACTTACTATACATATTTCTAAAAAAAGAGCAAGAGCCTTTGATCTAGCAGATTGAGACTAGTTAGCAATATTACACGTATAGTTAGCAATATTACACGTACAGGTGCATGTTGTAGTGGCTACCGTGCCTTTTGTGCCAGACTCTACTCGGTTGTTCCAAATTTGGTGGACAATTTTCATTCTGTATTAACAGGTGGGACATCGTCCATTTACGTGATAACTCTTTATCCATAGGAGACATATGATGTAGACTGGTGTAGTGGCTAGATTGCCTAGTATGGTAAATGTGGGTCTCGTGCTTGAGTACTGTCGCCCCTTTTTTGGCGTCAATTTCCACTTTTTTAGAAAAAAAAATATGATTGGATCTTTTGCAAAAAAGTGTCGTGGTGGTTGGCTTTTTCTGCAAATAAAAAAATACAGGGGTGTTTTGTGCAAAAAATGCATTGCGTGGGCGCCTTCAATCACTTTTTTTTGCGGGGAATTTAGAGCTTTATTCAAACAAAAGCGTTCTCTGAACAGTCAGCTAAAAGGCTGCTAATCAGGAAGCTGGGAGTCTCTGTAAGCCAGCTTTCGGTCACAGGCACATTGCATGCACGTTTAGCACATAGGTGAGCTGGACCATTAGTTGATCTACTTACATGCTGGATTACAAAAGAATGAAAACTAGCTGAAAGCTATTCAATTTCTAAGATAATTGGTGCCACAACCGAACGACTGTTGAGGCGAGTGTTCCAGAGGTTTACCACCTCCAGGCTGTCTGTCTCCACCACCACATGCTCGAACCCTCTGAGATTTGCAAAGATTACTCCTTCTCGAACATCAAGGGCTTCTGCAATCATGGGTTCAGTAACTCCGGATGTGGTTTACACCAGGCACCCAATAAGGCCGTAGACGATCTTGCCACACCGCCGGCTCCACTCTTCCCCTCATCGTGATCAACTGCCGCGTTGGTGTTGATCTTAATCTGATCTGGCTCCAGAGGGCGCCAGCCGTGCCCGGGTAGAACGTGTGCATGTTGTATGGGAATATCAAGGAGGGTCAGGGCTTCCCGAGTGAGCTTCATCGAGTTGGTCGGGTCTATCTTGTCCCCATCATGCGTCCATCGATTGCGTGAGGTCCAAATGGACCACATCACAGTAACGATTGCAGCGCGCTCTCTAGCCGAGAGCCCTGGTTCACATAAAATGTCGGATGCCCAGGTTGTGGGATGTAGCCTTGGTAATTTGATGTCCAGAAGCTGGCGTGCTTCATCCCAGAATCTCCTGGCATGTGAACAAAACATAAGAGCATGCTGAAGATCTTCATCATGTGCCTGACAAAGCTTGCAGATACTAGTGTCTCGGATATGACGGTATTTAAGCGTGCATTCGTCCGGCAGTATACCACGAAGTACCCTCCACCAGAACACACGCACCTTAGGGACCACCTTGAGAGACCAAAGAGCTTTCCACAACTGTTGTTTGTTTGCTGAAGCTTCTGTAACCGGCCCTTCTTCACGAGCTTGATGCTCATTCTAAATCACTAGAGCTCGGTACGCTGACTTGACAGTGTAGTTGCCTGTCCTCTCATGTGCCCATGCAAATGAATATTCACCTCCGCCGTGTCGCAAAGGTATGTTTAGTATAGCCTCGGCGTCAGGTGCAATAAAATTCTGCCGAACTAGGTCTTGTTTCCAAGTCCAGTTATCTGTGTCAATTAGGTCACTGACTAGTGAAATGGTGGGAGCCATTGGTGTCAACAGTGGCGTCCTCGTGAGTGTTGTTGGTATCCACTTGTCAGCCCATGCATTGATCGTAGTACCATCACCAACCCGTGTGACAACTCCTGCTAGCAAAGCCTCCCGCCCTGCGATGATAGCTCGCCAAGTAGCGGACGACGCCTTGGGTGCCGAGGCCCGCAAGAAATCTGAATCCGGGAAGTACCTTCCTTTCATAATTCTCGCAAAGTGACGTGGCATTTGTCAGGAATCGCCACCCATGTTTGCCTAGGAGAGCCAAGTTGAACAAATGGAGATCTCGGAAGCCCATTCCTCCCTGACATTTCGGTTTTGTGAGCTCTTTCCAAGAGACCCAATGGAGTGACCTCTTGTCGATTGAGCTACTCCACCAATACCGTGCCATGCTTGAAACAAGCTTTGCACAAACCTTCTTCGTTAGCAGGAAACAACTCATACTGTATGTGGGGATGTCCTGAATGATAGTTTTAATGAGTGTCTCTCGGCCGCACACGCAAAGAGCCTCTCCGACCAACCCTGCATTTTACTCCTGGACCTTTCACCGATGTGTTCAAAAGTGCCACTCGTGATCCGTCCAACTGCCATAGGTAAGCCAAGGTATTTGTCATTGAATGCTTCTACCATGACTCCTAGTGTTCCTTTGATTGACTGCCTCATGGATCTGGGTGTATTTGGGCTGAAGTAAATAGCGCTCTTGTCCTTGTTCACACACTGTCCGGACGCTTTACCGTAGATCCGCAGAATATCATTCAATCTCTCTGCACTTTGGGAGTTAGCATTGAGAAAAATCAAGCAGTCATCTGCGAACAACAAATGACTAACCCATGGTGAACGGATGCTCGCCCTAATCCCTCTGTCAATATGTCCTCCATGATATTTGAGTAGTGACGAGAACCCTTCTGCACAGAGCAAAAATAAATATGGTGATGCGGGATCCCCTTGCCGAAGCCCCCTAGAGGGCATGAAGTAGGGCTGTTGTTCACCATTAATCCTGACAGAGAAGCGCAATGAGGTCACACACTTCATGATCAAGCTAATCAAAGTCCTGTTGAAACCCAGCTTTGTCATGATGGCCTCTAAGTAGTGCCACTCCATCCTGTCGTACGCTTTCATCATATCGAGCTTCACTGCACATGCATGATTTTGGCCTTTCTTCCTTCAACGTAAAGTGTGCACACACTCTCGAAGGCCACCAGTACATTATCAGTAATGAGGCGTCCAGGAACAAATGCACTTTGTTCCTCGCTAATAATCTCATCCATACAACTTCTCAATCGGTTAGTAATAACCTTGGCCGCTATCTTATAGAGTACTGAACAAAGAGCAATAGGGCGGTATTGAGAGATTGATTGGGGGTACCGTACCTTGGGGATCAAGGTAATGGAAGTATCATTTAAGCCCGCCGGTAGTTCTCCCTGTTCAAGAAATATAACACTGCATTAGTTACGTCATCCTTCAACAAATGCGAGTGCCGTTGGCAAAAGCCAGCCGTGAAACCATCGACCCCCGGTGCCTTTGATGGGGCCATCTGAAAAAGGGCAACCTGAACTTCTTGCGCGTCGTATGGTTTCTCCAACATGTCATTCATCGCCGGTGTCACTTTGACCGGAACATGATCTAACAGCGCGCTTGTATCAGACACTCCTTGAGAACTATAGAATGCTTGATAGAACGCCTGCACTTCCTGCTTATCTTCACTCTCGTCGGCGCAAACAGAGCCATCAGCCCTTTTCAATCCTCTGATCTTGTTCATTCTTTGTCTTTGTTTGGCTTGAGCCTGGAAGTACCCCGTGTTACGATCACCCGCCCGTAGCCACAGGACCCTGGAGCACTGCCGTAACCATATTTCTTCCCGTCGAAGGGCTTCACGTAGTTTGATGACAGCAGCTTTTTCTTCCTCCGACGGGCCACGTCCAATGGACTGTCTCCGCAGTTTGTCAAGTTTCTTTTGGAGCTGCCTCACTGTTCTAGCCATACATCCGAATTCTTTTGCCCCCATGGCGCAAGTTCCCTTTGCAGAGCATTGAGTGACTCTACAATCCCTTGCAAGCCTGGTGCACGCTCTTGCTTTCGCCATGACTCTGTTACTAGTTTCTCATAATCAGGATTAGTTTGCCAAACAGTCTCATATCTAAATTGCTTCGCCCGCGGTGAACCATCATTCTGCCTTGTCCCATGAAACTCTGCCACCACAAAGCAGTGGTCGAACTCGGTAGTAGTGATGTGTCTCACCCATATATCCTCGTAGTGCTGCCAAAAGGCTTCATTAGCAAAAGCTCATCCTATGCCGTGTCATACACACAGATACGTCCGCATACGCATACCGTAACCGTATATGCACGCTTGAGTCAAGTTAAATGACTACTATTTCGTATTTTTAAAGTTCTAGCACTAAACTGAACATCGAGCGCAAGTTCTATGACTTCTGGTGATATTACCTCAAGAAATTAATTACGTAAAATGAGTCCGCTGCATTCCTCTCTTCGTCGCTCGTTCGTCTTTCTTTCTTCTCGTTCCTCTGCCATCAGACATCCTATGCCGTGTCGGAAAGTACGACAATTGTCTTGTTGGTCATGTTTTGCGAGACGGAGTGCACGTAGACAAGAAGGTAAAATGCGGGGCACATCATGGCCCAGATGTCCTCAATCTTTTACATAGTCGACACCGTTAGTTAACCATCATCCAAACATTATGTTTTTCAGCGGGGGCACGACATGCCATCGAAAGTGCAATACACAATAAGAGATTATGCATGTTATCAATGGACAATCTTGTTCGATGGCTATAGTTTTATATATATATATATACACAAACACATTTACTGCGTAAGTCACATTCTCCACTATTTTCAAATGAGAAATTTGGATATCAGGTCTCGGTCGCCCCATTGATTAATGCCATTTTCTTTTCATCTCACGACTCACAAGAAAAGCATATACAGTAATTAAGCACATGTTTTAACTTCTGCATATTTTTCCTTACTCTTTTTCCTCCTCCTCACGATCTAGTCCAAGTGACCCTATATTTGCATATGACTGGTGCAATTTTTGGATTTATACATGTTATTCGTTACTCCCTTCGTCCCATAATATAAGATCGTTTTTGCGAGCTGCGATACACTCATACAAGCGAGTTTTTATCTTGCAAAACGATCTTATATTATGGGGGAGGGGGGCAGTTTATAATGCGATACACTCATACGAGCGTGTGCATGTAACAATGCACATTGTACCCTTTGCAAATTGGAAAAAAGAGAATTGAGAGAGAGAGAGAGAGAGAGAGAGAGAGAAGCAATTTGAAAAAAGTCAGACTCGGGCGGACTTCACAACAGTAATTTGACTTAAAACACGAGGTGTTATAGAGAAAGTAGCAAAAGGAGAAGTATGAGAACTGGAAACAAAAGCCGCTAGTACATTAAGTATTTATACGAAATTTCATGACTTTTTTAAAACACGTGAACAAGTTTTAATGTCAATATTTTTGTTTGAATAGTTTAGAAAAATAAACTGGATGAACAAAAAAAATTACCTTGGATTAACATTTTTAAGTGAGCAGTAAACTTTTTTCAAATTAAAATAAATATAATTTTGAAATTTATGCATTTGGAATATTTGGAAATTTAAAACATGAAAAAAAAGAGAAAAAAGCAGCACCCGTGTGTGCATGATTTCAGGCTGCCCTATTTTAGCGACTGCCTGTGGCGACGGTACGCCCCATCTCGCTCACATAAGCTAGACAAAGTAGCACCTGTTCTCATGTGCCCGTTATTGGCACGCTTAGATTCACCTCATCTTTTTTTATACAAGCTATTGTTTCCTTAATAATTGTCAAATCAAAAATGTCTTTTGGTCGTCCTTCCTTCTTTAATTAAAAAGAGGCAAAAATTGTAATTTTTCCTTCTTCTCATCTTGACTCAGTTTCTCTTTTTTTTGACACGCTCACTCGAAGTCTAGTAGCCAATAGATACCATGACAGCAGTATGGCACCTAGCCATGACAGGATGAGAATATGCCTAGTGATTAACTGTTTATATTGACACAACACGATATGGAGCTTTCAGGGTTGCCCTCTCCGGCCGCCTCTCTTTCTATCAGCCAGTGTCGCAGTCATCGGACACCAGCAAGCAAGCCGCCTCTCTTTCTATCAGCACCGTCTCCGTCCCGAATTCATGCATGTTCCACGCTCTCGCTCCCTCAAATCACTTTTCATTTTGTTTCTCTCTCGAGGCAGCTTTCTTTTGACGCACCCGCTCATTGGAACGCAGAGCTTTCCGGGCTTAATTTTCCCTCCCGCGGTGATCACTCACACCCGTACGTCGCCAGCGTTCGCTTTTCCAAGGGTTCTCCAAGCTCTAGACCAACGATTGCCCAGTGCCCACGTTCGTGATTGTCGGCCGGCCGGCCGGCCGGTGGCGCATTCACGTGCGTGCACGCCGGTCGTGCGTTGGGGCGCATGCACGCACGTTGCCGCCTCCTCGAGATCCGCACACCGCGTGCATGAAAACCCCATATGCATGTGACGAGGAGGAGAACCTTCTTCCATGCGCCGACCAAGATCTGCCAAGAACTCCTATATTTGTTTTTCCTTCAGAAAAAAATACTCCTATATTTGGCCACAATTAAGCTATAGAGTAGATCGAGAGGGCTGATAGCTTTCGCTCTTTTATTCTATTATTATTAAAAAAGTAGAGATTGATAGCTAGCTAGCCAGGCTCCAAAAAGAACCAATAGCAAGAACGATGCATGCATATGATTGGCCCAACACGTGGACCCCGGCCAGCGCCACAATTTTGCTAACTTTCGAAACCAATCACCCGTAAAAGAAAAAGAAAAAAACTTTCAAAACCAATCACAGTATATCTGAGTGTTGTGCTTGTGCACTCACCTACCTCCCTACGCATCAGTGTAGTAATTTGTAGTATCCAAATTATCTTAGTGTACTAGTACTAATTTGACATTTTTTCTGCTGACCTTTTCTATTTGTCATCCATCACGGGTCTACTACTCCGCCGATCGACCAGCATGCAGCTTAATTAGCTAGCAGGATCGCAGCTAATGTGACGACGAAGACACCGTACCGCTAATGGCACTTGACCACGACCCGTACGACGTTGCCCGGTCAATCACCGCCGTCAAACCGTCCCGCATCCATGGTTGTCCTCGTAGCAGGTGGCAGGTGGGACACGGACGACTCGCTGCCCATAATCTAGTTTCATTTCATCTGAGCAAACGGCTTACGCAAGTGATCCGACTATCCGAGGAGGGACGTCGGGTGCTGAAGTAGGCATGTTCTCACTCGTTTCTTTCAGGTGAGTATAGCTTATACGTACTGTGGATTTTTCTAGAGCCGCTTATACAGTGTCGTGGCCCTAGATCGATGCGCAATACCCTTTTTTTTTCTAGTATGTGCATCTGCATGCATGATTGCCAAGCACGTACGTACATACGTGGACGCCCGGACAGCACTCCATCGATCAGTATCAACTTTTTTTTCTTTTTTTTTATCGAGAATTAGTATCAACTTTCGAAAAATACAGATGTATGATTGCTGCGCACTCGCACTGCCACCACCTACCTCCTCTCCCGTCCCCGACTACCAATTCGTTGCCTCCGATCGAATTGTTACGACAGTGGTCAGATTTTCTGCTCATCTTCTATCGATATGCCTACATTTGGCTGGCGGGTGTGTGATTTTCATACTGAAGGACGACCCCTTCTCTATAAACAAAAGGGGAAATACAAACCAATCAAATATCTTTTGGGGATGTCATGTGAAGTTTAAGCAGACCACAAAGGAATCATAATTGCATAGAAAATGTCACGAATCAATTGCAACCAAACGGATGAAAAATTTCTCCACAGAGAATAAAAGGGTGTAGCCTATTTAGTCTTTGGTATAGTAAACATGCATGGAATCAAATATCAGATGAAGGTTTCATAATGTTTTTTTTTCTTGCTTCAAAGGAACATATAAACATTGCCCAGGTGAACATGGTATCAATGCAAAGTTGGAACAAAGATACCCAAAAAAAATAGTAGTCTTGGAAGGATTTGAGCTGCTTGTTATCTTGAGAATTTGAAGGCTCGATGGCGGTGGATAGTCGAGGGGTGTGTAGTCATGGATATTGAATATGAAAATTTTATCATTTCCACGTTAAAGGTTAAAGGCAACTTCTTTATGATGTTGAACTAGTTAAGGATATTTTTAAACAAACCTTTGAAAATGTGGAACGCACTTGAGACAGCGAGGAGTGTTAGTATAATTTTGTTCCTAATCAAGGGTACAATTTTCATCATGCAACAACAACCATGTAACCTCTACCGGCCTCCTTATATATGCATCCCTTGGGCCTAATCAGCTACGCTAACAACAAACCGAAGGTCACACTACACCACCTGAGAGAGCTCAGAGAGAGTTTAATAGAGAGTAAAGGAGCAAGAATTGACGATGGCGTTGTCGTTGGGCACGACCATTGCCGGCTCAGCTTCTTCCCGCATTACCGGCTCAGCTTCTTCCCCCATTGTTGTATCATCGTATTCAGGAAACCCATGGCCAGGATAGCTGTCGTCGTCCTCTTCTTCTTCATTGTCTTCCATCATAACCCCTCTTTCTCCGTGCTTGGTCCAAACATTATAGTGGGGCATGAAACCGGACTCAAACAGGTGGACGTGAATGGTTCTTGACGTAGAGTAATTGCGACCATTCTTACAGCCAGCACATGGACAAGGCATAAAACCATCCGCCCGCTTGTTTGCCTCAGCCGCAAGCAGAAAAGTATGCACGCCCTCAACGAACTGGGAGAGCATCGGTCATCGTACATCCATTGCCGGCTCATCTTCATTACACAACACCGAATAGACCAAATTAATACAAGTTCATACATAAAGTTCATACAACACTTAAATGCAACAAACAAATAACTCTCTAGCTAAAGCATTTAAATGCAACAACAAATGCGATCAAGATCGCAACTAAGGTAACAATTGATCCAACAGCATAATGATACCAAGCCTCACTATCGATGGCATATTTTCTAATCTTTCTAATCTTCAAGCGCATTTTCTCCATCTTGATCTTGTGATCATCGACGACATCGGCAACATGCAACTCCAATTCCATCTTCTCCCCCTCAATTCTTTTCAATTTTTCTTTCAAGTACTCGTTTTCTCTTTCAACTAAATTTAACCTCTCGACAATAGGGTCGGTTGGAATTTCCGTTCACATACCTCCTAGATAAAAATATCTATGTCAACTTGATGGGCATAATTTGTCATAAACACGAAATGCAACAAATAGTTTTAAAAGAGAATATACCACATCCGAATCATAACAAGGACGAGGGCCGAGGATATCAAAACCATGGCACTATGTATAACAAACAACGTACGGGTAAGATAATTATTATATGAGTAACTATATATCCAAATCACACAAACATCAATTTTTTATATAAAATTTCATGAACAAGAGGCTCACCACAAGGTGGTGCCGGCGACGGGACGGTGCGGGCGATCGATGGTGGTTATGACGGAGATTTAGAAGGCACTAAGTAAACCACACCTACATATGCAAACTAAGTGTTATTTTGACCTCAAGTTGCATATAAATCAAATACTACCACATATAATTCCTCCCAAATTACTAAAACCCACAATTAATCACTATATAAACCAATGCAAGAGCTAATCTAGCAATGAGAGATGAAAGGACAAAGTTGCTAACCTTGGTGATCATTTGAATGGATGAGGGCCTGCAAATCTTGACTAATTTGGGGCAAATTTTGTGATGAACTCGAGAGGAAGAAGGGAAGAACAGAGGAGAGGGAGAGGAAAAAGGGGGAAGAACAGAGTGCGGGTGGACGAAGGATTTATATAGGACGACATTTAGTACCGGTTTGTGTCAAGAACCGGTACTAAAGGTGCTGGAAGGGCCCCATTCTGACAACATCCTGCCATCACTCTCATTAGTACCGGTTCGTGGCACAAACCGGTGCTAAAGGTTTGCCACGAACCGGTACTAAAGAGCTCCTCCCGGCTAGCCGTTGGAACTGGCACTAATGGACACATTAGTGCCGGTTCTGTTACAAACCGGGACTAATGTGTCTCACATTTGACCCTTTTTCTACTAGTGGATGCTTAGAGCCAGTTTCATTACTGCCGACGTACCGAGGCCAGTGGTGGACTGACACGCGAGTGGTGTTTTGACGGCGCCCATGGACTAGTGTTCATTACTTGCCTCCTATGAACTACTGCTATGCATCCTTCGTCACTTAGGGTGTGTTAGGTTACCTACATACAGGCCAACCAAGCCTGCGTGGGGCAAAAATTACCTATTTGGTTGCCTAGGATGCATCTGCTCCTCAGCCCGCATAGAACTTAAAGCATCTCTGGGCCTACATGCGGGGAACGGCCGAATCAGCCGTTTTGGGCGAGCCAGGCTCGCTCGAGCCTCATGTGCCTGTCGCCTGCATGTGTTGGGAAGCGTGAGAGACAATGGGACGGTTCATAACTCTCCCTCTCTCTGGTCACCTCCCACGCCCATTTTGTTGGACATATTACTCTTGCTTGTTCTATATATTTTCATTTTTATTGCCTTCTTTAGATTACGTTGCGGGCCTAATTAACATAAGACTATTTTAGTGGTCACCGTATGCAAGCCTTGTGGTCAAGTTTTTTTTGAGCCCACTAGAAGGTGGCGTGGCCATTATATAAACGGGTGTACAATATCCCGATACGTGGGCTAGGTGTCGAGCCAATACGCATCCCAATCCCATGGCTGAGGACAGGAGGAGAGCATGGCGTATCTGAAAACGGGAAGCTTATCGTCCATGGCTTTTCCTCCCATGGCATCACTGTCACCGGCCACCAGCCACCAGCCGGCGTCCGCTTTCCTCTGGCTCGTCTCATGCAAGTATATAGCACGCCCAAGACACGCATCCATCGTCCATGGAGATCCACGAACAAACACACGCGTCTGCATATGCAAGAAGAAGAAGAAGCTTCCGCGGCCAAAAAGCAGACGGCAAGGTGGACGCACGTGATAGCAGTAGCACTTGGCGTTCATAGCCCGACCGTAATGGGCGGTCGGCACGTGCGCGCTCATGCATGCACGTTGTTAGCCTCGCCGAGATCCGTGCGAAATCTCATGCAGGCCGGCGACGACTGACCCGTGCATGTGAAGAAGAAGCAGACCACAGACCACGCCATGATTTTGTTGACGATGGTTAATTAGGTACTCCTCAGGACAACATGGATGTGCATGGTACGGTTGTAGGTTCCAAGAGAAAAGAAAAACGTAAAGAACGACAGAAAGACTGCATCTGCACTGCATGCATGATTGGCCAGCCAGCGCTGCATCGACGTCGACGACTATTTTCCTGATAGAACCTTCGGAAACAACAGCTGTATGATTGTTGCGCACTCACCCTGCCACCCACCTCCAGACCTCCTCTCCCGCCGCCGGCTACCAATTCGTCGCCTCGACCGAATTACTACAACAGCGGCAAGATTTTCTGCCGATCTGTCAGCATCTGGCAAGTCGTCGCGTGTGTTATTTCCCAGCTGCCGACACCAACCACGTCTACTCCAAACAGTTATACGGCCTGCAGCATCGTCACGGTTAATGGCCAGCCCGGTGAGTCACTCCACCGATCGCGACCCTCCGCGCGCCCGCATCCACGGCCCCGCGCAGCCGTAGCTTTCGACCGCCTTCTGGACTGGGACGGACGGGCGACGTGGACGCAGGCACGCACGCATACCCATCTTGCCGCCGCTTGCTCATGATAATTCCGTTTCGGTCATATATACGGCACGGTCCCTCTAGATGAAATAAATTACATAAATGGCCCTTTATTTATAGAGTCCACTGCATTTCTCTTTTTCCTTGCGCGCTCGTCTTTCTTTCTTCTTGTCTTTCATCACACATCCTTTGCCGTGTCGAAAAGTACGGCAATCGTCTTGTTTGAATGTTTCTTTCCTTCCCTCGTTTGATTCTCATAGGACTAAAATCATTCACGGTTTTTTCCATATCGTACATTTGTACTACATTTTGAAGGAAAATCTTCATTCACTCAAACCTTTTTCCTGGATTCTTTTATTTTTCGTGTGCTATCAAACACTCTTTCAAATCCTATAAGGTATCATGTGGGTACACCCTCGTATGTGCTACCCGTAGGCTCTCAACTAGGGTTTCCTCTGCCTCTTGCCGGTGGCGTCGCCGGTCCGCCTCTTCTCCTTTGCCCCTAGGACCATGGAGGTGCGGTGGATCCCGGCCCTTGCCGGCGAGAGGATTTCACCAGAGAGCAAGAGCGGGGGAGGAGGGAAGGGGAAAGGTAAGCTCAACACACCCACAAGAGGGAGACCAGAGCAGGAGCACCGTTGTCATCAACGTCAATGTGGAGTCGACAAGGGGGTTTCCCCATTCTAGAGGTCCCACCGCCTCACCCTCAATTGTCAGAACGGGTGACACGAAGGGGACCTAATCCAAATTGATGAGAGGGATAACTATTAGGATAAGGAGCCTAGGAATCAGATCGGGCGTAGTGGTTGAAGCAGCCTGCAACAACGATGAACATCCGCCTCCCAGAGGGTCGGCAGGGACGCCAACACCTACGAAAACATCCACCGGAGGAGATCGACATACACCACTCACCCATCCTAGGGTCTCCGCCCCAGCGTCTAGAGCTCCCTGCAGCGGAGCAGATCAGCAGGGCCTCGCCACGATCTTCACTAGATGTTGCACAGTGGACCAGTGAAGTCCTCAGGTGGCAGTGGGGAAAGGAGAGGGAGGGGCTTTGGTGGCTAGGGTTTCGACGGCCACGAGGGGTCAGCGTGAGAGCGTGGTGGGGTGTGTAGTCATATATACTGAATATGGAAATTTCATCATTTTTACGTTAAACGTTAAAGTCAACTTCTTTATAATGTTGAACTAGTTAAGGATATTTTGAACAAAACTTTGAAAATGTGGAACGCACTTGAGATAGCGAGGAGTGTTAGTGTAATTTTGATCCTAATCAAGGTACAATTTTCCTCGTGCAACAAAAAACCATGTAACCTTTCCCAGCCTCTTTATATATATGCATCCCTTGAGCCTCATCAGCTACGCTAACAAAAAAACTGAAGGTCGCACCACACCACCTGAGAGAGCTCAGAGAGAGTAAAGGAGTGAGAGCTGACAATGGCGTTGCCGTTGGGCAAGACCATAGCTTTGCAGCCACTGGCAGAGCTACGGCTGGGCCTGCAGGCCCCCCGCACACACACACACACACACATACACACACAACGTTGGTTAAAGTTGGGAAGGATTTTCTTAGGGTCCTAAGATTTGAAGAAAAAAATTCTCTGCACCCCAAAGGCCCAAAACATCTATATTTTGTGGTTCGCACCCAGTCCCTCGTGGCCTCGTAGGCACGGCGGGAGCATGCATCCCCATCCGAAGTAGTCGGCGACCAGCACATGACGCTTATTGGCATTTTTGTTACTCCTAACGCACCGCGATCAGTGATGGACTGGCACACGAGTGGTGTTGTCACGGCGCCCATGGAGTATTGCTCATTACTTGCCTCCTATGAACTACTGCTATGTATCCTTCGTCGCTTAGGGAGTGTTTGGTTGCCTGCATACATGCCAACAAGGCTTGCACGGAACAAAAATTGCATGTTTGGTTGCACGGGCTGCATCTGTTTCGCGGACCGCACGAAACTTAAAAGCACGTCTGGCCTACATGTGGGAAATGGCCGAATAGGCAGTTTTTGGCAAGCAAGGCTCGCTCGAGCCACACGTGCTCGTCGCCTGCATGCGTTGGGATGCCGCGTGAGACAACAGGGTGGCTCATAACTCCCCCTCTCTCCAGTCACCTCCCACACCCATTTTGTAGGAGATATGTCTTGAAGGCAATAATAATACTTATTATTTATTTCAATGTTCGTAATTATGTTTATATTATGTGCTATAACTACACTGATTCTCAAGTCTAAAAAACCACGAGACTCAGAGAAAAACTTACGTTCGCCAACGGTTCATGACTGTCGGCCGGCCGGTCGGGAGTGCATGCATGCACGCTATGCGCACGGCCGGTCGTCCGTTCGCGTGCATACACACACGTTGCCACCTCCTCGAGATCTGTGGGTCGTGCATGCCAGTGCAACGACAATCCCATATGGTTGTGGTGAGGAGAGGAGAGAAGAATCTTCTTCTATGCGCCGACCGAGATCTACTAAGTATTTTTTTTTTTTTTTGCGGGGAAAAAAGGAGTTCTCATTACTCAAGGAGGCTTCTCAGCGAGAGCCAGGTTTACAACAAAATCCATCCCGGCAGTAAGCCAGACTGCATCTACTAAGTACTATGTGGCCAGAATTAAGGGCATCTTCAATGGCAGCCCGTAATTTTTCTCATGCATCCGTCTATAGATAAGGGGACCAATCCGCTGGGAGGCGTCATCCAACCGTAGCCATAAATGTCTGTCTCTGTTAAATTTTAATTGCCAAATACATACGTGATTTTCTTTAAAAAGCCGCGATTAAGAGCTTTTTGTTTGGCGGAAGGCTATTAATCCATATGCCAGTGCAGTCTCCGCCAAAGCTAGCTGCTTTCGCCACTGAACTAGCTTCCTTCTGCCTACTAGGCTTGGTCGTTTTCAAACCTTCCACCAAAAGGCCAAATCTATTTACAAAGTTTCCATCATTTTTGTCAACGTGTGATAAAGAATCTTAATAGAAAACTAATCATCTTGCCAAATGCTAAGAAGTAACCTTCCGCCAAATGCCCAAATATATTTGCAAAGCTTCCGCCAAATGCACATATACTAATCAACTTGCTAAATGCTAATCATATGGCAAGAAGTAACCTTTCGACAAATGCCCAACTATATTTGCAGAGCTTCCGCCAAATGCTCAAATACTAATCACGTAGCCTTTCGCTAATCCGCAACCTTTCCGCCATCCGGATGAAGAGGTGGGGTACGTGGTGACTTTTGGTTTATCACGAGGATGCCGGACTCCTGCAAAACTCTCCCACATTTGTCTCCTTTTTGAAGGAGAAAGTACGTTCCCGCCGCGCCGCGGACCGATACAGGACCGCGTTGGATAGCTTCCGTGGTCCGGACAGTTGCGGGAGGTTTGTTGGTCCGTCTTGAAGATGCCATAAGCTATCAATCGAGAGGGTTGATAGCTAACTTTTGTTTTAAGTATAGAGATTGAACGTACCTCTGTTCTGGTTTATTGGTCCGTT
Organism: Aegilops longissima; assembly: GCA_021605205.1. NCBI lineage: Eukaryota > Viridiplantae > Streptophyta > Magnoliopsida > Poales > Poaceae > Aegilops > Aegilops longissima. The sequence goes on from CM038682.1 coordinate 22,529,459, forward strand.
CCATATTTGTGTCAAATTTTGACCATAAATTTAACTAACAAAATATTAATGCATGCCACCAAAAGTTATATAATTGGATTCATATTTGAAATTAATTGATTTCCGATATATTATTTTTGCAATGTAATCCCTCAATAAAGAAATATAAAATTGTTCAAATCACTAAAATAACGATTTAAACAATCTTATACTCCCATCCATCCCAAAATTATTGTCCTAGATTTGTCTAGATGCGGATGTATCAAATCACGTTGTAGTATTAGATAAATCCGTATCTAGACAAATCTAAGACTAGAATTTTGGGACGGATTGAGTATTTCTTTAAAGAGGAAGTATAACCTATAGTATCAGTGAAAATCCTGATCAAAATTTGAACCTAAATACGAGGTAACTAATAAATCAGGACAGAGATAGTAATAAAAGAAATTATCATCGCTATATGAAGCAACATCCGATGACAAACCCATGCACAAGGTGTTTTGCGCACACTTGTCAGAGCCTCGTGGAGAAGAAGCCCTACCATGGGACCAGAGCGAGGAACGCCCACCCGTCCAAAGAAACTAGCCCTAGACTACTAACCGGACGGACATGGAGCACCAGGATTCTCGCCCCCCGGTTGCCGAAGCAACAGTTAGATGCGCGGAGGAATGCGCGGGACCGGCCGGCTGAAGACGACGGAACCTGGTCGCCTCCTCTTGGCATCGAAGAGGAACGGAAACTGGAACCGGCTACGTGCTCATGAGGTTTGGTTCTGTTAGTTATCTCCATTTAGTCATATCGGGTCCTAGGTAACGAACAACACGCCCGGTCGATAAACAACAAATCCAGCAATTAGTTAATAATCTACGCGAGCATCGTGCAGCTCAAGGCCTTGTACAATGCAAGACGCTTACGATGGAGGCCTAAAGAAATAAACCAAATTTTCTTTAAGCACCGGCATTTATTTGTAGAGGATAGATGCCTAATTAGACGTCTCTCTTATAGAAATATGCACTGGTGTTTTAGAAAAATTCGATTTACTTTTCTAAGCACCTCTTAGCATCTAGTATTGTACAAGGCCTGATTACTACGATAGCTAGCAGCATCACCGCTAATGTGACGATGATGACGCCGTACCACTGACGACACTTGACCACGGCCCGTCGCCCAGTCAATCACCGTCGTCCATCAGGAGGAGAGCATGCGTGCCTTTTCTGACATCATATAAAAAAATGAGGCCAACCCAATGGCTAATCCTCAATGGCTTTTATTTATAGAAAAAACGTCGTGAGCACCGTGTGTTAGAGCCGAGGCTCGAACCCGGATAGGCTGGCAGTTACCCAACTGCCTAGCCAACGGGTCGATGCCCCGTCTTCCCTTTTCGACGCCATATTATCTATCTCAAAACGCGAAGCTTGTCGTCCATGGCTTTTCCTCCCATGGCATCACCGTCACCGGCCACCGGCCACCAGCCACGAGCCGGCGTCGGTATGCTTTCCGCTAGCTCGTCTCATCCACTACTCACCACATGACCAGGTAGCAGCACGCCCAAGAAACGCATCGTCCATCGTACATCCAGATCCACACACGCACGCATCCGTGGCCAATCATTGAATCGTAATATGTAAATGTAAGAAGAAGCTTCCGCGGCCAAACAAAGCAGACGGCAAAATGCGCGCACATGACAGCGGTAGCACTTGGCGTTCATATATAGTCCGACCGTAATGGTCGGTCGGCACCGGCACGTGCGCGGTCGTTAGCCTCGCCGAGTAATGATCCCGTGGCGTCGCATGCATGCCGGCAACGACTGGCCCATGTGAAGCCGAAGCAGACCCCGCCATGATCTGACGATGGTTAGATACACTCCGATCCCCAGAACAAGATGCATGGTAGGTTCCAAAAGAAAATAAAGAAAATAAAAGGACAGAAAGGCCGCATCTGCATGCATGATTGGGCAGCACGCAGGTCTACCTACGTCTACGTGGACGCGCGCCCGGCCAGCGCTCCATCCATCGACGTCGATATTTTTCTGATCAACCCTTGCAAAACAGCAGCTGTATGATCGTTGCGCACTCACCCTGCCACCCACCTACCTACCTCCTCTCCCGTCTCGTCGCCGACTACCAACCAGTTCGTCGCGTCTGATCCAATTGCCACGACAGTGGTCAGATTTTCTGCCGATCTTCTTGTATCCATCTGTCTGCATTTGGCTGGCGGGTGCGTGATTTCCCTCCCCTCCTGCCGACACCAACCACGTCTACTCCTGGCACCCAAATCACTACGCGGCCAGCGGCATCGTCACGGTTAATGATGGCACTTGACCACGACGCCGACGCGATTAAGCCAAGCCCGTCGCCCGGTGAATCGCTCCGCCGAGCGTGACCGTTCACGCGCCCGCATCCACGGCCACGCGGCACGTAGCTTTCGACCGCCTTTTGGCCTGGGACGGACGGGCGCAAACCATCTTCCCGCCGCTCCCTCCTGATAATTCTGTTTCGGTTGTATACATATACGCTACGGTCCCTCTAGAAGAAATTAATTACGTAAATGGCCCTTTATTCATGGAGAACGAGTCCGCTGCACTCTCTTCCTTGCGCGCGTTCGTCTTCCTTTCTTCTTGTCCCCTGTCATCAGACATCCTATATGCCGCGTCGAAAAGTACGGCAATTGTCGTGTTGGGCATGTTTTTCCCCTTCCCCTTGGCCCCCTGATGCCAATTGAACTGTTCACTAGCTTGTTTTTTTTTTTTTTTGCTAGGCGGAGTGCACGTAGACATGAAGGTAAAATGCGGGCCGGGGCACATCATGGCCCAGATGGCCTCAATCTTTTAGTCAACACCGCTAATTAACCATCATCCAAATATTATGTTTTTTCCGTGGTGGCACGATATGTCATCGAAAGTGCAATACACGATAAGAGACGCATGTCCACTCTCGATACGCAACCGGGGGCCGTCTTCTTTGTGCGAGTTACAATTCACCCCCAACATGCAACTGTGGGTCCTTTTTTTGTCCCAATTGCAAATTCACTCTCGATACGCAACTGGGCTCTATCCATTTTTGTCCCGATTGCAAGTCCAACCTCAACACGCTACTGCGAGGGGGCAACCATTTTTGTCACCAGGTGCAACTCTACCCCCGACATACAATTGGGGAGCCTGCGTTCTTTTCCAATTGCAAGCCCATCCTTTATACGTAACTAGGGCCCGGACCATTTTGTCTCAGTTGCAAGTCCACCCATACGCAACTGGAGCGCAACCAATTATGTCCCAGTTGCAATCAACCGTCGATAATTGTGGGCCCTACCCATTTTTGTCCCAGTTACAAGTCTAGACTCGACACACAACTGGGAGTGGGACGACCATATTAGGGCATGGCCAATGCATAGCCTCATGGTGATGCCCCGTGTGCCATGTAGGATTGGATGTCAGGGAAAGTAGGTTCGGATATATAGGGAAGCGGGATCCTATGCAAGAGGCGGGTGCTTGGGGAGAAAAAATGTAGTCCGGTGAAAAAGTTGAAGTGGAGAGTAAGGATGCACGTCTAGTAAGGGTCTACTTTCTATTCTTTGTTGAGGCCCGGTAGTAGTAGTTTGGGTTGTGAAGAAAAAAATCAATATAAATGCCTCCAACAAAATTTTGTCATAAATCATCTGTATCCATATGTCGCCGTCGTACACATGCCCTTATATCTATCTGAAAACGCGGAGCTTATCGTCCATGGCTTTAATTTCCTGCCAGTCCCATGGCATCACCGTCACCGGCCACCAGACACGAGCCGGCGTCGGTATGCTTTCCGCTAGCTCGTCTCATCCACTCACCACATGACCAGGTAGTAGCACGCCCATGAAACGCATCCATCGTCAATCCAGATCCACACACGCACCCATCCGTGGCCAATCATTGAATCATATGTAAATGTAAGAAGAAGCTTCCGCGGCCAAGCAAAAGCAGACGGCCAAGTGCGCGCACATGCATGACAGCAGCAGCACTTGGCGCTCGTTCATAGCCCGACCGGAATGGTCGGTCGGTCGCCACGGCACGTGCGCGCTCATGCATGCACGTTGTTTGCCTCCTCGGGTGCTGCGCGGCATGCAGGCAACGGCCGGGAGACCCATGTGGGGTTTTTTCACTGTTTTGACCCATGTGGCAAACTTTAGCACGATTTGACCCGCTTTTAAAACTTTTTTCGTATCTGACCCAAACCGAGACGCCAACATCCATGGCGTTCACTTTGATCAAGACGCCATGACGGACCACGGCGTTTGGCCTGCCCACCTCCCTGGTCACCAGGTTTGACCGTCTGACGCGTGGCAAGTGTCGACACCGACCCTAGACGCCGTGAACCTTGGCGTCTACCCCCGAGAGATAAGTGGTCACGGGAAAAGTGTGTGGGGCCTCTCACACTCTCCCAATCTTCCATCCCGAAAAAGAAGAACAAAGGAGAGCTCCCTCTCTCCCCCTCAAGGCTCACTCAAATCCCACTCCAAATTTGATTTTCCTCCGTGGATCTTTCTCTCCCTTGTTGTTTGTGGTAATCTCCCCCGGCTCCCTAAATTTTGTTGGTAATTTCTTGTTATTTTAGTGGCATTATGTAACCCTAGGTGGCACCTTAGTTTCTAGATTTATTCAAATCCTTTGGTATTGGATGGCTTTTAATTAATATGTAGTTGTGGTAGTAGTAATGGGATATGAATTTTGTGGGTACAAATGATGGATTTGATAAATATGATGGTTATGGTTAGGTTATGTGTTAAGCTAATGACATGATTTATTTAGTACATAAGTTTTAATTTGTTTTGGATACACAACTCATTAGGATATATAGCTGCCATTGCTTCATTAGAGTTGCATAGTTTTTGCAACTATGCATTATAATTGTCATTTCATCTTGTTTGTTGTCCTTTTTAGATGGATGATAGACTTGTTAATGTTCATTATTTGGACAAAGCGTCATTTGTGACCAAAACTGCAAGTGACAACGAGGAAGTGGTGGTATTCGACACAAGTCCTAGTTATGATGAGGTTGTTATTAAAGTAAGAGATAAGTTGAATTGGATGGACCCCAATGATAAAGTTGAATTAATTGGAAGGTATGATGTTGGGGTGGGAACAAAATCTCGACTGAAGAATATGCCTATCATCTCCGAGTTGCATTGGGGGATATACAAGGGTAAAGTTGCGGCGTCGGAAGACATGTCACTTGAATTGTTTGCTACGAAGGGGCAAGGTTCGTGGCTTGATATTGACTTGAACCGCCAAGTGTCCTCCCCATGTAGAAGTGTGGCTCGTGTTGTGGATAGTGCCGAGGTGTATGCCCCAATACTTCTAGCCAACCGTCACCTAGCCAAGAAAATGAAGTTGTTGGGCATGCTCTAGAAAAGTTAATGAACAATATGTTGATGGTGATGGTGATGTCCAATGTGGTCATGGTGATGATGATGATGACATGCATGAGGATGAGACTCATGCAAATGAGAAGGAGAAAAAGGAACGACTAAAGCGTGAGGCGGACATGGCATGCAAAAACAAGAAGATGGCTCAAGAGGAGGAGAGAGTGAGGAAGCTTGAAAGGGCTCGTCTTGCACTAGAGGATGGATGTAGTGATGATGATGAGCAAGAGGATGAGATTCATGGCAATGACATCGGTGACTTGGAAGCGTTTGTCAGGCAGCAGGACATGGACCGTGAGATCCCTTATGGTCGTGCATATGCATATGACTCGGATGATGAAGGTCCGGAGGAAGAACTGGGCGTGGATGGATTCACGGAGAGAGAACCGTATACACACAGAGGTGACCGGTTTGGAAATAAGAACTCCATTGTTTCGTGATCTCAGGCTGGCCCACAAGGCGGTAGTTGATGGTGGCATGAGTAAGGCGATAGAACCAAGAGCTTGCCGGAACCGGCGAACCAAGGGTCAAGGGTGAAGACGAGAATGCTTACTTGAAGAAAGGGTTGAAATTTGTGAGTTTGCGGGCCTTTAAAGTATGGCTAAGTGACTATGCTATTAGAAACCATAGACCATATCTTGTTAGGCACTCGGACCAAAAGTGCGTTACTCCATCCATTGTGACAAAGAAGGATGCCCATGGGCGGTCCATGGAAGAAGAATTAAAACCGGCAATGGCTGTTAACAAGTTGTGTGTGTACTCACTCGCAGGCCACCGTCAAAAAGAAGCCTAAAACACATCGTCAACTCACGTCTGAGTTTCTCGTGTTTAAATTAATGAAAGAAGTATCAAGTGATCCAACCGTGAAGGTGAAGCTCCTCATGACGACGGTGAAAAAAATGTTTGGATACAAAGTCAAGTATGGAAAGACATGGAAGGCCAAGTCAAATGCTTTAAGGATGTTGTATGGTAGTTGGGAAGAAGCATACAATCGCCTCCCGCTGTTGTTGGGAGCGATTGCCCATAGGAACCCGGCATGTACCATGTGGTCGAGGATGATGGTCATGGGGTGTTTCACCGTGCCTTCGGAGTTTCGGACAATGCATCACGGCCTTTAAGCATTGCCGTCCGGTTTTGTCTATTGATGGTACATTCTTGACTGGCCGATACAAGGGCACAATCATGGTAGCAATGGCGCACTCCTCCAATGACAATGTGTTGCGGTGGCATTTGGTTTGGTGCCCTTGAGCACCAAGACAAGCGGGAGTGGTTCATGCGTCATGTTAGGGAAAATGTCATTGGTGATAGAGAAGTGTGCATTATATCGGACCGGCACCAAGGCATCTTGAAAGCCATGGACATTGTTATTCCAGGAATTCCAAAGCTCCACCATCGATGGTGCATGAGGCATTTCGTGGCAAACTTTTATATGGCATGTAAGAGCAAGGAGTTGAGCAAGGATCTAACCCATGTTTGCGTGGCCTTTAGCACCGGTCGTTCACCATTCGCTATGACAAGCTCTCTGAAGCTGCAAGCGAAGGAGGAAAGATTTCTTAACACGAAATTTTCGGAGAAACACAAGTGGGCACGCGCTCATGACGAAGGAGGTTGGAGATATGGAGACATGACCAGTAACATGGTCGAATGTTTTAACAATGTGCTCAGAGGTGCCCGCCCATTGCGATTCTTGCAATAGTGGAATATACTTTCTTCAAGCTTAATGAGTATTTTCGATGCATTCAGAGGAAACCGTGAAGTGGATTGGTGAAAAATGGAATATCCACCAAAGGTTGAAGAGTGGATGATGTTACAACAAAGCAAGTCCTCAAAGACGAAACTTAGGCTATTCAACACCTACGATATGACCTACCAAATCGACGAGCCTGGTGGGACAATAAGAGATGGTATGTCATATGGTGGTCGTGCATTCGAGGTGCACCTTAAGAGACGGTGGTGTCAGTGCGAGAGGCCTAGTAAGTATCATTGGCCATGCTCTCATCTTTTGACGGCGTCGTCAAGAAATATACATGTGTCGATGGGACAACCGTGAGGATGCATGAGTTCGATCTTGAAGCTACTAGGTTGACATGGGCCCTAGATTCCAACCCTTCCTAGACCCATCGCAGTGGCCCGACTATAATGGCCCGGAGCTTAGGCCCGATCCTTTGTGAAGGTTGAGCCCAAGGGTAGAATCGATGAAAACGGTTGAGAGGCGATATGGACAACCTAGCTGGATACACCGGCATGAACCAATTTGGTAGCGGGCACTTTATGGAGCCTCCGGACACTATCAACTGTGGTCAATGTGACAATCCGGGACACAATGTGAGAACATGCTCTAAGAAAAGGAAAACATCAAAGAAGGGCAATCCAACCACGAGTCGGGCAGGGTGGTGGCGGAGGGGTTCGGTGGTCGTGAGGAGGGGTTCCGTGGTCGTGAGGTGGTTCCGGTGCTGCTAGAGGCCCTAGAGGAGGTGCTAGGAGTGGACAACGTGGTAGAGGTGGCGCTAATGGAGGCCCTAGAGGGGGTAGTAGTGGTGCTCGTAGAGGTGGTTCCGGTGGTGGTACAAGAGTACGGACAATTGATAACGGGTCGGCGTTTGGTTATTTGCATAATCCAAATGGTTGACCAATTTTGAATGGTAAATATTTGTTCATTCTTTTCTTGTTTTCTTGTATTGTGTTTTTTTGCATTAAGTTTGTTCATGTAATTTTCTAACAATTCTTCTTCTCATAGGCATGGCTTCATCCGGTTCCACGACGAGGCCACGGTGCGCTGACCAAGAGGACATGCCGAGCAAGTGGGAGGAGGCAAGGTTGGACAAGACAAAGGAGAAGGATGTGAAAACCCCTTCATGTTGGTGTGCGAGATGAGTGCAAGGTGAAGGTCTCCACTGACCGGAAGAAGTCGTGGACGGAAGGAAGAAGATATTTTGTGTGTCCCAACTATGCACATGATCGCGCGTCCCACTAACGCCTATGACATCCCACCGTATGTTAGAAAAGTAGGATATTCTCCATTATGATTCATTTTATATTACTAACAAAAACTTGTTTTGTGTGTAGTCACCTCCTCCTCTTTGCAAGTACTTCACATGGATAGATCATGAAGTGCGGAAGATGTCCAAAAGACCAACTTCAAGATTGCCTTAGGAGACAGCGACGGTTTGAAGAATCCTTACAGAGAGCCGAGGGGCGAGGAACGTCGTGAGAGGGAGAGGAAGGAGCGGAAGAAGCGTGAGGAGGAGAGGCGCGCAAAGAGAAGGCAGCTCGTCAAGAGGAGAGGGCAAGAAAGCTTATGAGGGCTCGCGATGCACAAGAGGAGGATGAGGCACGCGACAAGAAGGGGAAATGGCCGCGTGTGACCCAATAATTTAGTTGAATGTGCTATTTGAGGATTGTATCATGAATTTGTGATGAACTATGTCATGGACCTATTATGCTATTTGATCGGAACTATGTAATGAACCTAAGTTATGCTATTTGATGGACACTATGTAATGAACCTAAGTTATGCTATTTGATAGGAACTTTCTTATTAGTTATGTTATATGTCACGAATTTGAGACCGTTTATTTATGAGTTTCCAAAAAGTTTGTTCTAATTTGGGATTTGTCGTGGATATAAGTTTTGGCCATATCCAGAAAGGTGGAATTGCTGTGGCTCATCTGCATACCAGGACGCCAAGGTTCCTGGCGTCTAGGGTCAAAACGCCAGAGACCATGGTGTTGGAAATATGCCCTAGAGGCAATAATAAAAGCATTATTATTATATTTCCTTGTTCATGATAATTGTCTTTATTCATGCTATAACTGTATTATCCGGAAATCGTAATACACGTGTGAATACATAGACTACAATCGTCCCTAGTAAGCCTCTAGTTGACTAGCTCGTTGGTCAACAGATAGTCATGGTTTCGACTATGGACATCGGATGTCATTGACAACGGGATCACGTCATTAGGAGAATGACGTGATGGACAAGACAATCCTAAGCATAGCACAAAGATCGTGTAGTTCGTTTTGCTAGAGCTTTTCCAATGTCAAGTATCTCTTCCTTCGACCATGAGATCGTGCAATTCCGGATACCGTAGGAGTGCTTTGGGTGTATCAAACGTCACAACGTAATCGGGTGACTATAAAGGTGCACTACAGGTATCTCCGAAAGTGACCATTGGGTTGACACGGATCGAGGCTGGATTTGTCACTCCGTTATGACGGAGAGGTATCACCGGGCCCACTCGGTAATGCATCATCATAATGAGCTCAAAGTGACCAAGTGTCAGTCACGGGATCATGCATTCTTGATGCGAGTAAAGTGACTTGCCGATAACGAGACTAACGAGGTATTGGGATACCGACGATCGAGTCTCGGGCAAGTAACATACCGTCGACAAAGGGAATAGAATACGGGTTGCTTGAACCCTTGACATCGTGGTTCATCCGATGACAACATCGAGGAGCATGTGGGAGCCAACATGGGTATCCAGATCCGCTGTTGGTTATTGACTTGAGGTAGTCTCGGTCATGTCGCATGTCTCCGAACCCGTAGGGTCTACACACTTAAGGTTCGGTGGCGCTAGGGTTAATAGGAAGACAAGTATGTGATTACCGAATGTTGTTGAGTCCGGATGAGATCCCGGACGTCACGAGGAGTTCGGAATGGTCCGGAGGTAAAGATTTATATATGGAAAGTGGTTAAGCGGACTCGGAAGTTTGGTGGTATACCGGTAAAGTACCGGGCCACCGGGAGGGTTCCGGAGGTCCACCGGGAGGGCCACCTCTCCGGGGGCCACATGGGCTAAGTGGGAGGGAACCAGCCCCTGGTGGGCTGGGTGCGCCTCCCACCTAGGCCCATGCGCCTAGGGTTTGGGGAGGAGGAACCCTAAGGGGCGCCTCAGCTTGGGGGCAAGCCACCCTCCTCCCTCCTCCTTGGCCGCCCCCCCTAGGGTTTGCCCTAGAGGGCCGCCCCCTTGACCCTCTCCTCCTATAAATAGAGGGGTGGGGGAGAGCTGCCAACACAGTTGTGGCGCAGCCCTCCCTCCCAACACCTCTCTTTCTCACGCAAGCTTGGCGAAGCCTGCCGGAGAACTACAGTACCTGCTGCACCACGCCGTCGTGCTGCCATCGGGATTGTCTTCTTCAACCTCTCCTTCTCTCTTGCTGGATCAAGGCGGAGGAGACGCCATCGTCCCGTCGTGTGTTGAACACGGAGGTGCTGTCCTTCAATACTTTGGTCATCGGTGATCGGAATCACGTTGGGAACGTCTTCGTCATCACCACTCTCAAGAACGCTTCCGTATTCGATCTACAAGTGGTATGTAGATGCAAACTCTCTCTCGTTACTCGTTGCATGGTAGAACTCATAGATGGATCTTGGTGAAACCGTGGGAAAAATTTTAATTTTCTGCAACGTTCCCCAACAAAGGGCATCATGAGCTAGGTCTATCGTAGTTCTCTTTGCACGAGTAGAACACAATTTTGTTGTGGGCGTGGATCTTGTCAACTTACTTGCCGTTACTAGTTGTTTCTTGCTTCCGCGGTATTGTGGGATGAAGCGGCCGGACCAACCTTACACGTACTCTTCGTGAGACCGGTTCCACCGACTAACATGCACTAGTTGCATAAGGTGGCTGGCGGGTGTCTGTCTCTCCTACTTTAGTGGGAGCGGATTCGATGAACAGGGTCCTTATGAAGGGTAAATAGAAATTGACAAGATCACGTTGTGGTTATTCGTAGGTAAGAAAACGTTCTTGCTAGAACCCAATTGCAGCCACGTAAAAGATGCAACAACAATTAGAGGACGTCTAACTTGTTTTTTGCAGCAATTGTCATGTGACGTGATATGGCCAAGTTGTGATGAATGATGATATATTGTGATGTATGAGATCATGTTCTTGTAATAGGAATCACGACTTGCATGTCGATGAGTATGACAACGGCAGGAGCCATAGGAGTTGTCTTTATTTTTGTATGACCTGCGTGTCATTGAAGAACGCCATGTAATTTACTTTACTTTATTGCTAAACGCGTTAGCCATAGAAGTAGAAGTAGTCGTTGGCGTGACAACTTCATGGAGGCACGATGATGGAGATCATGATGATGGAGATCATGGTGTCATGCCGGTGACAGGATGATCATGGAGCCCCGAAGATGAAGATCAAAGGAGCTATATGATATTGGCCATATCATGTCACTACTTTATAATTGCATGTGATGTTTATTATAATTATGCATCTTGTTTACTTAGAACGACGGTAGTAAATAAGATGATCCTTACAACAATTTCAAGAAGTGTTCTCCCTAACGTGCACCGTTGCTACAGTTCGTCGCTTCTAAGCACCACGTGATGATCGGGTGTGATGGATTCTTACGTTCACATACAACGGGTGTAAGACAGATTTACACACGCAAAACACTTAGGGTTAAACTTGACGAGCCTAGCATGTACAGACATGGCCTCGGAACACGGAGACCGAAAGGTCGAACACGAGTCGTATGGAAGATACGATCAACATGAGAATGTTCACCGACGATGACTAGTCCGTCTCACGTGATGATCGGACACGGCCTAGTCGACTCGGATCGTGTATCACTTAGATGACTAGAGGATGTCTAATCTGAGTGGGAGTTCATTAATAATTTGATTAGATGAACTTAATTATCATGAACTTAGTCTAAAACTTTTGAATTATATGTCTTGTAGATCAAATGGCCAACGCCATGTCAACTTGAACTTCAACGCGTTCCTAGAAAACCAAGCTGAAAGATGACGGCAGAACTATCTGGACTGGGTCCGGAACCCGAGATCATCCTCATAGCTGCCGAGAAACAATACGTCCTAGAAGGACCGCTAGGTGAAGCTCCGTCCCGAGAACCAAGACATTATGAATGCTTGGCAGTCTCGTCTTGATGATTACTCCCTCGTTCAATGCGGCATGCTTTACAGACTTAGAACCGGGGCTCCAAAAGCGTTTTGAGCACCACGGAGCATATGAGATGTTCGAGGAGCTGAAACTTGTTTTCCAAGCTCACGCCGGTCGAGAGATATGACATCTCCGACAAGTTCTATAGTTGTAAGATGGAGGAAAACAGTTACATCGGTGAACACATTCGAAGATGTCCGGGTTGCACAACCGTATGACCCAACTGAATATTAACCTCCCCGATGAGGCGGTCATTGACAGAATCCTCCATCGCTCCCACCAAGCTACAAGAGCTTTGTGATGAACTACAACATGCAGGGGATGGTAAAGACCATTCTGAAGTGTTCTCTATGCTGAAGTCAGCCGAGGTTGAAATCAAGAAAGAACATCAAGTGTTGATGGTCAATAAGACCACTAAGTTTAAGAAGGGCAAGGGCAAGAAGAACTTCAAGAAGGATGGCAAGGAGATTGCTGCGCCCGGTAAGCAAGTTGCCGGGAAGAAGTCAAAGAATGGACCCAAGCCCGAGACCGAGTGTTTTTATTGCAAGGGAAGGGTCACCGAAGCGGAACTGCCCCAAATACTTAGCGGATAAGAAGGCCGCAACACTAAAGGTATATTTGATATACATGTAATTGATGTGTACCTTACCAAGAATCGTAGTAACTCCTGGTATTTGATACGGTGCCGTTGCTCATATTTGTAACTCACAGCAGGAGCTGCGGAATAAGCGGAGATCTGGCGAAGGGCGAGGTGACGATCTTGCGCGTCGGGAATGGTTCCGAGTCGATGTGATCGCCGTCGACACGCTACCTCTTCATTTACCCACGGGATTAGTTATGAACCTTAATAATTGTTATTTGGTGCCAAGTTTGAGCATGAATATTGTATCCGGATCTCGTTTAATGCGAGATGGCTACTCATTTAAATCCGAGAATAATGGTTGTTCTATTTATATGAGAGATATGTTTTATGGTCATGCTCCGATGGTCAATGGTTTATTCTTAATGAATCTCGAGCGTAGTATTACACATGTTCATAACGTGAATACCAAAAGATGTAAAGTTGATAACGATAGTCCCACATACTTGTGGCACTGCCGCCTTGGTCACATTGGTGTCAAGCGCATGAAGAAGCTCCATGCGGATGGACTTTTGGAGTCTCTTGATTATGAATCATTTGACACATGCGAACCATGCCTCATGGGCAAAATGACCAAGACTCCATTCTCGGAACAATGGGCGAGCAACCAACTTATTGGAAATCATACATACCGATGTATGCGGTCCAATGGCGTTGAGGCTCATGGAGGATATCGTTATGTTCTCACTCTCACAGATGACTTGAGTAGATATGGGTATGTCTACTTGATGAAACACAAGTCTGAGACCTTTGAAAAGTTCAAGGAATATCAGAATGAAGTAGAGAATCAACGTGACCGAAAGATAAAATTCTTACGATCAGATCGTGGAGGAGAATATTTAAGTCACGAATTTGGTACACACTTAAGAAAATGTGGAATCGTTTCACAACTAACGCCGCCTGGAACACCTCAGCGTAATGGTGTGTCCGAACGTCGTGTCGCACTCTATTGGATATGGTGCGGTCTATGATGTCTCTTACTGATTTACCGCTATCATTTTGGGGATACGCTCTAGAGACAGCTACATTCACTTTAAATAGGGCACCGTCTAAGTCCGTTGAGACGACACCGTATGAATTATGGTTTGGGAAGAAACCTAAGCTGTCGTTTCTAAAAGTTTGGGGATGCGATGCTTATGTCAAGAAACTTCAACCTGAAAAGTTCGAACCCAAGTCGGAAAAATGCGTCTTCATAGGATACCCTAAGGAAACCGTAGGGTATACCTTCTACTTAAGATCCGAGGGCAAGATCTTTGTTGCCAAGAATGGATCCTTTCTGGAAAAAGAGTTTCTCTCGAAAGAAGTAAGTGGGAGGAAAGTAGAACTCGATGAAGTACTGCCTCTTGAACAGGATAGTAGTGCAGCTCAGGAAAATGTTCCTGTGATGCCTACACCAACTGAAGAGGAAATTCATGATGATGATCAAGGTACTTCGGATCAAGTTGCTCTTGAACTCAGTGGTCCACTAGGACACGTTCCGCACTGCAGTGGTACGGCAACCCTGTCTCGGAAATCATGTTGTTAGACAACAGTGAACCTTCGAACTATGAAGAAGCGATGGCGGGCCCAGATTCCAACAAATGGCTAGAAGCCATGAAGTCCGAGATAGAATCCATGTATGAAAACAAAGTGTGGACTTTGACTGACTTGCCCGATGATCGGCGACGATAGAAAACAAATGGATCTTTAAGAAGAAGACGGACGCGGATGGTAATGTCACCATCTATAAAGCTCGACTTGTCGCTAAGGGTTATCGGCAAGTTCAAGGGATTGGCTACGATGAGACTTTCTCTCCGTGGCGAAGCTTAAGTCCGTCCGAATCATGTTAGCAATTGCCGCATACTATGATTATGAGATATGGCAGATGGACGTCAAAACAGCGTTCCTTAACGGCTATCTTAAGGAAGAGCTGTATATGATACAGCCGAGGGTTTTGTCGATCCTAAGAACGCTAACAAAGTATGCAAGCTCCAGCGATCCATTTATGGGCTGGTGCAAGCATCTCGAGTTGGAACATTCGCTTTGATGAGATGATCAAAGCGTTTGGGTTTATGCGACTTATGGAGAAGCCTGCGTTTACAAGAAAGTGAGTGGGAGCTCAGTAGCATTTCTCATATTATATGTAGATGACATACTTCGATGGGAAATGATATAGATTTCTTGGACAGCATTAAGGCCTACTTGAATAAGTGTTTTTCAATGAAGGACCTTGGAGAAGCTGCTTATATATTAGGCATCAAGATCTATAGAGATAGATCGAGGCGCCTCATAGGTCTTTCACAAAGCACATACCTTGATAAGATTTTGAATAAGTTCAAAATGGATCAGTCTAAGAAGGGTTCTTGCTGTATTGCAAGGTGTGAGATTGAGCTCAGCCCAATGCCCGACCACGGCAAAAGATAAAGAAGAGATGAGTGTCATCCCTATGCCTCAGCCATAGGATCTATTATGTATGCCATGCTGTGTACCAGACCTGATGTAAACCTTGCCGTAAGTTTGGTAGGAAGGTACCAAAGTAATCCCGCAAGGAACACCGGACAGCGGTCAAGAATATCCTGAAGTACCGAAAAGGACAAAGGACATGTTTCTCGTTTATGGAGGTGACGAAGAGCTCGTCAGTAACAGTTACGTCGGCGCTAGCTTCGACACAGATCTGATGACTCTAAGTCACAAACCGGATACGTGTATATGTTGAATGGTGGAGCAATGGCTGGTGCAGCTGCAAGCGAGAGCGTCGTGGCGGGATCTACATGTGAAGCGGAGTACATGGCAGCCTCGGAGGCAGCGCATGAAGCAATTTGGGTGAAGGAGTTCATCACCGACCTAGGAGTCATACCCAATGCGTCGGGGCCGATCAAACTCTTCTGTGACAACACCGGAGCTATTGCCCTTGCCAAGGAGCCCAGGTTTCACAAGAAGACCAGCACATCAAGCGTCGCTTCAACTCCATCCGTGAAAATGTTCAGAATGGAGACATAGAAATTTGTAAAGTGCATACGGATCTGAATGTCGCAGATCCGTTGACTAAACCTCTTCCGCAGGCAAAACATGATCAGCACCAGAACTCTATGGGTGTTCGATTCATCACAATGTAAACTAGATTATTGACTCTAGTGCAAGTGGGAGACTGTTGGAAATATGCCCTAGAGGCAATAATAAAAGCATTATTATTATATTTCCTTGTTCATGATAATTGTCTTTATTCATGCTATAACTGTATTATCCGGAAATCGTAATACACGTGTGAATACATAGACTACAATACGTCCCTAGTAAGCCTCTAGTTGACTAGCTCGTTGGTCAACAGATAGTCATGGTTTCCTGACTATGGACATCGGATGTCATTGACAACGGGATCACGTCATTAGGAGAATGACGTGATGGACAAGACCCAATCCTAAGCATAGCACAAAGATCGTGTAGTTCGTTTTGCTAGAGCTTTTCCAATGTCAAGTATCTCTTCCTTCGACCATGAGATCGTGCAATTCCGGATACCGTAGGAGTGCTTTGGGTGTATCAAACGTCACAACGTAATCGGGTGACTATAAAGGTGCACTACAGGTATCTCCGAAAGTGACCATTGGGTTGACACGGATCGAGATCGGATTTGTCACTCCGTATGACGGAGAGGTATCACTGGGCCCACTCGGTAATGCATCATCATAATGAGCTCAAAGTGACCAAGTGTCCGGTCACGGGATCATGCATTGCGATACGAGTAAAGTGACTTGCCGGTAATGAGACTAACGAGGTATTGGGATACCGACGATCGAGTCTCGGGCAAGTAACATACCGTCGACAAAGGGAATAGAATACGGGTTGCTTGAACCCTTGACATCGTGGTTCATCCGATGACAACATCGAGGAGCATGTGGGAGCCAACATGGGTATCCAGATCCCGCTGTTGGTTATTGACTTGAGGTAGTCTCGGTCATGTTCGCATGTCTCCGAACCCGTAGGGTCTACACACTTAAGGTTCGGTGGCGCTAGGGTTAATAGGAAGACAAGTATGTGATTACGAATGTTGTTGAGTCCGGATGAGATCCCGGACGTCACGAGGAGTTCCGAATGGTCCGGAGGTAAAGATTTATATATGGAAAGTGGTTAAACGGACTCGGGAAGTTTCGTGGTATACCGGTAAAGCACAGGGCCACCGGGAGGTTCGGAGGTCCACCGGGAGGGCCACCTCTCCGGGGGCCACATGGGCTAAGTGGGAGGGAACCAGCCCCTGGTGGGCTGGGTGCGCCTCCCACCTAGGCCCATGCGCCTAGGGTTTGGGAGGAGGAACCCTAAAGGGCGCCTCAGCTTGGGGGCAAGCCACCCTCCTCCCTCCTCCCTTGGCCGCCGCCCCTAGGGTTTGCCCTAGAGGGCCGGCCCCTTGACCCTCTCCTCCTATAAATAGAGGGGGGGGGGAGCTGCCAACACAGTTGTAGGCGCAGCCCTCCCTCCCAACACCTCTCTTTCTCACGCAAGCTTGGCGAAGCCTGCCGAGAACTACTGCACTGCTGCACCACGCCGTCGTGCTGCCATCGGGATTGTCTTCTTCAACCTCTCCTTCTCTCTTGCTGGATCAAGACGGAGGAGACGCCATCGTCCCGTCACGTGTGTTGAACACGGAGGTGCTGTCCTTTCAGTACTTTGGTCATCGGTGATCGGAATCACGTTGGGAACGTCTTCGTCATCACCACTCTCAAGAACGCTTCCGTATTCGATCTACAAGTGGTATGTAGATGCAAACTCTCTCTCGTTACTCGTTGCATGGTAGAACTCATAGATGGATCTTGGTGAAACCGTAGGAAAAATTTTAATTTTCTGCAACGTTCCCCAACACATGGCGTCTAGCCTGTACAGAAACTTCAACATAACAGCAAAATGTAAGGATGACAGCAAAACTAAACATAACAGCAAAAATGACAGCAAAACTAAGCAATATTTCCAGGATGACAGCAATAAGGTACCATAGTTCACGCCATCATAGCAACACAACAACATGAAGGTAGCAAAGTGCACTCCATAAGTGCAAATTAAACACAAGTCCGGTAGCAAAGTTCACGCCACTTCTAAAGTTCACGAATCAAACATAACAAAGTTCGCGAGAATCTAGTATTAACTAATTCACTTCTTCCTTCCTCTTTTGCTGCGTTAAATGCGTTGTGTGGGCTGTGATGGCTCAAAGATCATCCATTTGGGACATCCCAAGCACCTCCTCTTCGTCTTGATTGTACTCCTCTTCATCTTGCTGCGCCTCCTCTTGCTCTGGCTCTTCTTGCAGTTGCTCCTCTTGTTGTTCCTGTTGCAAGACAAGACGACGACGACGTCTATTGTCCCGGCTAGTAGAAGCTCCAGCCGTGAGGACGGCTTTACTTCCATGGCAAGAGAGCATAGCTGCCATCTTGTGGAATCGACTCACGAAACTCTGCAACATAACAAAGATGCAATACTAGAGTAAGTCAAAAGTGTGCAAAGATGGAGGTTTTTGAATAGAGGTAACATATACCTTCATTGTTTTCCTAAGAGAATTCTCAGATGATCTACTTCCCTCATATTCACCAAGTGCTACACCAGCCTCGTTAACACAATGCAATAACTCCATGCCCTGCAAAATGAAGATCACGAAAATTATCTTTGAAGTACATTTACATGCACTCGAAGTAGGTTCTAATTGTGTGGAGCATACCACTCGGTCGTGTAGTTGTGCATAGTCAAGTTGTGTCCCTTCGTTGTCTCTCGTTTGTACATTGAAGTCCATATACCCGCTTTCACGATCCAACTCTTCCAATTCCGAACGGTTCCAACTGGGCTTTAGCTTCAACCGGTAACGTCCCGCAAGCCACTTCAGATGCTCTTCGTATACTGAATCACTATGTTGTCTTCTTTCCTTCTCCACTAGGGCCACTCTTTGATTCCACAAATCTATCCACTCGGAGTGCTTGATGGCCCAAGTCGAAGTTTCCGGGTTATTCTTTCGACTAATTCTGCAAATTATGTACAAGATGAAAGCATTAGCAAGAAATGTATTTCATAATGCTCTACTATATATCCAAAGCTACAACTATCTCACCGATGCAGAAATTGGCTTGTCTCGAAACTCTCATCCCTTGGTGTCCCTTGCCTTCTCCCAAATTGTCTTGCTACACGGTGCAGGTAGTGCCACTCGACAAAGATAGAAGCATATCAAGGGCATCTCGCCCGCCAAATATTCCTGTCACGTGTGCACATCTCGCTCAGCCGGAAAGCATAATCGGCATCATATGGCATCCAATCGACCTACAACACAAGATGATACTAGTTAAGTACACGGTTCCATCACAATTGATGTGCTCTTACGTAAGTTATCATTACCTGCTTATGAGTCAACATATCCAGCTCGTTGATGTAGCATTTGTATCAGCAGAACCGAGCTGCTGTGTACACATTCGCCATCTCCCAACAGTAGGCGACGGTCGGAAACCGCCAAGGATCTTCTCCATACCTCCGTCATGTGCGACCCATCCTTCAGAGGTGTCTTGTTTTTCTCGGGCGTCCAACGGGCATCCGCTCCCACATCCAAACCTGAAGGCACCAAACAAAGCCACCCATACCAGATGTGCCCTTCTTCCTACGACATGCCTCGTCGAGCTGCAAATTCAGAAATTGTTGATAAGAGGCCCGCGAAATTGCAAATGCAAACAAATTGACAATTTGGTTACTAATTACCTGACGATATAAGCAGTGGCGGACCCAGGCCCCAGGCAGCCCGGGCGGCGGCCTGGGGCGTGGCCGGCTCTCCCTTCGTTGCACAAGGAAGGAGCTACAGTTTGCGACACTGTTTGACACTGTAGCAAGCATATTTGCCTGGGGCGTTCCTTGCGACGAGGTCCGCTACTGGATATAAGTATGCTAGTGCTCCTGAACCCCAACTGTACTTACGGTCCCAGTCACTTAGTAGGTCCAAGAATATCCACTGGGCTTTATTACCGGTCGAATCTAGAAACACTACCCTCATTAACAGATACCACAGATATGCTCGGGCGTGCTGCTGCACAACAACCTCATTGGCGTCCGGAGGGCATACTATTCCTCTCTCCCCTCGGAGCCAATGATGCAACACTTTCTCATCATCACGCCGCCTTCTTCAGAGGCTCGGGAAAACACCATCAATTGGCCAACACGGTCTCGCCAATTAGCACTTACGGTGGTGCCGGTCAAAGCTTCTCCATTGATTGGAAGGCCACTGATCATCGCCATGTCCTCCAAGGTCACGGTCATCTCTCCACATGACAAGTGGAACGAGTGTGTCTCTGGCCTCCAACGGTCAATAAGTGCGGTCATCGCCCCATGGTTGATCGACGGAGCGTGTCGCTTGAACTGAAGCACGAACGGGAGAAGGCCCAATCTCTCGAAGTATGGCTCATAACGCTCGTCGCATGGCCAGTCGTGGGCACTATGACCCCTCATGCGCATAGGTGTTAGTTCCTGCAAAATAGCATTGCATTATGGTTAGTGCCTAGCAAAACTGACAAGTAATAATCAAGAATTCAAATAGATTGAGTCTTACCCCGTTATTCTCAATGTCCCGCGCACGATGGTCTTTGTCGTACCCTTTATGAAGACCGTCGTACCACCGTTCCCCCGCCATCCTACAAATCAAGCATGAACAAATGAAACATACATAACACTATATAACATCCTACATATCATATTTTTGGCATAACAATATCAACATAAATGCATATCTCAATGGCAACACAACAAAACCTGTTTATCTATATATGACAAAATCTGAATGCATGGGGCAACATATCTCAATGTCAAGATAACAAGACCAATTATCTATATATGACAAAATTTCAATGGCAACACAACATAACAGAGTCTCAATATAACATCCTAATTATATGACCATATCTCTATAAGAATCAAGCATACAAAATACACAAATATGTTAGAATTATATTTCAAGCAATCATCTATCTAAATCCATATACATAGCAACTAAAATTAAAATGCCCAACCCTATCAAAATGCCTTCTCTTCCCAATCCTACCATATAAACACATGCCAACTCTTCTAAAGTATACAACATACCTACATGACCAAGCCATGGGCTCCCCATTCTCAAAAAAGTGCAAAGAATACTAATCCTAGGGTTCTAACAAGTATGAATTAATGCTGCCAAAATACAAGATTTGAACCCAAAATAATCGGAGGATCTGGTGGAGAATACCTCAAGGAAGATGGGGAGGCTCAGATCCACACTTTTGATGAAGAAAATAAGCGATTTGGGGTTGATTTGGGTGAGGGGAGGAGAGAAGCGGAGCTTCTGTAGCCGCCGCCGCGAGGAGGAAGACGCCTCGAGCGTCTGGATGGGCTTGGCTGCACCCGAGCCGGCTCGGGCCGGTTTTCTGCTCTCCAGGGGTAAACGCCAAGACCCATGGCGTTTAGCACTTTGCCACGTCGGACGGTCAAACTGGCTGACCGGGAGGTGGGCCAGGGCCAAACGCCAGGGTCCGCGGCGTCTTCAGTGCAAGCAGAACGCCATGGATGTTGGCGTCTCGGTTTGGGTCAGATACGAAAAAAGTTTCAAAAGCGGGTCAAATCGTGCTAAAGTTTGCCACATGGGTCAAAACAGTGAAAAAAACCCCATGTGAAGAAGAAACAGACCCGGCCCTGAAATCTGACGATGGTTATAAGATAGTAGTACACTCCTCGGAACAAGATGGATGGTAGGTTCGAAAAGAAAAGAAAGGAAATAAAGGGACAGAAAGACTGCATCTGCATGCATGATTGGAAAGCATCTATACGTACGTGGACGCATGAAACCGGCCAGCTCTCGGTCGATTCTTTTTCGTGTCAGTATCAACTTTCGAAAAATGCACATGTATACTGTACTATATGATTGTTGCGCACTCACACTGCCGATCTTCTATCCATCTGTCTGCATTTAGCGTTGGCGGGTGTGAGATTGCATTTCCCTCCTGCCGACACCAACCGCGTCTACTCCTACCGATTAATCCTCGCATGGAATATCACAAACTAATATAGTCCAAGTACGGCATGCCGGCATTGAAAAGTACGACAATTTTGTTTCTTGTTGCACGTCCTATGCTGGTGCTAATTCTACTCTTCAGTGGCTGCTTTATTATGAGACGGAGTGCACGTAGTATAGTAGACAGGAACAGGAAGGTGAAATACGAGGCGCGTCATTGCTTGTTAATTGACCATCATCCAAATATTATGCCTTTACGCGACGACGCCATCAAAAAGTGAAATAGTATTACTCCCTCCATCCCATAATTAATGTGGGACGGAGGGAGTACATGATGAGGGATGCATGTTTTAATTTCAATGGATGAACTTGATCGACATCTATATTGTTTTATATACAAACACATACAATTGTATGGTAATTAAGTTTAGTTGCTTATTTTTCACGCTAGTTCAAATGATGGTCCTGGATTTATACATGGTATTCATTGCTCTAGAATGCGAAAACACGTAACAATGTACGGTCCAAGTTCTAAAAGGGCATTGTTAACATGGTGTGGGTTAGAAGGCAACTCGTCTTTTTTTCTTTCCCTAACGCGTAGGTGCTAGGGCAAAGTTGTTCTCTCCTCCGATTTCTCCGCCCGCCGCGAGAGGCAGCGGGCAAGGGAAAGGGATGCGGCGGAGATCTCTGTATGCCGCCGCCCGCCGCGAGAGGCAGCGGGCAAGGGAAAGGGACGCGGCGGAGATCTCTGTCCGGCGCCGCCCGCCGCGAGAGGCAGCGGGCAAGGGAAAGGGACGCGGCGGAGATCTCTGTCCGCCGCCGCCCGCCGCGAGAGGCAGCGGGCAAGGGAAAGGGACGCGGCGGAGATCTCTGTCCGCCGCCGCCCGCCGCGAGAGGCAGCGGGCAAGGGAAAGGGACGCGGCGGAGATCTCTATCCGCTGCCGCCGTGGGTTACCGGCGGAGCCCGACAAGAACGAGCAGCTCCTCGCATGGGTCTACCGCCAGTCGCTTACGACGGCGGAGATAGACGCTCGGGCTTCGCCGGAAGAACGCGAAGCTTCTCTGGCTTGCCATCGAGCAGTCCGAGCGCGAGGCCAAGGAGAAGGCGATGAAGGCGGCTTTGCTGGCGAAGCTCAAGCGCTAGTAGGACCAGGCCGTCCGGTGCCTCAAGGGCCTCATCGTCGTCTCCTCCTTTGACGATGAATCGGACGATTCCCCACCAGCTGCCGACATCTACAGCTGCACCAGCGACCGAAAGGGGAAGGAGCCAACCCGAAAATGGTGAAGATCCGCTTTCTTCAATTTAATTTCAAGTTTTAGATGTAGTGTTAAGTTGTCCATCGTTTATGTGAACTTTGGTGGTCCTATGAACATCCGGTAGTGATCTTTGGTGAGAGTATTGTGCTTACCGATGTTTGTTTCTATGTCCGTTTGCTCATCTATGTAGTTTGATCGACGTTGCATGGTTTAGTATGGATATAGACGATCGGATATGAGACACACGAATGTGGATGACGTGAATCGAGGACTGCCCAGTCATTGCCCGCGAACGCGCCCGAGGCGATTCCATGGACGTTTGAGGGGTCATATTTGTCATATATGGCTATAGATGCTCTTACACTGCTAACATTTTTAGAGCCGATCATACAGTGGGGTGGCCATAGATCAACGCGCAATATCCCAAAGCAGGAGGAGAGCATGCATGCCGTTTGCACACCATGTTATCTGAAAACGCGAAGCCTGTCGTCCATGGCTTTTCCTCCCATGGCATCACCGTCGGCGGCACACCAGCCACCAGCCGGCGTCGGTCTGCTTTCGTCGCCGCATGAGCGAGTTAGTAGCGCGCCCAAGAAACGCATCCATCGTCCTCGTCCATCCAGATCCACACACGACACGCCAATCATTGAATCATGTCATACGAAAATGTAAGAAGAAGCTTCAATGGCATAAGCCGACGGCCAAGTGCACGTGATAGCAGTAGCACTTGGAGACCCTCAAAAGAAAAAACCTCAAAAAAGCAGTAGCACCTGGAGTTCATAGTCCGACCGTAATGGTCGGCACCGGCACGTGCTCGCTCATGCATGCACGTCGATCGTTAGCCTCGCCGAGATTTGCGCGGCGTCGCATGCATGCCGGCAAGGCGGCAACGGCTGGGAGACCCATGTGAAGAAGAAACAGACCCCGTTTTCAGAACAAGATGAATGGTACTCCCTCTGTAAACTAATATAAGAGTGTTTGGATCATTATTTTAATGATCTAAATGTTCTTATATTAGTTAACGGAGGGAGTAGGTTCGAAAAGAAAACAGAAAGGAAATAAAAAAGGAGGACAGAAAGACTGCATCTGCATGCATGATTGGCAAGCACTCGGTCGATTGTTTTTCGTATCAGTATCAACTTTCGAAAAATACACATGTACAATCCATTATTACGACAGTGGTCAGATTTTCTGCGGCGGCCAGGTCGTCGCCTCCGATCGGATTGTTACGACAGTGGTCAGATTTTCTGCTCATCTTCTGTCGATATCTGTCAGCATTTGGAGCTGGCGGGTGTGTGATTCCATTTCCCTCCTGCCGACACCAACCGCGTTTATATCCTACCAGTACCAATTACTCCAATTAGTCAATCCTCACAGGGAAAAACATAAGGCTAGCCATAGTGGGAGTAACATAGCGCACTTCAAGAAAATTTTGCTTATGTGGCAAATAATTAATGAGATGTGGTAACATAATATGTTACTGTAACATAACGCTTTTTAAGACAAGATGAGTCTATGAATTAATAAATAAAGCCATGTATGATACTACTATTATGTTACTTTGCATTATGAAGGTAGTAATTTAGACTAGTATCATATGCCCCACTATGACCAGCCTAAGCTGCGACCCGCAGGCAGCAGCATCGTCACGGTTAATGACACTTCGACCGCGACGCCATCAAACACGCTGCATTAATTCAGTCTCGGTCATACGGCGCGGCCCCTTTGGAAGGAACTAATTTCAGAAACGGCCCTCGGCTTGGACAACGCCTCGCTCGTTATTTTTTTTCCCTTCCCTTTCCTCCTATATGTCCAAGTCCAAGGTCTGCCGTTCACTGGCCGTTTTTTCTTCTTCTTTCGCGACGGCACGACATGGCATCGCAAGTGCAATACTTACATGACAAGGGATGCGAGTCTTCGGTGTCTAAACTTGATCGACATACATTGTTTCGTATGCAAACACAACAGTCCGCACAGCCTGGATTTATACATGGTGTGTGTGGCGAGAATGGGAATTCCGGTGGCTCAGAGCCGACTAGCAGTTTGGTTTAGTTTTTTTAATTTCTTGATTCTCGCATAGGCCGCGCTTCATCTTCGAGCCAATCTTTCGGGATTTTACCCTCCTCGAATTTGCCTACCAGGTCGGGTCGACAAGGATTTGGCGTAGATTCCCGCCGTCTTAGGATTTGCGACGATAAAATCTAGTGCCAGACACTTCATATCGACTCAAGGGTTCAATGACAACGAGTGCACTTTCAGGCAGGGCGCTGGTTCTTAGGAGCACGGGCACGAAGCCTCTCCGACAGTCATCGACAAAGACAAGCCGGCTCCGATAATAAGAATGACGACAACGGCACGTAAAGGGCGATGCCAATAGTGGTCGTTCCATGGTCCAAGAACCTCAGTGTAAATTTGACCTAGACACGAGGTGCTACAGAGAAAAGTGGCAAAAGGAGAAGCAGTAGTAGGAGAGCTGGAAACAAACAAAAGCCGCTAATTATCTACGTATACACGAAATCAATAAATAATTAATTCCGGTCTAGCTTAGCTATCCCCGCCTCGATTTCCGAAAGAAACAAAAAACAAACTCTCGCCGCCGTCCTCTCCCCGCTCCCCACGCCTCCAACCCCTCTCCCCTCCCCCCACCTCCGCCGCGCCCTCGCCGGACTCCGGCCGCCGCGCCTCGCCGGACTAGCCCAGGCCTCCCCGTCCCCTCCCCCCCTACCGCCCGCCGGGGCAATGGCTCACTGACGAGGCCGCCGAGCCGAGAGAACCGCGCGGGAGGACGATGAGCTCGTCGGCTTCCAGGAGGGAGGCGGCGAGGAGCGGGGAGCTCGGGCGGACGTGCGGAGCGGACGGCCCTCCCCCGAGGCCGGCCCCCAAGGCGCGGAGCGGGGAGCTGCTGCCGCCCATGGGCGGCGCCGAGGCGGCTGCGGCGGCGGTGCGGCACGAGGGGTGGATGGTGCGGTACGGGCGGCGGAAGATCGGGAGGTCCTTCTTCCACACCCGCTACTTCGTGCTCGACAACAAGCTCCTCGCCTACTACAAGAAGCAGCCCAAGGACAACAACATGGTAGGTGCTCCACAGCTTCAGAGCTTCGTATCCTGTAAGTACTAGTAGTACATGCTCTCAGCTCTCAGCTCCGTTGTTGGAGTCGCGATCCTCCTTCCGGGGAGAGCTCCCGTTGCTCCCCGGCGAGTTTTCTACTCGTGGTGCGCTCTGCCAATTTCGGTGGAGCGGGGGAGGGCGATCGGGGAGGATTCAGTTGGCTGTCGTTCTACTTGCAGTAAATAAACTTTGGGCGGAGAGCAGTTCGTTGTCTGAGCTGTGATGTGGTTGGACCAGTTAGGCCAGGATCTGCTGGATTGAATGTTTCTTCGTGCGGTGAGAAACTGAGAATCACATGTCCTGGTGTCAGTTGTAAACTCTGAAGCTGAGCGAATTCGTTCATTATGATTTGCAAGTGCTCTGTTGGGCTGGGGCTGTTGACTAAGTGGATCATTGGGTGCTTTTAATTGAGTCTGGGAAGTGCTAACGAATGGCAGCCTCGCGAATTAGTGGGGTTTTCCTTTTTCCTGTGAATCATGTGAGCAACTTGCTTGATCTGCCTGGAGCACATAGATGACCTCTTTTAGTGTTCCAATAATTGAACCCACTGTTCTCTTGTAAGGTGCTGTTTTCATAGATGGACAGCACATAGATGGGGGTAAGAAGTAAGAATGCTTGGAACAAATTCCCCTGTTTCTGTGGGAACCGACAAGTTTCAGTTACCTGCATTCCTCTTTGTTCGAGCCTTAGCAAGAGGTTTCCAACGCAATATAAAAACTTAGCAATTTGATACCAGTACATTGTTCAAGTGGTATATTCCACAACAGGGTCGGGGCATGGTGCCTGTATTTAACTTTCTGGAGCGAATCTTGTGGATGTGCAGGTGCCACTTAAGTCTCTTCTAGTAGACGGGAACTGCAGAGTGGAGGATAGAGGGCTTAAGACACATCATGGACAAGTAAGTCTGCTCTTTTGCTTAGTTCATGATGCGTTTTTAGTTGATAGCACTAGGTGTATTAGTTCCTTGCACATGAAATCCACTTGTCGTTAGCTTTTCTCTTGAATAAAATTTCTGTTATGTTAGTTTAAAAAAATTTGGCTTCCTTACTTTTGAGGATTGTACTTCTGAGCAGAAAGGATTGCCAAATAAATAGTGTGGCATGTATTTCACCTACAAACTGACGTATTATAGTTTTGATCATTCATGTAGTCTATTCTGCCAACAGGTAAACCATACAAAGTGAACACATAAAGTATCAAATTGGAAATTTTAAACTGATAATATATTGTGTCTACTTTGGCACGGTTGATCAACTTAGGAAAATTATCAGACATTGCTGCAAGGTTAATCTCTATATTTGCATATTCCAGCATATGCATGAATGTAAGGTTTATTCTAATTTTACACTGTCATCTACACATTTACTCATTATCTCGCTCTCGCAGATGGTTTACGTTCTGTGTGTTTACAACAAGAAAGAAAAGGACAATCCAATCACGGTGCGTTACAATGCCGAGCTCTTCAGTGTTATCAGAATTTAGAACCATCTGCTTATCCATATTAATTCATGTGCCTTTGCCTACATTTGGGAGATATTTTTATTTGCTAGATATTATTGTTACCACTACAATATACTGCAATGACGAATTGGAAGGCAGACTAGTAGCACCATTTTCCTGAGTATAATTTAGTTGCAAATGATATACCTCTGTTAGCCTCAAAAGGCAATAATATCCTCATCATGTGGGTCTGCTTATATATTAAATAATGTTTCCTTTGTTCTAGCTTTTCAAAATGGGACTTGGTATTTCTTCTGCTTCATAATGAAGTGAATGTTACACAATTTATGTGCTGAAGTTTGGAAGTTTCTATATGGGGACTCCCTTTTTTTGGCAATCTTCTCAGTCCAGTATTTTTTCTCATGAGTATATAGTAAACCGTTTGCTATTACTGTCCATCATTCATGTTCCCATCATTCTTCAACCAGATGGGTGCACGTAATATCGAGGAGGCCCTAGTGTGGAAAAAGAAGATAGAGCTCCTTATCGATCAGGTAATCATGTGTAGTAAGTCTGAAAAATTGTAACTGCATATGGCAATTGTTGTAAACATTATAGAATCAGACATCATGGGCGTTTTTATTATAATTTGCTTATTTGGTCATTGTGTGCAAGTGAATAACATTTAGTTAGCTAGACTGTAATTGCACTCCATTGTTCTTCCCTCGTAGATTCCATAAAACTTTGTCAACTGGTAAATTTCCGAGTTTGCAATGCACTAACGAATATGTATTAAGTCACATAGTGGATAATTGCCCAGAAGTTCTCAGAGCCAAATTGTGTAGAACTAGAAACAGGCGAACACCACATTCCATTCTGATAAAGATCTTCGTTATGCAGCAACAGGACACTATGACAGCTAAAAACCGTAAAGCTTTTGCGTCACTGGACTTTGACATGGATCTTGGAGGACCGCTTTCATTCTCTGACCCTGATAGCGGGCGAGTGAATCTTCGTACTTGTAATTGTAGATTAGTTCTTCCGGTTAATACTCAATTGGAAATGATATTCTATTGTAGACCTGAAGATGAAGAGGAACCCCGTCCCATGTTGCTTCGTAGGACAACTATAGGGAAGGGTAGGAAGTTTGGTTACACACTTTCTGCCAAAATTTATTATTTTATATTGATTATTTCGACTTCTAAATATGCCATTTCTTCTTCTAGGCCTTCCTGATTCTGTACATGACTGGACCAAAGAGCCTGATATTGGTCTGTCAAATCAGAATGACACCAATCAAGCTAATTCTAGAAAGAACTGGCGACTGCTTAGATGCCAGAATGGCAAGTCATTTAGTTCCTTACATAGATCTGTAGCATCCATAAGAGACCATATTTTCATATTATGGAATTAAATTTAGTATCTTGTTTCTACCATTGGCAGGGTTGCGCATCTTTGAAGAACCTGTGGAGGTCGAATACCTTGTATGTACTTTCTTTTATACGTATTTAATGTTGGAGAGGTGCTGAAGCCCCTGCTAATTGCTAACCAGCGGATATATTTACAAAAAAACCATGTCATGTGCAGGCAAGAAGCTGTAGCCGATCAATGAGGGCTGTCGGTGTCGTGGAAGCCACATGTGAAGCCATTTTTGGGCTGATAATGAGTATGGATGTAACAAGATATGAGTAAGTGTATATTCCTTTACTTTCTGCTTGCCCATATACTGATATATATGTATGTTGATCTAGGTTTTCTTTACGCTCAAATGTAGGTGGGATTGTAGCTTCCAGTATGGGAGTTTAGTTCAAGAGGTTGATGGTCACACTGCAATACTATATCATCGGCTACAGCTGAACTGGTGTTCAATGTAAGTACCTTTTTGTTGTATCAACAAATTGCATTATGGTTGAATTGCAAGTCTTTTACCTGGTGCTGGCTTGATGCTACAACTTGCACTTCCTTTTAAAATA
Source organism: Aegilops longissima (assembly GCA_021605205.1). Taxonomy (NCBI): domain Eukaryota; kingdom Viridiplantae; phylum Streptophyta; class Magnoliopsida; order Poales; family Poaceae; genus Aegilops; species Aegilops longissima. The sequence goes on from CM038682.1 coordinate 22,559,141, forward strand.
ACAAGAGTAGGCTGGATAACCCTGGCAGGTCAATGAACTATCTGAGCATGGACTTTGACTCGTTTAAATCTGAATTAGAAACTTTGAAATTTGGCATATAGTCATATACTGTAGCATTGGAAGATTGCTGGACCCCAAATCCAGTATTTTGCACTGCTTAGTAGGTCTATGTGTCTGTGCTAACCCTGCTGCACAAATCTAAAAGTGAAATGAATGGCATTCCATCGCACAAAAAAGAAACGAATGTCATTGAAGCGAAACCAACTTACCGGAGGAGCTGGCAGCAGGGGTGAGATATAAAACATACCACATGACAGCAATGAATAGGTGTGTCTGCTTACTTTGGTAGACAACTACAAAGCTGCATGGCTACGTGGCAGAACCATAAGACCGTGAATTCTAAGATTTTAATATGTAAATTACATTGCATTACCTCAGATTTTCCGCCTTGTGTAAACAACTGAGCCTGCAGGGTTGTCTGGCCACGAGATCTTTGTTATGTACGATATTGGCGGCGCAACGATGATGGAAGTTATGGTAAGCTTTAGAGTGATATTATTTCTGGTTACATCATCCAATTAAAGCATCTTGTTTAATGCTTCATGTTGAAACTTGCAGTTGTGCTGTTTCGATCTACTGAACACCCGAACTGTGGTCCCCAACCAGGATTTGTGAGGGCTTCTATTGAGAGTAAGTTTCCTTCTGCTTGTTAGAAATCTGACTTGTCTTGAGATATTATTAAAAAAAGGTTTTGTCACTTTTATCTTTTCCTGAACTTACTATTAGTTCAGGTGGAGGTTTCAAGATCACTCCTCTCAAACCCGTGAATGGAAGGCCTCGCACTCAAGTTCAACACCTTATGCAAATTGATCTCAAGGGATGGGGTGTGAATTACGTCACATCATTCCAGTACCACTCTGTGCTGCAGATGCTGAACTGCGTTGCTGGTAAACAACTCTTGTAATTTGTTACGGCATGAATTGAATACCTGTTAATAAAAATAAAAATCTTGTAAGTCATAACCACTCATTTCAGTATTCCTTTTTTGTTAATAGTCCGTGATTGTTCGACATTTGCATATATTTCCAGGATTGCGTGAATACTTTTCCCAAAATGATGACGTTCACACAATTCCGAGGATTCCTGTGATGAATACTATGGCTAGTGTGCCCACTGTTAGAAAGGATCAGAAACATCAAAAGGCTGACTCAAAGACCAAACAAGCAGACTCGGCTAACGAAAATTCGGATATGATAGATGATGAGTCAGAAGATGATGATGACTTTCAAGCTCCCGAATCTAGCTTGGAGGTGATAACCCTAGACCAGAGCTATTCCTTTGTTTACAAGAAGTTATCTGTTGGTACACTACGCTAAAATCTCATTGCAATTCATGTACAGGAAGATGGCAATGTTGACAGTGACGCAAAGGGCTCTGGTTCGTTTCTTATCCAACTGCATCTTGTATTCTAATATCTGTACAAATTACCTGTATGACCACCCAACTCTAATCTCACGCCTTTGTATCATATTGGGTGATCCAGATCCTATAGATTTGTCCTGCTTTTCGGGCATTATTCGTCAGGATGCAAATGAGAAAAGCCGTAACAGTTGGTCAGTACCTGATAGCAATATCTTCAAAGTCCGTAGCAAGAACTTTTCACATGACAAATCAAAGGTCCAAATGTTCAACATCTTTTCTTGTTTTCGAAGAAGCAGATTATCAAGAGCTTATTATGTTGTTATTTGAGTTTCAGGTATCTGCAGGCAAGTACCTTATGGAGCTTGTCGCAGCTGACTGGTTTAAGGATACCAAGCGTATGGATCATGTCGCCAAGCGTAAAGGATGTGCTGCTCAGGTAAGTAAATTAGTATGGTTAATTAACTGTCTATTTTATCTCAGTTGAATTGTTTTCGTAATTCTTGCAATATGATTGTGTCAGCGCATGAACCACCCACTGTCTTAACCTGCAAAGCAGCACTTGGAATACTTTAGTATTACTGTTTTTTTTTGTGTGTGTGCAGAACTGCAATTAAATATATAGATATTCGTTTTCTCTGTTTTCTTAAACCTCACAGTATCATTTTCTTTCATTCATGGTATAATGATACTGACTATTAGAAGCTTGATGTAGTTTGTGGAACTGTGGAAACTTCATATAGTTGTACTTTGCATACCAGTAGCTAGCTCTTTTATCATGTAAAAATATACTGAATGTCTGTGAAAGCTCGGCACCACATTATTGTGCTAGCATGAGAACCCCTGCACGTTGTTAGCACTGTAAATTTATGCCTCTATGCATGAACTTAAGGGAGGTACTAAATCTCCCTGTTCTACTCTTATGTATTGATTTTGCCTGAACCTTGTACAACTGTAGGTTGCTGCTGAGAAGGGGATGTTCAGCTTTGTAGTAAACATACAAGTAAGCTCCAGTTCTTTCACTCCTCACACGGCTCATTTCTTTCTGCCCTCTTCTTGGGCTTTTTCTACAGAACAACAGTGACCATAGACAGTGCAGAAAGTATCAGTCACTTCCATTTGCACTATATTTTTAAAACTTTTATTTTGACTTTGACAAAATGCTTGCTCAGGAATCTGCATCTGTTCTTACCATCCTAGTGGTGATAGTCCCATAAAACATTACAAATGAGAACAGATGCAAATTACTGTTCTGCAATTTTTGTATGGTTTAACATCATACACTGCATGGTTTTAACCTCTATTTGTTGATCTTATGACCGTTGTGCGCCCTCTGAAAATAGTAATTCTCGTCTGTGTACATTAAGTCAGCATGCTTTTGCAGATTCCCGGGTCCACTCATCACAGTTTGATCCTCTACTTCGTCACAAAATCCTTGAAAAAAGGATCGCTCTTGCAGCGTTTTGCCGATGGTGACGATGATTTCCGGAACAGCAGACTGAAGCTTATCCCATCTGTTCCAAAGGTGTTAATTTTTAATGCATAGCCGTTCGAGTGCATTCATGTTAGCTTCGCTCACCTCTAGCATGTTGACTTCCTCAGGGATCTTGGATAGTTCGACAAAGCGTTGGAAGTACCCCATGCTTATTGGGAAAGGCCGTTGATTGCAGCTATATCCGCGGTCCGGAGTACATTGAAGTAAGGCACTAATTTTACTGACAAATAAATTACTTCCATTGGAAGAAACACGAAAGTACATTGTATGTGTAACAGTTAAATTTTTATAACTGAGGCTTAAACACTGCATTCTTCTGGTTATCTAAGACACACAGGGTCTACTTGTGCAGGTTGATGTAGACATTGGATCCTCAGCAGTAGCCAATGGCGTTCTGGGATTGGTCTTTGGCGTAGTTACCAGTTTGGTAGTCGATATGGCTTTTCTCATACAGGTAAAAACACCCCCATTATCGTTACCAAATTCTCCAATATTCCACTCCAAAGGAAATATTTATCTGACTGTTGTTACCCCTGCAGGCAAACACGTACGATGAGCTCCCGGAGCAACTCATAGGCGCCGCACGGTTCTCGCACATCGAACCCTCCGCAGCCGTAGTTCCCGTGCTCGATGACACTTCCTCAGCTGTGGAGTGAATCATTTGTGCAGATTTTTTTTGGTTCTTTCCTCAAACTCCTCCCTCCATTTGTCCGAGCCACTGCAGCAGTTTGCAAATTGTAAAGCAACATCGGCGAAGTTCATACGGCATGCTTTTTTTTTCTTACCAGATTCATCCACATCGATCAGTTGCTACTAGTTGGTAGGTGATTATACGGCGCAGTTCATGTATGTACATACTGCGGGCCTTAGCTTAACTGCCGCTCCTTCAGTTTCTTCTGTTGAAACGGCGGTACTGTAGCTACATTATTCATGGATACCTCACTTGATTCTTTATTGTGTATATATATACTATGCCTCGCACTTTATATGCTGCATTTGGCAACAATAGTTTAATTCATCGCTTCACTTGCATGTGAGATTTTTCTCTTGGGGAGTTGAAGAATTTCACTAGATTCTTACGAGAACTCTTGTGTATGAATTTGCGTTCATGAAAGGGTTATGCAAATGGTTGCCGCGGGTGCTATGAATTCTTTTAATTTGGTTCTCATGTTCTTCCTGATACAGCATACACCTATATTGTTATTGAAGGTACAGTTCTAGTCTGTACGTATACATTGCCCAGGTCTCATGGTTGGAATGCACGAATTTTGACTCGCAAGAACAATTCATTGCATGTATAAACTGGGATTTAAATTTTTGTGAGGAACTGTTTGCCTGGAACTTTCTTAAATAAGCCTCTGGATCCACAATTCAACAATGCCCATCTCCATACATGACACACGATCCAAAGGTCATATCGACATGTCGCTGAACTTGGATAACTCTATTGGTGCAAATCTTGGCTTCGTAGTATGCAGTTTTAGGTGAAGAAGATTGACAGAAAATTTAGGCAACTGAGGATGAACAAACATAGCAGTTTATTCAGCAAATCGGATTTACAAGGGCACACGACTGTAGAGTTGACGATAACGATGCAATTCCAAATACTTCCAAGCTCTCTCTAATAACTAGTTTGATACATCCAAGACGCGCAATCACCAACATGAAGAAAAGAAAACACTTGTGTTGGCATACAGCGAACATGCAGTTCTTCTATTCCGTGGATGACATTTATCCTTCCAGTTTACCCGGTGGAAACCACCAGGGATTGTTATTTGATCTTCGATCGAGCACCTCAGCTCATCACCGCTGCTGGTTCTCCCTCCTCCGTTGGTAGCGGGTTCTGTCGTTGTACCTAGGCCTATCTGATGCTCTCTGCGGCACAGGCTCCACCCTTCTCTGCCTCTCTGGAGACCTCTGGACAATCTCTCCATTCACAAAAAGCTCAGCTGCAAAATCAAATGACCACATGAGCACATTACTTCTAAAGAGCGATCAGTTCAGCGGCAAAATCAAATATTTACAAGGGAAATCTAAAAAACCTAGTTTAATCCAAATATATTGAAATACTATACAGGCTAGACAGGAAAAGATAATAGCCATGAATGCGTTTATATAACAACTTCACCCTACCGAAGTGCAGAACCAGAAGATATTGACATACTATACAGGCTGGACAGTTAAAGATAGTAGCTGTGATTGGTATTTTTCAACAACTTCACTGTACTGAAGTGCAGAACCAAATAACAGAGATTTGCTTCAAGTCTGTCAAAAACTAAATCAGGTTACTGCCAAAACAATGAAGTACACAAATAATTGCAACCACTTCGGCAGATACCACAACAAAGGTACACCAAAGCTGCTGTAGTAGCCACCTTTCATTTCAGCGGTCTGGTAATCTTTGACTAAGATGTTTACATCTCTGCTGATCTGCGCCCCTTCCATTGAGGACAACCCAGTTGAAGCAAGACATTACCAATTAAGGCTCACCACTTTGCTAAGATTGACTACAAAACAACTTGGGTAAAGAACGACCACTAATTCAACTAAAAACAGCAAAAAAGCAGAATATATGTTGACTGTCTCATCTCCTCTGATCAGAACCCCATTTGTCCAAGGTGCTGAACAGTCAGAGAGACGTTTATTCTTAGTCCATAAGCAATCAAAGCAGGACATTGCCTTTGAGACGTCACAGCTTTGCCAAGATGGACTAAAGAACCTTCATAAAGAATGACTATTTGTTAAACTCAAAAGAGATCAAAAGGAAGTAAATGAATTACTTAATGTTTAATCTCCACTCATCAGAAACCTTCATACGGAATGACTTCCGGTTAAACTCAAAAGAGATCAAAAGGCAGTAAATAAATTACTTAATGTTTCATCTCCACTCATCAGAACCCCATCTATTTTGCCAAGGTGCTGAACAGTTAAGAGTGACATTTGTTTTTAGTCCATTGACATTCAAAGCAAGACATCGCCAAGTAGGCTTCAACGCTTTGCCAAGATGGACTACTAAGCTATGTTTGGTTAAGAATGGTCACAAACTAAACTAAAAAAAGGATGGATATCTTGAAGTAAGCAACAACCATAGAGGCGGTAAATGTGTCACCAATGTCTCATTTGCAATGATTAGAACCTCATCTCGTTGATGAGCTGAACCGTCAGAGAGACATCTTTTCTTAGTCACTAGCATTCAAAGCAGGACACTGACATTAAGACCTTACAACTTTGCAAAAATGGACTAAAGAACCTTTTGTAAAGAATGACTATAGTTAAACCCAAAAGAGATTCAAAGGAAGTAAACGAGTTATCTAATGTATCATCGGCACTAATTAGAACCCCATTTCGCTGAGGTGCTGAATCGTTAGAGATACATTGTTCTTAGTCTGTTAGCATTCAAAGCAAGATATCACTGAGTAGGCTTCCATGTTTGTCAACAAGATGGACAACAGTTACAAATTTGTTGAAGAATAATGACTGGCCAAAACTCCAAAAAAGATTAATGGTAAATGTGCCAGTAGTATCTAATCTCCACTGATCTGAACCACATTTTACGAAGGTGATGATCTGTTAGAGAGACAAATTTTATCTTAGTTCATCGACATTCAAAGCAGGACATTGCCTGCAAGACTTCCAAATTTTCCAGATGGGCTAGAGCATTCAGCGACTAGGTCTGGATCAGAAGAAATGCCATTCTAAAAAAGGGCATACCCAGTGCTCAAAGCTCCCACACAAAGTGGAGCCTGGAAAGAAAATTACTACACATCCTTACCCTTGCACAATAATTCTGTAAGGCTGGTTCGGACCCAGGACCTCCAGGCGACAAGTGGAGATAGTCTACCACTGCGCTAGGCCCGCCTTTCGGATGAACTGATACTCTAGCTACGGTAGATACACACTCCCATTTCAGTGGTTCATTACACCTAAACGAGACATTGCGTGTATGGGCTTCATCACATTGCCACTTAACAAAGGGGGCACTCTATGTTTTTACAATTATAAGAACCATTCTATACTATAACTAATCATGTGGAACACCTAGAAGGCTATAATTGATCTAGAAATGACAAGATGAACTGACCCCCTAAAGGAAAACTGTAGTGGTTGAGGAAGAACACCTACCTCCATAGTCCTTGTGCTCGGGATCAACATACGAATCAGGAAGCACGAAAAGAACACCAGGAATGCCTGTAACATACCAAACGGGGCATTATTAGATATATTAGTCTTCTAAAGAGAAACAAGAGGGTAATGCTTGCTAGGTACAGAGGGAGGACAACAAACCTTCCAGTTTGTTGGATGTCTCCTCATCGATCTCACATCCGAAACCGAAGTATCGCTCACAGGAGACATTGTAGATCTTCCTCTTGGCTTCCTCCTCGCTGCATCGGGCACAAGAAAAACCAACATAAGAGTTAGATACAGAACTACACTACCCTGTCTCACGGTAATCGTGTGTTTATCTGAAAGTTGGAGCAGAAATGAGGGGAACACATCAGGGTCGGGTCGGGTCGGGTCGGGTGGGGGCGCACCTTCCGAGGACCTTGGCGAGGGTCTGGATGTAGCAGTCGATCATCTGGTGCTTGGTGGCGCCCTCGCCGCCGGGCTTGTCCATGACGATGAGCCAGTGCTCGTAGTCGCACCCGGGGAACAGCGGCGCCATCTCGGTGGGCGCGCGGTCCCCTCCGCCTCCTCCTCCTCCGGAACGCGCCGGAGAGTACCCGTCGCCGCCCGGCCGGCGCGCCATCCCGCGGAGGAAGCCGAGGCGGGAGGCGACGCCCGCGAGCGCCGCCGGGCGCAGCAGCTGCTCGTGGGGCGCCGCCGCCCCCGCCGCGCCCCCGCGGCGGAGGAGGGCGGAGATGGAGACGGGGGAGGAGGACGCGCGGCGGGCGAGGAGCCTCCGGGCTCCGGCGGCGGCGGCGGCGGCGGCCATCTGCGTAAAACCCTAGCGGCTGCAGTGGGTTCCGGGTGGTGCGAGGTCGAGGTGGGTGTGTGTGAGGGTGATGGGTTTTGTTTGGGTTAGTTGAGGACGGGATTGTTCTCGCTCAGATGGGCCTGTAGGCCAAAAATGGGCCGGATGTGCGAGCTACTCAAGAGCAGTTATTATATGAAAACACAAATGATCCTAAAAAGGAAAAAAAAACATAAATCTCAGAAAATGTTGCTAAAAACATAAATAAAAAATTTATTATATTAAAACATTCTAAAAAAATAATTATTATATGAAAAATGGCCGCACTCAAAAAGCAAATATGAAAACATTTGCACCCATCGACAAAATCTGGATCCATAGACCGTCTAGCAACGACTACAAGCACTAAAAAAAAGAGCCGAAGGCACGCGTAGTCATCGCCCCTTCCTCACCGAGGACAAGATGGACCGGCGACGGCGCCGGCACAAGGCAGAGGAACCCTGGATCATTTGCAGCCGTGGCGGCTGTCGGCTGAGTTTTGCCTCTACCTGAAATAAAGGTGATGTGTTTCTCACCCTTAAAAATTTACCCATCACTGCCATCCCTAAGTTAGAATGTTGATTCGTTATTTAGCTTTCACCCGAGGCCCGAGCGACACAGCCTCACGAGCGGTTGGGCCAGGTCCACGCTGTAGAGTCTAGAGCTTCATGGGGCAGCAACATGTTGTTTTTCCCGAGCACGCTTGACCTAAAAAGAGTCTATGTCGTATACTGTATAGAATTAGGAAACCAAGCCTAATACAAGAGGACGAGATGGGGCCTGTTTGGTTCCCTGGGTAGCTTTTGGCTGCATGGCATGGGGGATGCTGGGTGAGTTGAATGTGGCATGGTTGAGCCGATGCAAGATTGGCCGAGATGAGTGTTTGGTGAAACTTGTATGATATGACTGTACGAGGTGCAGGTTCTTCCAGATGTAGCTGAAATCAGGGAGGAAAGGGGATCACGCAGTAGTATTGGGCGATGGGATCCTGGCTCGATGAGGCTGCCGGCGGTGCTCGACGAGGGAGAACCAGGCCGACGGCTGCGCTCGACGAGACCGGCGGCGGTGCTCGACGGGGAGGACGAGGCCAGCGGCGGCGCTCGACGAGGCCGGCGGTTGCACTTGACGAGGGCGTGGCGGCGCCGCTCGACGAGGCCAGGGTCTAAACTTGACGAGGCCGTGGCGGCGTCGCTTGACGAGGGCGCGGAGGTGGCGACGCCTAACCAGGGAGCGGCGGCGCTTGACCAGGGCGCGGCGGCGGCTACGACACTTGACGAGGGCGTGGCGGCGACGACGCTTGAAGAGGCCACGACGACTCACTAGTAGAAAAAGGGTCAAATCTAAGACACATTAGTCCCAGTTTGCATTTGAGCCGGCACTAATGTGTCCATTAGTGCCGGTTCAAATGGCTAGGCGGGAGGAGAGCTTTAATACCGGTTCATTGCGAATCTATAGTACCGGTTGGTGCCACGAACCGGTACTAAAGATGCTGGGGCCCGGCCAGCACCTTTAGTACCGGTTTGTGGCACGAACCAGTAGTAAAGAGGTTGTGGCAGGCTATTTTTAGTCCCACCTCGCTCCCCTAGCAAGATTTTTACCACCTTAAATATATTACTTCTCAAACTATTACAAGCATTTGGTCTTCACTGAACTCTATGTATATAATTTGTGGACTCAATATGAGTCTTCACCGGTTTCTAAACCGTTAAGGACTCATATTGGCAATTCAGATTGTACACAAAAAGATCATTGATAATCAATGTATTTTTTATGTATATTTTTACAGGTTTACACCCTCACTCTCTCCACTCACTTCAAAACTGGACGCACTTCGTGTACAAACTGGATAATCTCTTTCGGAGTATCAGGGTTTCGGACGAGAACTCATCTGTTACACGGGCACTTCATTTTTTTTGAACTTATTTGAACTCCATACTTTTTTTGAGCCGGCATTATGCAGCATTCGAAGCGACGTCATCAATTTCCAACACGTTCTGACATCATTTGCTGTTTTTCAGTCATTTACCAATTTGTTTAGAGAGCTAAATGACCGTGAAACAGTAAATCACAACAAAACGGGTTTTCGGTCAGATATCCTTAAACCTCGGGTACCTTCCGGACTCTGTTTTTCTTCCGTTTGTTCGTTTCCCAAGATAAAAAATCTTTATATACCCCCGAACCTATTGATCACCGTACTGTGGAGAAATCTTCTGTTTTCTTTTCTTGCTGTTTTCGGTCAGATATGTTAAGCCAGGCATCATGTCTTGTCCCTCCTCCAACAAAGTAGAAGATGATGCTTGGTTGATGAAAATCGAGCTAAAGAGAGAGGGGCCCGAAGAACCTCTCGAAGGTAGCAAGAGCCAGGAGGCCATCGGAGATCCAACACCGGTGGTCGAGCAAGCCCTACCTGCCGAGGAGGAATAAAAGATATCCTTAAACCAGTGGTCGAGCAAGCCCTGCCTGCCCAGGAGCAAGCCCTTTCGGATCATTGAAACGGTTCGTGTGCAAAATAAATATCTCACTCGTGAAAATATTCTGTTGCAAGAGCACATCACCTTCCTCCGGAGCGTCATCCGTAGGCTGGAGAATCTTGTGATCATGAATGACAAGATCACTACCACTTCATCACCACCACCTCCTTCTTCATCACCAAAAGAAAATTGAGTATCGGGTATGGGCACTCCCCTTGGCTTTCGCCAAGCTTGGGGGAGGTGCCCCGGTATCGTACCACCTCCACTATCTTTTGCCTTTACTTATCTTAGTTCGATCCATAGTTATCTTTTGCTTTCGATGAATAAAAGTTTAGTTTGATCCTTTCTTTTCGATGAATAAAAGCATTCGAAGCGACGTCATCAATTTCCAACACGTTCTGAAATTGAAAATCACTTCAAAATGAAGCATTATGCCGCATTCGAAGCAACTAAAGCAAAAATATTTACAAAGAAACTAAATGCAGCAAAAAAAACTATATAAAAGAATTACTCAAAAATAAATAGAAGAAAATAAATAATGCAGAAAATAAAAAACTATATAAAGCAAAAATATTCACAAAGAAACTAAATACAGCAAAAAAAACTACTCAGAAATAAGTAGAAGAAAAAAATAAAGCAGAAAAGAAAAAACTATATAAAAAAATTACTAAAAAATAAATAGAAGAAAATAAATAATGCAGAAAAGAAAAAAACTATATAAAAAATGTTGGGGCGCTGCCCGGTGGGCCTGCCAGACCTAGGGTGTGCAAATTCAGGCCCAAAAGGGCCGACAGGCTCACAGGGCAGCGCGCCCTAGTTAGGCCCAGAAGCCTGCTATATAGAGGAGTTCGAAAGGGCAGCCGCGACTGGGTTTATAAACCAGTGCGGCTGCCCTTCGCTCGGCGAGGTGGGACTAAACATAGTGCACCGCGGGTGGCAGCGTACGACCATTAGTACCGGTTAGTGGCTCCAACCGGTACTAATGAGTTGACCTTTAGTACCAGTTGGTGGCTCCAACCGGTACTAAAGGCCCCTCCTATATATACTACACTTACGAAAAATCAGTTCCATCGTCGACCACTTTGTCTCCACTTCTCGTGCACGCGACATCGCCTGGCCAGGCCAAGCGGCGGGAAACGAGGGCCTTTAGTACCGATTGGTGGCTCCAACCGGTAGTAAAGGCCCCTCCTACATATACTACACTTACAAAAAATCAGTTCCGTCGTCGACCACTTCGTCTCCGCTTCTCACGCGCGCGACATCGCCGCCGCTGCCGCTGCCGCTGCCCCGCCGTCGCCGCCCTCGCCGCTTCGCCGCCGCCGCCGTCGCCGTCCCGTCGTCGCTGTCTCGCGCCTGTCGCGCCGAAAGTATCGTCGCCGCCTCGATCAAGCGCCGTCGGTCGCCCCAGCCCGCTGCCCGTCGTCGTCGCGTCGTCCCTCGCCGCCGCCAGACGCCGCCGCACTGACGCCGTACTACCCACACACACACACACACACACACACATACACACTACACACACATGTACACACGCATACACACACAGTACTACACACACACATTTTTTTACTTATTTTCTGTTTTCTATTGTTTAGATTAATGTTAGATGAATTTCAGAGATAAGAATGTTAGAATGTTAATTTTAGATGAATTAGATAGAAAAGTTGTTAAATATTAATGTCAATTGTTAGCTAGATGAATATATAACTAGTTTATTTTAGTAAATGCTTAGTTGAACTAGTTGAATTAATACAACTAGTTTATTTTAGTAAGAAAATTTAGTTATATGAGATTATTTGAACTAGTTGGATTAATATAACTAGTTTATTTTAGTAAATGCTTAGTTGAACTAGTTGAATTAATTGAACTAGTTTATTTTTAGTAAGAAAATTTAGGTATATGAGATTATTTGAACTAGTTGAATTAATATAACTAGTTTATTTTTATTAGTAAATGCTTAGTTGAACTAGTTAAATTAATATAAATAGTTTATTTTTATTAGTAAATGCTTAGTTGAACTAGTTGAATTAATATAACTAGTTTATTTTTATTAGTAAATGCTTAGTTGAACTAGTTGAATTAATAGAATTAGTTGAATTAGTTGAATTAATAGAATTAGTAAGTGTTTAATGTTTCACCTATATGAACATAGGAAATGTCTTCTGACGACGAAAAAGATTTCATTATGTGCGAATACTGTGAAGACCAGCGCGGCCTGTGCGACAGAAATTTCTTTGTTGATGATAGGCGATTCAGCATCAAGCTGGATGAGACCTTCGAATTCGATACAGTAAGTCACAATGACAAGTCTTTTTTCATAATTAAGCATGACTTATATATGCTTCATTTGCTTCAACTTATAATTTTTAATTTTTACTATTCTACTAGCGCATCCCTTGCCATGCAAGAATTTTTGTCTTGGATAAGATAGGTTTCAATGCTATGGAAACTATGGAGGTAAAGAGAGTTTACCTGAAAACTGAGCATGGTTATATTTTCAACGTCAGAGTATACAATGCAAACACGTACACCTATTTTGAATGCAAAACTTGGCAAGCACTATGCAAGGCTTATGCATTTGAGCCTGATATGGTGATCACCTTTGATATTCGTCCGGAAGATGATATTGAAGGTAATAGAGACATCTGGGTCGATGTGCAGACGCCTCCAGTTCTACCATTATGTGAGTTCTTCTCAACCATATTTATGTATTTGATATTGTTTATTTAAAAATAGTTGACAACTAATTTCTATTGACAACTTATTTTCATTCAGGCAAACATGTCCGGCGCTTGGTAGACAGGACCTACTACTGTCCCGGAGCTGAACTAAACTGCGAGGAGATAAGTCATTATGTTTCATGGCTTGAGGATCTTTATACTGTCAAGACAAATTTTCTTCCTGCACTTAGAAATGTTAGTACTCAAAACGTGTGACCAATAGTGATAGTATTGAACTACGGTCACATCTATTTAGGAATGATGGTAAGATTTTTACTATTTGTGCTCAGTGCATCTTTTGCATACATAACTTTTTTGCTAAACTTTCATTCCTAAGTATATTAATTACTATACGATGTTATTCAACAGGGACTCCCGATGACAGTTGTGCCTCAGTGGATCGAGACTAAAGGTCGCATGTCAATTGTTAGCTTACGGCCAAGATATTCTGCATTGCACATGAGTGCATTCAGGATTTCTAGAAGCGATGAATGCTTAATAGTGAAAGATTGGAGGAAAATTGTTAACGATCGCAGAGAAGTACTAGGGGGCAGCAATGAGAAGCGCAGCCCACGATTAGGAGACAAGTTCATCTGCATGCTCCAGTATGATGAATCAGGAGAGCTATACATGTTCTATGCTATTTTACCTGAGAGAGAGCAGCAGGAGTGATCTAGCTAGTTCATGCTCTTAGTACGTACTTGTCCTCTCATGTCCGTGTTCTTCGTCCTGAACTTAATCTCAAAGAGTGATTTGCTTTTGTGGTGTTATGAACGCTTATAATATCATGACCATTATGTTGAACTCGATGATATTTTTGCTTCTGGTACAAGTGAATGTTTCTTCTTTAAGCTAGTGTTGGTGGTGATTAGATAACGGTAATGACTATGTGATTAAATAGTGATAATAACGACTATGATGATTTTTAGCTAGCTAGTGTCAGAAACGTTCTTATATTATGGGACGGAGGGAGTGGTATATATACTGATGTAGATGATATGATGCAAGAGTTCTTATAATATGATGATGAGTTATTATATCATTTAATGAAAGAAACCGCAGATTAATTTCAGCTGGATGGATCCTAGCTAAGTGAATAGGGATTCTAATCTTTTGCCAATATATATTCAGATCAATATTAATTAAGATTTTGATTAGGTTAATATGGGATTAGGTGGAAGTGGTAGACAAGTATGCTTTTTATCTTGAATAGTATTTACTATTCACTAGGTAGGGCACTATTCACAATAGTGCTCCACTATTGAATACACTATTTGAAATAGTATTCCACTATTCACATCAATATTTAATTCAATATGATTACCTTCACGTTCTAACTTGATTATATATTTGATACAGGATCTATTCTGGGCTGGCGAGGCCAATGGTTCAACCGACGAATGTACGCAGTGGTGTAAAATCCTACTCAGTACTCACCATATTTTTCATTATGTTGTATCAGATGTAGCTAGTTACGTTCACTTAGCAGTTTTAATTGCAAAATTATGGGGTAAATTCCTATCGTCTTCCCAGGCAGTTCCACCCGAAGGGAACACTTCTCTACGGCCACAAGATTCTTATTGAAACGCCACTCTGGGCTACACAGAGAACTACACACGCAGAGGTTTCTCCTATAGGATCCCTAGCATAAGAACTCGTCCCATAAATTCATAAGTAAAAATACCAAGTGAAACCAAGAAACTACATCATTTCAACAACATAATTTACATATGGCTTTCCTTTTCGGGAGGCCCCGAAGGGATTACACAAACTAAAGAAAATTACCTTCTAACTACCTTCTTGAGCCTTACAATGCTCTGGATATGGTGGCTCTTATTGCAGGATGAAACTACTACTACTACTACTACTACTACTGAGCAACGAGCTTGCTAGCTGGGTCGCAGCTCTTTGCTCTATCGGTGGCTGGTTCTCCTCCGTCTGGTGTTGTGTCTCTCTTTGCAGCAAGTGTCTCCTTTTATAGGCGAGAGAGAAGCTCTCTGGATGGCTTCCGGGAGAATGCACTTCTTATTTTATATGTAGTAGGGATGCATGCGTGTCCCTCTAGGTGATGGATAAAAGCGAGAGGATAGTGCCCCGACAAACTTCAATTTTCAGGAATCTTTGCTTTCTTCACGTGGCATTGTCTCTCGGTGAATAATTGGTTGGCTCTTCTTTTCTTCTTCGCTTGCCAGCGATGCACTTCTTCATGCCTTCAGATAGGTAGCTCTTCCTTAGGAATCCTTGTGTCAGTGTATGCGTACATACATGCCAAGGCTGCTTAAATATTCACCACTGCTTATTTATTTAATTTAAATTTAATTTAACTTGCTTAAATGTTAGACATTGCTTAATTTATTTTTATTTATTTATTAATTTTTTTAATTTTTTTTAATTTTTTTTACAGGGGGTCCTCCCTGCCCATATAATTGATAATACCTTATCAATATTTAAAGGATCTATCATGGGAATTTCTATCAATATTCGGGTCGGGTATAGGTCCTCCGCGCCCGAATAATTGATAGCAATATCAATATATGCAATTTGGGCTTTATTCAGGCCGCTGCCCATGCCCTGCTATGTCCATATGATCATCATCATTTAACAGATTGAAATCAAATTTTTCATCACATTCTTTCTTTATTTCTTCAAATTTTTCATCCATTTCTTGCCTTAATTCTTTTAATATTTCCTCCTTTAACTCTTTCCTTATTATCTTTGAAAATTCTTCAAACCTTTTATCCATTTCTTGATCCATGTATTCAGTGTCTAAAGGGTCAAGCCCCTTTAGAAGGCATTCTTGATATGTCTTATATTTTGGGGATTCTTCCTTTTTATATTTTTTGAGCTTGATGCCTCCCCCTTTGCGGGAGTTGGTGAAGCAGGTATGCCTCTTTTCATTTGGATATAGTCTTTAGCCTTTGGGTCAATATAATAATCTGGTCCTAATACCTTCCTTGCCCAAAGTAAGGCCTCATCTATACTGTAATATCTTTTGAATGTTAAATCTTGTCCATTCCTTTTTGCATCTATTTTTTCAATCATAATATTTTCCCATTCCAAATATATGCCAGGTTTATTTCCATCGAATATAAGATATAGAGCTTCTCCTTTTGGTATTTCAACCTTTGCTGGCTTTGGCACATTTTTGTTTAATTCGTTAAAATATTCAGCCAAACTGTTGAGAATTGATAAAAAATATCCTTGTTCCTCTCTTTTGCGAGTATATTGGAACCAAAAGTTATCCAATATGCATCTTTGAGCTTCATCGAGCTTAATATGGGATTTTGGCTTAAAATTGAATGTATTTGGCTGAAACATTTTCAGCCTATTTTCTTCTCCAAAGAAGAGATATTCATCCTTGTTGGCGAATAATTATTTCCTCATTCCTGCAAATTTGATGCACGAGAAAATATGTCAGGTAAGGTATTATCCTTCCCCTTAATATGCTCAAAAATAACTTTATAACCATTCCCAGCTATGGTGTCTTCAAATAAGACCCATCTTCTGGTTGAGATTTTCTTACTATTAATTTTATTGTAATATCGGCATATGGCTTCACAGTCTGTTCGTACTGTAAATTCTTTAAATCCTAGATATAACCTAAATGCATTTATTGCATTTACAACTGCAAGAATTTCTCTATCAATATTATTTACCGCCTTTAATTTGTAACTTCCTGAAGCATATCTGCATATTTTTTCGCCTGCCTTTGGAGAGTATTTATTGGGCTTTTGTTTTAGTATCGCACCCCATCCTACCTTAGATGCATCTGTCTCAATTATAAAATAATTGTCTTCTAGAGGCAATTCTAGGGTTTTAAATTCTTGACCTTTTCCTTGATGGCCTTTACTAATTTTATATCTTCAGAATTGAAGTATCTTTGACCATTTTTTCTTAATTTAGCATATAAAGGTCCCGCTAGCTTTGCTAAGTTATCTATATAATTTCGCGCATAGTTTACAATTCCTAAGAACTGTTGTAAAACCTTTTATCACTCATATTATCAGGAAACTCTAGTATTTTCTTTGCAATATGTTCTTGTAGATATATCTTTCCTTCTCCTATTTCATGACCAAGAAAATTTATTTTCTCTTTGCAAATTTCCATCTTCTTTTAGATAGTATGAGCCCATTTTGTTCTACCTTTCAAAGAACACTTCAAGATGGGCTATATGCTCTTTGTATGATTTTGAGAATACTAACAAATCATCTACGATACTAATATAAATGCTTGATTCTCATTAAATATATTTTGCATCTTTCTTTGAAATAGTGCAGGTGCATTCTTTAGGCCTAATGGCATTACTAGCCATTCATAATGGCCTTGTGGACAAGTAAATGTTGTCCAGGAATAGATTCTTCAGCCATTTTTACTTGCCAAAATCCTGCCTTTAAGTCGAATTTAGAGAAATATTTACTTCCTTGTATTCTGTTAATCCATTCCTGCTTATTAGGTATGTTGTATGCATCGTCAACTGTATTATCATTAAGCCTTTTAAAATTAATTACCATTCTAGATTTACCTCTAACTTCTTCAGCATGATTTCTAACTATAAAAGCAGCAGATCGATGAGGGCTTCGCTTTCTCTTATAGCTTTTAACTTTAATAACTCTTCAATATGCATTTTGAACTCTTCGATATCTTTAGGAGTAGCTTCTATTGGTCCTGACTTAATTATATAATCTGGATTTATGATATTTATTTTGCAAACTATAGAGTTCTTATCCCAATGCTTCATTGGTATTTCTCCAATAATTTGTATGCTTTCTAGTCTTTGCACAATCTTATCTATATCCTTTTTAGATTTTATATCTCTATACCAATTTGGAGAGAATGATTGCAACCCAATGCATTCTGTACATGTATTTTCTATATGATATTCTTCTATGGTCTCACTAAGTTCTTCGCCTTTACAGAATTCAAGGATCTGGACTTGTGCTATATTCATCATCTAAATTAGATATTTCTACATTTTGCAAGGACTTTCTTTGTTTTCGCACTTCAGATATGTATGGAACATTATCTTGATAAGGAATAAATGTTACCCCTCTTCATGTATGATTGTGGTTTGTAAAGATTGTTGTAAAAATCTTAACCCTATTATCATGTCATCATTTATTACTGACAAATCTCTTATTGTAATTTCATCTATTATATATTTTGTGCCATTTATGTAAGCTTCAATATTATATGCTAGCTGGTTATGGATCTTCTTTATTCCTGACATATCGGTAGATACTTCAGCTTTATTATCATCTATAGTTTCAACTATTTCGGGACATCTCATAAAATATTTATCATGGATGATATTCTTAGTGCAACCAGTATCTAATAGTGCCAGTATTTTATATGAAATGTTTGGCTTCAGAACAATCTTAACTGGAATCCTTATTCCTAACACTTCTTTGAATGGTAATCGAACAATATATTTGTTTCCAAAACTAGTAATTGCATCTTTCAATTGTATTACTTTGTCTCCTTTTTTATCCCTTACTGTTATCATTTGCTCTTTCATTTCTGTGTTTTTTGGAACATTATCTTTTTCCTCTTTACTATTATCTAACTCATCTTTAGGTTTTTCTAGCTCTGCTTCTAGCTTATTTATTCTATTTTCTAAATTTCTAACCCTACTGGATAATATTAGCTCTTTTGGTTCCAATTCTATCTCTTGTCTCCACTTTTGATTATTGGCTCTTAGACATGAGGCACATGCTTGTTTTAAACACAAGCTACATGTAAACCTATTATCTTGGCTTGGATAATATATACAGAAAGCACATTTTATGTTATAATCACCTTTTCCTCTAATCCAATCATGTTCACAATCTACTTGGTTCATCATTTCAATTTTAAACCGCTAAATCATCTATTAGGTCTATTTCATCTTCACTTGATTCATATTCTGGAGCCTCATTTTCTACTTCATCTGTTTCTATAATTGAATATATTGACTCATCGTATTTTATTTCATCATCACATACTAATATTTTTCATTAACGCTATCTATAATTAACACTCTCTTGTTCTTCATATTTGCTGGAGTATCTTTTCTGGTCTTTATTAGGGCAAGTTCTACTTAGATGATCCGGTGAGTTACATATGAAACACCTGCATGTTTTATCATAGGTTTTCTTAGGATTGTATCTTCTTACATTTCTTTTATGCAAGAATGGGGCTCTATTGTCTGATCTTCTTAAGAAATATCTTTTCTTTGTTCTAAAATTTCTATTATCTCTCCTTTGTGGTTTATAATATTTGTTTTTCCTATGCCTTTCTTCTCCATATGTAAGTGGTATTTGGACTATGTTATTGCAAAAATTATAATCTGATTTCTTCATAGATCTTTGGGCTTGAATACTAGTACACACCTTTCTTAATTGTTTGAAAACAAATGTTACAGCTTGAGATATATTTACCACGTTTCCTGCCGTTTCCTTTTTATATTCTTCAAATATTATTGACCCTAGTGGGTCAGGCAACTTATTAAAATATCTTTCTACTACGCCTACATTAAAACCTTGTTTAGCAGTAGTAGCATTATACAAATAATGTTGAGAAAATTCTTTAATACCTTTCCAGCTAGTTAATGTTAATTTTTCTATTTCTCTTAACCTTTCATTTTGCAATGAGGTATGTCCTAATTCTGGATCTTCTGCTATGATCATATTTGAGATAACATTCGCAAAGTTATTAGGGTTACTTCCTGCCCTTTTTAATTCTTCATATTGACTAGGGTATGATTCTCCCATTGTTCCCAAAGAACTTTTACAGATTCTCCTAAAATGTTTCAAGATATGTTAACATATCTTCTACCTTAGTGCCTATATTATACTGATTTTGTATATATTTTTGCACTATTAAACCTTTCCATATGCTGATTATATTCGGCCAATCTATTGGATCATGAGCTGCTAGGTTTAATATAGCACCATCATTTTTATAATTTTGGAATTGCACTGGTTTTTCAAAATCTCTTCTTTTAGTACCCATGTATCTATATTGTCCTGGGATATATGTAGGTTGATAATCATCTTTTTCTGGAGGCCATTGTCCAGCTGTCCTGGTAGGTCTCTCTCTTTCTCCTTCTCTTTTTACAGATGATTCTCCATATCCCCTTCTTCTTTTACCATTACTTTCTACTTCCATGGCTTCCATTGCATTGTCTAAATTATGTAGTCCCACATCATCTAGTGAGTTATAGAAATCACTATTTTGTTCTGAATCATCATATCTTTCATTTTCTAACCACATTTCTTTTATTAATTCCTCCTCTTCCTCATAACTTTCTAATAATAACTTATTATTGATATCCCATTGCTCTTCTTCACTAACAATTTCTTCTTTTTGAATAATATTCTTATCTTTATTATTATTATTATTATTATTATTATTATTATTATTATTATTATTGATAGAATTTTTATTAATAATAGCATTTGCTTTTCTTTCATGGATGCTATAATTTTATCTTCCATGCTTGAACTACTAGTGGCAGACATTTTATGGTTTTTAGTTTCTTTAACCTTGCAATTTCTCTAATGATAAATAGTTCTCTTTCTCTAATTTTTGGCCAATCCTTTGTCATAGAATGACTATATTCCCATTCAATATGCTTTAGCTTCTTTTCCCAATGAATTATTTCGTCATCTAAATTAGCCTTTTCCATACATTCAGATATACCTTTATTGTTATCATCATTAATTTCTGATTCTGACATAAATGATTCAGAGTCTTCTGTTGATGCAACTTTATAGTTCATAAATCGAATACTGCTACTTCCTTCACAATTTTGATAGCTTATGTAATTTTCAGGTTGCTTTAATTCTTTTTTCTCTATTAATTCTCCTATCTTCCATTCTTCTCCTGCTCTTTCTTCAGAGCCAATTTTAAGAGGATTCATAAATTTAATACCTTTTGATTGCATGCTATCAATTACGTCATTCACATTCACTCTATATCTGGAGCTACTTTTATTAGTGAGCCTTCCTATAAATTCTATGCTTACTAGCAAATTTGTTCCTTTAAAATCTTCATAACCTTTAGTTTGGAAACCAAAACTCATTTTTTCAATAAATTCTTTTACGGGCATCATTAGGTCTGGAGCTATATAGGTTATTAATCTATTTTCATTCATGTCTCCTTCCAAAAATCCTAATGCTGCTTTATCTACAGATTCCCATCTTCTGTCTAATAATGTTATCAAAACCTTTGCACCTAATTTCTTCCTTGTCATACCTTTAATTCCTATGATATACATACCTTGATGAATATATTTATAACCGCAATATTTTAGTTCATTTTCAATATTTTTGCTTACAATTCTTAAATCTACTGGGTGTGTTAACACACTTAATTCTACTTCTCGAGATATTCTGTATAGACCACTCTTACTTTCAAACATACCCATGTGATATACTTGTTGTGGTTTTATTTTTCTTAGGGTATCTTTCTGATATCTTTCTAGATCTCTTTGTATGTCTATAACTTCTTCAATGCTATCAATATCATCAGCTTTGCATGATAATCTATGCTTCATGGCTAGAGGCCTTGAATCTTGCCTTACTAATTGGAGAGTTTTTTCTCTTCTAAGGAAGCCTTTAGATACGTCCATTTTTCTGAATTAATATTTCTAGTAGAGGCAACTATTCCAGATGATGATAACACAATTTCTTTGTTGCTTTGAACACTTTTTAGCTTATCTAATACTTGAATTAGTAGTTGGATGATTGTGTTATTTTGTCTTATTATTACTTTGGAATCTTCTTTTGGGGAGTCGTGATCGGAAAACCCGACAGGAGGTGACAGGTATTTAGCTACTTCGTTTAATGCTTGAGTATATTCAGTCATAAAATTATGAGATAATCAAAGTTTTAACCTCTTGCACCAACTTTTTAATTTCAAGTATATCTTGTCTTGTATCAGTGCGTGGGAGTGACTCTTTGCCTTTACTTAAATAACGGCCTATTGATAACACTTCTTCTTTAATATAATCGTTATTCTTGCAAACTGTATTCTGTCTTGCTTTTGCTTCCTCTAGCTTATGTAAAGCTAGATCAATTTTATTATTCAAACCTGAATACTTATCCGCAAGTTTTTGGTATTCTTTGAATAAACTTTCAAATTTTTGGTCTAAGTTATCTTGTCTTTTTCCCCAAGATATGTAAAAGTTATATATCAAATCGATGACTATATTTAACTGGCTATGAGATGAATGCCAGATATGCTCTTCAGAAGGATTTACTCTACACCTTATATTTAGATTTTCCTTAGTATTTATAACTTTACCTGCGCTAACTTCTAAGTTTAAATATTTTAACCTTTCAATGATTAAACGCTGGACCTGATACCAACAATATAGGGATTCTAATCTTTTGCCAATATATATTCAGATCAATATTAATTAAGATTTTGATTAGGTTAATATGGGATTAGGTGGAAGTGGTAGACAGGTATGCTTTTTATCTTGAATAGTATTTACTATTCACTAGGTAGGGCACTATTCACAATAGTGCTCCACTATTGAATACACTATTTGAAATAGTATTCCACTATTCACAGCAATATTTAATTCAATATGATTACCTTCACGTTCTAACTTGATTATATATTTGATACAGGATCTATTCTGGGCTGGCGAGGCCAATGGTTCAACCGACGAATGTACGCAGTGGTGTAAAATCCTACTCAGTACTCACCATATTTTTCATTATGTTGTATCAGATGTAGCTAGTTACGTTCACTTAGCAGTTTTAATTGCAAAATTATGGGGTAAATTCCTATCGTCTTCTTAGGCAGTTCCACCCGAAGGGAACACTTCTCTACGACCACAAGGTTCTTATTCAAACGCTACTCTGGGCTACACAGAGAACTACACACGCAGAGGTTTCTCCTATAGGATCCCTAGCATAAGAACTCGTCCCATAAATTCATAAGTAAAAATACCAAGTGAAACCAAGAAACTACATCATTTCAACAACATAATTTACATATGGCTCTCCCTTTCGGGAGGCCCCGAAGGGATTACACAAACTAAAGA
The DNA here is from genome assembly GCA_021605205.1 of Aegilops longissima. NCBI lineage: Eukaryota > Viridiplantae > Streptophyta > Magnoliopsida > Poales > Poaceae > Aegilops > Aegilops longissima. The sequence goes on from CM038682.1 coordinate 22,582,230, forward strand.
AAATTACCTTCTAACTACCTTCTTGAGCCTTACAATGCTCTGGATATGGTGGCTCTTATTGCAGGATGAAACTACTACTACTACTACTACTACTACTGAGCAACGAGCTTGCTAGCTGGGTCGCAGCTCTTTGCTCTATCGGTGGCTGGTTCTCCTCCGTCTGGTGTTGTGTCTCTCTTTGCAGCAAGTGTCTCCTTTTATAGGCGAGAGAGAAGCTCTCTGGATGGCTTCCGGGAGAATGCACCTCTTATTTTATATGTAGTAGGGATGCATGCGTGTCCCTCTAGGTGATGGATAAGAGCGAGAGGATAGTGCCCCGACAAACTTCATTCTTCAGGAATCTTTGCTTTCTTCACGTGGCATTGTCTCTCGGTGAATAATTGGCTGGCTCTTCTTTTCTTCTTCGCTTGCCAGCGATGCACTTCTTCATGCCTTCAGATAGGTAGCTCTTCCTTAGGAATCCTTGTGTCAGTGTATGCGTACATACATGCCAAGGCTGCTTAAATATTCACCACTGCTTATTCATTTAATTTAAATTTAATTTAACTTGCTTAAATGTTAGACATTGCTTAATTTATTTTTATTTATTTATTAATTTTTTTATTTTTTTTACAGGGGGTCCTCCTGCCCATATAATTGATAATACCTTATCAATATTTAAAGGATCTATCATGGAATTTCTATCTATCTATATATATATATATATATATATATATATATATATATATATATATATATATATATATATATATATATATATATATATATATATATATATATATATATATATATATATATATATATATATATATATATATATATATATATATATACTTGATCACTTAGCTATAGCTAGGATCCACATGCATCCAAATAAACTAATCTGTTGTACTTTCACCTAATGATTTAACAACTCATTATAATGTAAAACAATCATTAAATTAAATTGAAAACACAAAATTAAAGGAAACAAAACACACCCAAACATTTAGTACCGGTTGGTATTACCAACCGTATTAAAGCCCTACACGCACTGGCTCTGCTCGTGCTATGTGGTGGCACTTTAGCGCCGGTTCGTGACGAACCGGTACTAAGGGGGGGACCTTTAGTCCCCACTCTTTAGTGCCGGTTGCCGAACCGGTACTAAAGGCCGTTACGAACCGGCGCTAAAGCCCAGTTCTGCACTAGTGTACTACTTGACGAGGGCGGCTGCAGTCTTTGGTCATAAGTGAACGAAGGGGAGCAGAAAAGCCAAGGAACGCGCCTGCACGCGAGCTACGCTCGATCCCTGCTTTTCCCTTAGCCTGGCTGAGAGGCCCCTTTTTGCATCCACCGGGCCAGGCTGAAAAGCCCTTGCAATATACCAAACAACGAAAATTTACATGATGGATGCGAGCCACATGCAGCGCAGTGAACCAAACACCCCTATAAAACTCAGCTGATGCCCTCAATCTCCATGAAACAGACAAAGCATCTGGCGAGCTCCATGGCTACATAGACAGGCCCATGCAAAGCGACGACCCATCTGGTCTGCTTCATGCCGGCTTCTATGATTTGGACGCCAACAAGTTCCGGTCTTCCTCTTGAAAATCTTCGTTATTGGCGCATGGCACGACGGGATAAACAGGCAAAAAATCGTTCATGAGAAACTCAACCTGTATAATGGATTGCTCTCCATAATCTGAGTGATGGCAGTAGCATACCCATGCATATGTGCATGATGTATAATAAAGATCAGCAATTCCGACAAAATACTAACCTCTCCAATGGTTCGTATCTAGGTGTTTCCCCTACTAAAACTTGTCATCGCCTTGTCATCAGCAACTTCATGTGCTGCAATATCCACACAAATAAAATTTAAACAATACGGGTTCGGTTTTATGTGAATCAATTGATGCCCGCATGTGGGGGAGAGCCATGGGAATCGACGCATGAATCAATAGAGGGCCGGGTACTTTGGCAATCGGCAGTGGAATCTAACTGGACATCAGCCCTAGATAGAGAGATGGTTTCCTGCAAAAAGATAAGACTGTTAGTGCCTACAGTTAGACTGCAAGATGCATCTCTAGCAGGGACCCATCACGAGAGGCGGACTACTGTTGAGTATAATGTTTATTTAGAAAACATAGAATAGCGTAGGATTTATTCCTGCCTTGCGTTGTACTTCAGGACGAACTATTCCACCAAATCCCTCTCTCTCTTCTAACATGGTATCAGCCTAATCGATCCTAATCCCTAGCCGCCACCGCTTCCGCACCTGCGAGACGCCCCCGGGGTGGTCGGCCTCCATGACCAGCGCCGGGGGCCGCGCCGCCCGTACCTAGGGTTCGTCCGTCGGTCATGTTGACTGGCTGCCCTATAGAGTCTTTTTCCTGAGTCCTTGCTCAGGGTTTTTCTCTCTCCCGCCGGTCATCTTGATCGGAGGTTTCTTTTTGGTTTTCCGATCTATACTTAGATCGGTTTGTGTCGCCCGCCGCCGCCGTCAACCCCCACGCGTCTCTACTCCAACACCAGCGTGACCGGCCAGCCTCTCCTCCAACCCGGCGGCCACTCGCGCCGAGGCGGCCGTCCCGGGGCCAGCCATGTCCGCTGTCGGCTCGCCTGCGTCGCCTCGCGCGGCCGCCGCCGCCCTACTCCGACCGGGAATCCTGCATTGCCCCCACACGGCGGCCTCGCACCATGCGGCGGCCCATCATAGCCGTCGTTCGCGTGCCGGCCCGTCCTTCGATCTACGCCGCACCTGTACGGCCGCCACGCCGTCCGCCATCGCCGACCTCATCTTGGACTCCGCCGTCACCCCGTCTCCACTGAGCGGCGTCGATCTGATTGATCACCCGCCCGCCACCGTGAATCACCTTATCTACGCCGTGCGACCGAACTGGTCCATTGGTTACGTGTGCCTTCGCTGGCCCCGTGAAGTCCGTCCCGAGTTCAGCACGCCCCTCTACTGATCGAGCAACGGGCTACCAATGCATCGCCCCTCGGGTTGCAGCGTCGCTGCCACGTGGTTATTCTCCCGACTGCGCCGACCCGCGTCACCGCCGCGTCGCCCCTTCGGGCCGTAGTGCTGCGGCCCGCGGGTCCACCGCCGCCCGAGGCCGCCCGCTCTGTGTCGCCCCGTGGCTGCACCGACCGCGCCGCCATCGCGCGTCGCCCGTCGAACAGAAGCGAAGCGTGGCACGCGGTCCACGTGGCTGTCCCGAGACCGTTCCCACGGTTGCACTCACCCGGGTTCCGTCGCTATGCCGCCCCTTCAGGCCATATAGCCGCGGCCCGCGGTCCCCGCCGCCTCCTCGAGGTCTTCCCGCCGTCGCCCCGACCTACCCGCCGCCGCTCCATCGCCCCTTCGGGCCGTAGCGCCCCGACCCATGGTCCACTCCACCGTCGTCATGCTGTCGGGTTCCTCGCCTTCTTCGAGCACCACCGTCGCGCTACTAACCTAGCCGCCACCGCTCTTCTTCGACAGCCGCCGCCGGTACCTCCGTAGCTGCAGCCGCCGCCGCTCTTCTTCGACAGCCGTCGCCGCTTCCTCCGTAGCTGCCGCTGCCGCCTTCCACCCCCTTCGTCTTCGTCCAAGCACCGGCCCGTCGCCAGCGTCGCCGTCATCTACCCCGACCACTTCATCTACTCCGACCGCTGTTGGTGACATCGGCCCCGCGCCGATGGACGCCGCAATCATCGTCGAGTTCTTCTCTACTGGCCCCTCCGACTTCTCCGACATGGCGTACAGCTCATGCATGTTCCTCGTCTACACACTAGTAGAAAAAGGACCTAATATGAGACACATTAGTGCCGGTTTGATTTTGAGCCGGCACTAATGTGTCCAATAGTGCCGGTTCCAACAGCTAGCCGGCCGTTCTCATTAGTACCGATTCGTGGCGAACCTTTAGCACCGGTTTGTGCCACGAACCGGTACTAAAGAGAGTGGTGGCTGGGTGTTGTCAGTCTAGGGCCCGTCCAGCACCTTTAGTACCGGTTCGTTCCACGAACTGGTACTAAAGGTCGACGTACATAAACTCTTCGTCCACCCGAGCCACTCTGTTCTTCCCCTTTCCCCTCACTTCCTCTGTTCTTCCCCTCTCTTCCTCGAGCTCCTCACAAATTTTGCCCAAAATTTGTCAAGATTTGAAGGCCCCCATCCATTCAAATGATCACAAAGGTTAGCAACTTTGTCCTTTCAACTCTCATTGCTAGATTAGCTCTTGCAATGCTTTGTATAGTGATTAATTTGGGAGGAATTATATTTGCTAGTATTTGATTTATATGCAATTTGAGGTAAAAATAACACTTAGTTTGCATATGTAGGTGTGGTTTACTTAGTGCCTTCTAAATCTCCGTCAGAACCACCGCCGATCGCTCAAGATCGTCCCTTGTCACGGCACCACCTTGTGGTGAGGCTCTTGTTCATGAATGTTTTACATTACCAAATTGATGTTTGTGTGATTTGGATATATAGTTACTCGTATAATTATCTTACCCGTATGTTGTTTGTTATACATAGTGCCATGGTTTTGATATCCGCCCCGTCGGCCCTCGCCCTTGTTATGATTCGGATGTGGTATGTTCTCTTTTAAAATTAGTTGTTGCATTTCGTGTTTATGACAAATTATGCCCATCAAGTTGACATAGATATTTTTATCTAGGAGGTATGTGAACCGGAAATTCCAACCGACCCTATTGTCGAGAGGTTAAATTTAGTTGAAAGAGAAAACGAGTATTTGAAAGAAAAATTGAAAAGAATTGAGGGGGAGAAGATGGAATTGGAGTTGCATGTTGCCGATGTCGTCGATGATCACAAGATCAAGATGGAGAAAATGAGGTTGAAGATTAGAAAGATTAGAAAATATGCCATTGATAGTGTGGCTTGGTATCATTATGCTGTTGGATCAATTGTTACCTTAGTTGCGATCTTCATCGCATTTGTTGTTGAATTTAAATTCTTTAGCTAGATAGTTATTTGTATGTTGCATTTAATTAAGTGTTGTATATGAACTTTATGTATGAACTTGTATTAATTTGGTCTATTCGGTGTTGTGTAATGAAGATGAACCGACAATGGATGTATGATGACAGACGCTCTCCCGAGTTCATTAATGGTGTGCATACTTTTCTGCTTGCCGCTGAGGCAAACAAGCGGGCGGATGGTTTTATGCCTTGTCCATGTGCTGGCTGTAAGAATGGTCACAAGCATTACTCTCGCCAAGAACCATTCACGCCCACCTATTTGAGTCCGGTTTCATGCCCCACTATAATGTTTGGACCAAGCACGGAGAAATAGGGGTTATGATGGAAGACAATGAAGAAGAAAAGGACGGCGACGGCTATCCTGGCCATGGGTTCCCTGAATACGATGATACAACAATGGGGGAAGAAGCTGAGCCGGCAATGCAGGAAGAAGCTGAAGAAGAGGCATCAGATGAGCCCGCTGATAATCTAGGTCGGGCCATTGCCGATGCAAAGAGAAACTGCGCAAGTGATCTATGGTTGCTGCTCTGCTCCCCAAGAGAAAGTACTGGGAGGATTTTGCAGGTGACCCAAGGAACGTATGGTTTGGTCTAAGCGCAGATGGCATTAATCCTTTTGGGGAGCAGAGCAGCAACCATAGCACGTGGCCTATGACTCTATGTTTGTATAACCTTCCTCCTTGGTTGTGCATGAAGCGGAAGTTCATTATGATGCAAGTGCTCATCCAAGGCCCTAAGCAACCCGGCAACGACATTGATGTGTACCTAAGGCAATTAGTTGAAGAACTCTTACAACTGTGGAATGGAACAGGTGTACGTGCGTGGGATGAGCACATGGGGGAAGAATTTGACCTAAAGGCGTTGCTGTTCGTGACCATCAATGATTGGCCTGCTCTCAGTAACCTTTCAGGACAGACAAACAAGGGATACCGCGGATGCACGCACTGTTTGGATGATACCGACAGTATATATTTGAATTGTTGTAAGAAGAATGTGTACCTGGGACATCGTCGATTTCTTCCGAGCAGCCATCCCGTAAGAAAGAAAGGCAAGCATTTCAAAGGTGAGGCGGATCACCGGATGAAGCCTCGCCACCGTACTGGTGCTGATGTACATGATATGGTCAAGGATTTGAAGGTAATATTTGGAAAGGGTCCTGGCGGACAACCTGTTCCGAAGGACGCTGATGGACGCGCACCCATGTGGAAGAAGAAATCTATATTTTGGGACCTGCCATATTGTAAAGACCTAGAGGTCCGCTCCGCAATCAACATGATGCACGTGACGAAGAATCTTTGCGTGACCCTGCTTGGCTTTTTGGGCGTGTACGGGAAGACAAAAGATACACCAGAGGCAGGGGAGGACCAGCAACGTATGCACGGAAAAGACGGCATACATCAGGTCAGCCAGCTACGCCTTACCAAAGAAGAGAAGGAAATCTTCTTCAATGCCTGCTCAGCATGAAGGTACCGTCTGCTTCTCGTCAATTTAAAGGGAATAATAAATATGGCAGAGAAAAGTTCCGAACCTAAAGTCTCATGATCGCCACGTGATTATGACGCAACTCCTTCCAGCTTGCATTGAGGGGCTTTACCGAAAACGCTCGATTAGCCATTGTGAAGCTATGTGCATTCCTCAATGCAATCTCTCGAAGGTAATCGATCCAGAAATCATACCAAGGTTACAGAATGATTTGGTGCAATGTCTTGTCAGTTTTGAGTTGGTGTTCCCACCATCCTTCTTCAACATCATGACGCACGTCCTAGTTCACCTTTGCAAAGAGATTAACGTTTTGGGTCCTGTATTTCTACACAATATGTTCCCCTTTGAAAGGTTCATGGGAGTCTTGAAGAAATATGTTCATAACCGTGCTAGGCCGAAGTAAGCATCTCAAGGGCCATGAAAATGAGGAGGTCATTTAGTTTTGTATTGACTTTATTCCTGACCTTAAGCCGATTGGTGTTCCTAATCATGCATAAGGGCAGATCGAAGGAAAAGGCACGCTAGGAGGGCATCAAATAATATGTATGGACGGGCATTCTCTCACAAGCACACTACACAGTTCTACAGAATTCGCCTTGGTGGCTCCAGATATGGAGGAACACAAGAATTTTCTACAGTCCAAACACCGGAGAAGTCTGACGACTGGATTACACGCGAACAAACGAGGACTTTCGCCAGTTGGTTGCAGAAACGTGCCCTAAATGATGGCGATATTCAAAACGACCTGTACTCGCTGTCCCAGTTACCATCTTCGAATATAATGACTTTCAAAGGGTACCAGATAAATGGGAATACATTTTACACGATCGCCCAAGATAAGAAGAGCACCAACCAAAACAGTGGTGTCCGCTTTGATGCAACAACCAACACGGGAAAGGAAACATATTATGGTTACATAGAGGACATATGGGAACTTAACTATGGATCAGGTGATTTGAAGGTCCCTTTGTTTCGGTGCAAATGGGTCAATATGACACGAGGCGGGGTAACGGAAGACCCGCAGTACGGAATGACAACAGTGGATCTCAACAATCTTGCGTATGTAGACGAACCATTCGTCCTAGCCAATGATGTGGCGCAGGTTTTTTATGTGAAAGACATGTCTACCAGGCCAAGAAAAAGAAAAGATAAGGAAGAGAATGGATCATACGACGAGCCAAAGCGCCACATAGTTCTTTCAGGAAAAAGAAACATTGTGGGAGTGGATGACAAGACAGACATGTCAGAAGATTATGAAAAGTTTGATGAAATTGCTCCATTCACAGTGAATATTGACCCGAGCATCCAGTTAAATGATGAAGATTTTCCATGGCTACGACGCAAAGGGACACACGAGAAGAAAAAGTTTCACACCCAAAGATCAGGGATGTGATCGTCTTCACTATCATCACTTTCTTCTGTGTTTCACACCTAGGAGGGAATGTCTGTAATAGTTAGGGTAGTTAATTATGTGTTTTGGCATTTGAAACGCGAAGAAATTTTATGTGCAAACAAATTCTTTTCATGCATTTACTGATTTTTTCCAGCTAAATGACCCTGAAATTGAAAAGCATTTGAAATAAACTCAGAAAAGGTTGAAAGTTGGCATGGTATCATTATTTCATACAAATAGCATGTGCAAAAAAGTAGAGAGGGTTACGACAAAAACTGGATACACTTCGTGTACAAAATGGACAATCTCTTTCGAAGTATTAGGGTTTCCGACGAAAACTGAAATGTTACAAAGGCATTTCATTTTCTTAAATAACCTAAGCATTACCAAATTGAATATAATGATAAAACACACTAATATTAAACATAAAAAAAAGAATCACTGAAAAAACTTTTTTCAAACTTAAGTTATTCACAAACTAGTGATTCACACAAATTTCAAATAATTCAAAATTTAAACTATTCAAATTTGAAAACTACCGCACTAACAGAAAGTTTGTAATTTTTGAACCTAAAGCAAAATATTCACAAAGAAACTCTAAATACAGCAAAAACAACTAAAAAATAAATAAAACAAAAATAAATAAAGCGAAAAAAATTAACAAAATAAAAAAGCCCGCCTACTGGGCCAAAGCAGCCTGCATACGACTAAGAACACAACCTTTAGTTGGGCCAGGATGCAGGCCTAGAAGGCTCAAAGAAGCCCACAGGCGTAAGAGGACATGTAGGCCCAAGAGGGCCTGCTTAGCAGAGGAGCTCGAGAGAGCTACCGCACTAGGGCTTATAAACCAGTGCGGTAGCCCCTCGCGTAGCGAGGTGGGACTAAACTTGCGCACCGCCTGGAGCCAGCGCACCCCCTTTAGTACCGGGTCGTGGCTCCAACCGGTATTAAAGACCCCCTTTAGTACCGGTTGGAGCCACCACCCGTACTAAAGGTGCGCTTCCGCCGCTGGCTCGGTTAAAACAGATTTTAGTACCGTTGGTGGCTCCAACCGTACTAAAGGTCCATCCTATATACAACACTTAAAAAATTCAGTTTCCTCCGCTTTCTTCCCTCTGCTTCTCCTCCGTCGCGCCACCCTGCCCCGACGACGCTGTCCCGTCGCTGACGCCGCCGCCGCGCCTCTTCGCCGACCCGGCCGTCCCGCCCTCCGCCTGCCGCCGTCCCGTCCCCTGTCGTCCCTGTCGTCCCTGTCGCCGCGCCCGCTTCGCCTTCGACGTCGCCGTCCTGGCCGCCCACCCTGCCGTTGCCGCCACCCCCCGTCCCCGCTCATTGCCGCCGCTTCTGCCCTGTCGCTTCAGAAGTCGCCGCCTGTCGTCGCCTTCGCCGTGAGCTCGCCCTGACCGCCATGTCGACACACACACACACACACACACACACACACACTTCACACACACACACACACACACTACACACACACATTATTAGTTTGTTTGTTATAAAATTTTCTGTTTTTTAGTTATAGAAATGTTAGGAAATTATTCTATTTTTTAGTTATATAAATATTAGAAATGTTAGTTATATAGAAATGTTATAAATGTTTTCTGTTTTTTAGTTATAGAAATATTTATAGAAATGTTAGCAATTTTTCTGTTTTTTAGTTATATAAATTAGTCATCAACCCGTGCGTCCGCACGGTCTAGTGATTTTCAAAACACGAATTTACAATAATATAGTAGGGGTTCGAAATATATTAGAACTTGGACTAGAACCTCGAATATCTCTCAACTAATCATATACTCTATATATAGAAATACAATTAATATTATGAGACAATACAATTGGAAAGTGGAATTATAATATGGATTTTGAAGAAACGCTTAGAAGGAACCACATATCCAGTATAGAAATATGAGCATCACATATTAGAGGTCCTGACAATTAGAACCTTTAGTTTGATATTGTACATATATTCCCTAAGAAGGAAAAATGGAATCATGCATGGTTATTATAGATGAGGGATGTAGTTACTTTTCTTCAACTTGAAGGACTTGGAAAGTCAAATCATTATCATGCTAGTGAACGTTTGTCATAATTGTTAGGTCGAAAATTATTAGAATATACTAAAAGTTAGGTGCACGCTTTCATTGACCTAAAAGCAGAATGAAGTACCATGAGTGAAATGTCTCTAAAGCCCCGTTAGAATCCTTATTTCGACCAAAATTTAGCTCTCTAAGTTATGTTTTTTAAGTTAACACATGCATGATTGATCAATCTCACCCACCACGTATTCTGCACATAACAACTGCCTTCCTACACCTGAAAGGAATATCATTGCAATATTCATGCTCTTAAAATCCTTAGTAGCAAAGTATTAGAAAATTACAGAAATTTACAACTAAAAACTAGTGCGAGAAGCATATGCTGCCATAACATGATTTCTTTTCTTGCTTGCGAAGTTCTGATATGCGGACATCTTATCAATGCAGTAGATTTGCATTATTTCAATACATGAACAAACTTAGATTAAAAAATGTACCTCATGAGATACCTAATATGTGATACTCATTTCTGTTGTGGTACCTAATATGTGATACTCATTCATCTCTAACATCATTAATACCTGTAAGTGCATCTAGTGCCACCCCTAGTTGGTTTTGGAGTATTGACGACAAATGTGGTTGAGGGACTTATGCGTTTGTGAGAATTGCAGGATAACGCAGGTAGTGTCCCTCATTGACTCGGTTTACCTACCGGAGATGACCCCTAAAAATGTATGAAGACATTGAAGACAATGGTGGTATGTGAAGATATTCACATTGAAGACTATGACATGAGAAGACATTGAGTGAAGACTATGGAGCGCGAAGACTGTGTCATTTCGTTGTTTCCTTTTCTTCTTTGTTGAGTCATAGGAACCACCGTACTGTTAAGTGGGGTCCAAGTGATCATAGTTAGAATGACTGAAGTGATGCTCAACCCAAATCCTATGTCTTCGAGCAAAGACAATGAGAGCAAAACTTATCCAGAGCTGGATGAGTCAGCTTTGCTTGTAGCCCAAGTAAAGTTGCCGTGTGTGTTTGAAATCTGACCGTTGGAACACGTGTCAGTTCCTTAGTGACCCAGGGTCATTTCGGACATAATAGGTCGGGTTGCCTAGTGGCTATAAATAGCCCACCCCCTACACCATAAATTAGTGGCTGCTCAGAGTTAGTGCACGACTTTTGTCGTTTGAGAGCAACCCACCTCAAGCCTTTGAGAGAGAGAAAACTTTGCGAGGACAAAGCCCAAACACCTGAGCCAAAGAGTGTTAGGCATCACTGAAGTTTTCCTGTCTGTGGTGACTCAAGACTTATTACACTTGAGGACTGTGAATCCTCCACCCGGTTAGGCGTCGCGCTCGAGCATCCAAGAGTCATTGTGGATCGCCGGTGAACGAAGTCTGTGAAGGTTCGGAAGTCTACCTTGAAGACTTACCAGAGTGATTGGGTGAGGACTATGTGTCCTTAGCTCAAGGGGAATAAGGTGAAGACGCGGTCTTCTGAGTTGAATCTCAGCCTCCCTAACCAGATGTACAGTTGTCACAGGAACTGGAACTGGTCCAACAAATCCTGTGTCTTCAACAAGCGACTGGTTCTATCCCTTCCCTCATTTACCTTGAGTTTGTCTTCGTGAAGTCATTGCTTATATGCCTTATCTGTTTGACTTCATTGCTTGACTACTATCGTTGTTTGGCTTCATACTATCTTCCATCCTGATCCTTACTACATAGCTGCTATTAGTCTTGTCCATTCACATTATTGCATACTTGACTATGGCTTGCTTGTTGTAGTTTATCTTCCGCTGCATATCAATTAGGTCATTTCTGTTGTTTGTCTTCGAAACATCCGTGTTTTGAAGAGTTTCATAAAAATTGCCTATTCACCCCCCCTCTAGTCAATAACTAGCACTTTCAATTGGTATCAGAGCAAGGTACTCCCTTGTTCTGTGTGATTCGGTTTAACCACCTGGAGTTTTAGCTATGTCGACTGCAGGGATAATCAAAGTCTCCGCTGCTTGCCCCGTGTTCGATGAAACTGACTATCCCTACTAGAAGAATAAGATGCGCATGCATCTTGAAGCCATTGATGTCGACCTCTGGTATGTCGTCAAGAACGGCGTTCCCAAGTCTGGTGAAGATGTCACCCCTGCTGATGTCAAGAAGTTCATTCAACTGGATTCTACCGCAAAGAACATCATCTGTGGTCATCCGACCAAAGGACAGATGGCCGCAGGAGTGCTCTGAAACGCCGGCTAGTCTGGACTGGCTATCCAAGGTCAATGAAGGCGTCTCAACCCAGAGAGATCAAAGAATTAGTGTTCTTCGCAACCTCTTCAACCGCTTCAAGAGAAACGACAATGAAAATGTCCAGCTCACGTTTGATCGCCTCACTGACATCACAAATGAGCTTCATGCTCTCGGCGCCACCGAGGTCACCAAGCATGAAATCGCCAAGACACTATCGAGATCACTTGACAGCTCTTTTGACACCCTTGCCCTCATGATACAAGAACATCCTGACTTCAAGACATTTGATCCGTCTGATATACTTGAGAGGCTCAACACACATGAGTTCCAGCTTTCTGAGAAAAGAGATATCTATGGTCCCAACTATGGCCGAACTCGCGCTTTGAAGGCAAAATTTGTTTCCTCATCCGAAGAAGAATCTGACTATGGTTCTGATGATCCTGAAGACATTGGAAAGGAACTTGCTATGCTTGTGAAGAAGTTCCAGAATTTCACTAGGAAGAAAGGCTTCAAAAAGTCTTCACGATCCAGCTCAAGAGATGATGAAGCTTCCACTCATGACTACAAGAAGAGAACCTGTCACAAGTGCAAGAAAACTAGACACTATATCTCTGAGTGTCCACAATGGGACAATGAGAAGAAGAAGAAGAAGAGCAAGGAATATGATTCTGATGACAAGAAGAAGAAGAAATCTTCAAAGTCTTCTTCCAAGTCCTCATCAAAGTCTTCATCTCATAAGAAGAGCTCATCTGGCAAGGCTCGTGCTTTTGTTGGCAAGGAAATGGATTCAGAGGAGGAGTCTGCTCGAGGAGGTGGAGGTGGAGTCCAAGAGGAGTCCGACCCTAGCATTGCAAGTCCGGCTCTAGCCACAGCCTATGTTGCCAAGTCCATCTTCAACATCAAGACAATGACTTCTACACCAACGTCAAGCTGATGACAAGGACGACCCTGCTCCCACCTATCGCTTCATGGCACGCGGTGCCAAGGTAAAATCACGTGATGCTTACTTTCAAACATCAAGTGAAGATGACTCGATTGTGAATCCAAACCCAGCTACAAAACACTTGCTAAAATTGCAACCGAACAACAAAGAGCTATGGAACATACTCAAAAGCTGTTAGACAAAAGCGATGACCTGTTGGACGCGGAAATGACACGCTCACAGTCCTTAGTTGAAGACATTAAAATCTTCATGCTAAGTACCAAGAACTTGAAAGTCGCCATGAAACGCCTCAACTACTCATGAAAAGCTCTCCTATGATTATCTTCAAAGGAAGCAAGAGCTTGAGAAATTGAGAGCGGCTCATGAAGATCTTCAAAAGAGAATGAGTCACTTCGCTCAACAGATCAGTTCCGCCAGATGGATTTGAACCACCATGTCTAAAATGTCTTGAGCGTGATATCACTACCTCTGTTGCTGAATGTTCAACTCGCTGCTATCGTTGCATTGTCTTCAACTACTAATGTGGTAACTAACCCTCTCATGGAGGATACCACCGCTATTGCTGATGAAAATGCTAGGTTGAAGACATTGCTTGAAACAGGATGTATAAAAGTCCGAAAGGGCATCGACACTTTATGATGTCCTCAAAAGCAGATTCGAACCAAACCCTAGGAAAGAGGGTGTTGGGTTCGAAGGAAAATGAATGTTGATGGTTCCACTTGAAGCCCGAGCAGATCTCAAAACCACATGGGTTGCTGCAAAGGGACCTTCAAGGATCCATCCACCTTATCCGGCTTTACCTGTGCTAACCCAATTATCATTGATGAATCCTTTGATGCAAACTATAAGCTGTTCAAGAATCGAAATGGTGAAGTGTTTGCCGTATATTGGTACTAATCTGCAGGAATGGACCGCCTATGAAGAAGATCTGGTTCCCAAAAGGTGTCTTGAGAATCTTCCAGTGAATGTCATCATGACACCACCGGAAGAAGACAAACCCCGAACTAAGGCGCATATGGTCCAAAGGCTTCATATGCATCGAGGACTCACCGAGTCACCCTAACGCCAATGTTTTGCAGGAAACCGTACTCAAATTTATGAATATGAGCGTGTGTCTTCAAACCGCTATGTTCATAGAACTAAGAACTTTTCTCGCTTATTCATATGAGTATCATTCATCTCCTGCAAGGCTATTTGCTAGGGCTCCAAAGCCAAATTCTCAAATGTTGCACTTAGACTCATTGTTTCTAAGCCACCCTCAAGATGTGGGTGGTTAAGAAGAATTAACTCTCTTTGCAGAAAGGGTCTCCACCAAAATCAAAGGCGCTCGATGCTATTGTCAGGGACCTAAAACATCTTGTAGGGCACAAGATCAAATGCCCAAATGGTCTCACTATGTATTTTGTTCCTGAATCATTTGCCATTCATCCTATCAGTCCTAATCTTGATTTAAGCTTCAATAATCCACTTGCCCGTCAAATGTTTATGCTTCACAATGCTCTTGGTGAAGCCTATCCCCTAACTGTACTGTAGGGTATGACACCTCATGCTTCAGAATGGATTATGGATAGTGGATGCACTAATCATATGACTGGTGATCGAAGTCTTCTCATGGACTCAACCTTACGTCCATCAGACAAGAGTCACATCACATTTGCTGACACTGGTAAAAGCAAGGTATTGGGTCTAGGTAGAGTTGCAATCTCAAAGGATCAACACATGGATAAAGTGATGCTTGTTGAATCCCTTGGTTTCAACTTGATGTCTGTCTCAATGCTTTGTGACTTGAACATGATAGTGATATTCGAAAATATCGCTGCCTTGTACTAATGGAATCGACAAGTCTCTAGTCTTTGAAGGGTATAGGAAAGATGATCTATATATGGTAGATTTCTCAGCAGGTCCACAGCTTGTCGTATGTCTTCTTGCAAAAGCTTCGAATCGTCTGGCTCTAGCATCGGAGGTCAGGCATGTCGGCATGAGGAACTTACACACACTCGCCAAGAAGAAGCATGTCATAGGCATCGAAGGTGTCAAGTTCAAGAAGGATCATTTGTGTGGTGCTCGCGGTGGAAAGATGACTAGGGCAAAGCACCCTCAAGACAATCATGACGACATCTCAACCCTTCGAGCTGTTACACATGGATTTGTTTGGCCCTACTCATTACTCTACCCTCACAACAACTGCTTGTCTCTATGGCTTCGCCATTGTTGATGACTACTCAAGATACACATGGGTGCACATAATTCTCTACAAGACTGAAGTGCAAGATGTCTTCAGACGCTTCGCCAACCGAGCAATGAACAATTATGGCGCCAAGATCAAGCATATCAAGTGATAACGCATCAATTCAAGAACACCGGACTTGATCTTTATCTCGATACCATGGGAATCACTCATGAGTTCTCTGCTCCGTACACACCTCAGCAAAATGGCATCATGGAGCGCAAGAACAGAACCCTCATTGAGATGGCTTGAACAATGCTCGACGAGTACAAGACACCAAGAAAGTTTTGGCCTGAAGCTATTGATACAGCATGTCACGTCATCAACCGTGTTTATATCCATAAGCTTCTGAACAAAACATCCTATGAGCTCCTTACTGGCAAGAAGCCAAATGTCAGCTACTTCAGAGTATTTGGGGCTAAGTGCTGGATCAAGGATCCCCATCACAAGTCAAAATTTGAACCCAAAGCTCACGAAGGCTTCATGCTCGGTTACGGAAAGGACTCACACTCTTACAGAGTCTTCAATCTCTATCTCTACAAAATCGTCGAAACTGTAGATGTGCGATTTGATGAAACCAATGGTTCACAAAGAGAGTTCCTGCCAAGTACACTAGACGAAGCTCCACCCAGCGAATCTATCAAGCTGATGGGAACTGGTGAAATCATGCCTTCTGAAGCACAGCCTGAAGAGGAACTTATCATTTCTGCACCTAACCAACCTGAAGACAATGCTTAGCCTGAAGACAATCCTGATCAGCAAGAGCAAAGTCTTCGTCCAGTTCATCCTTGTGTTGCAAATGAAGTACAAATTGAGAAGATAATCGGTAGCATCAATGCACCTGGTCCGCTTACTCGCTCAAGAGCAACACAGCTAGCAAATTTCTGTGGGCACTTTTCATTTGTGTCAATATCAGAACCCAAGAAAGTTGCTGACGCCTTTATGGAACCAGAATGGATACAAGCTATGCAAGAAGAACTTCAACAGTTCAAGCTAAATAATGTTTGGGAACTTGTCAGCGTCCTGACCCTCGCAAGCATAACATTATTGGCACCAAATGGATATATCGAAACAAGCAAGATGAGCATGGTCAAGTCGTCAGAAACAAAGCTCGGCTTGTGGCTCAAGGATATACTCAAGTTGAAGGAATTGACTTCGATGAAACATTTGCTCCTGTAGCTAGGCTTGAAGCTATTCGCATACTACTAGCCTATGCTAACCACCATAACATCTTGCTCTATCAAATGGATGTGAAGAGTGCATTTCAACGGCAAGATTGAAGAAGAAGTATATGTCGCTCAACCACCGGCTTTGAAGATCCAAAACATCCCGATATGGTGTACAAGCTAAATAAAGCACAGTATGGCCTCAAACAAGCTCCTCGCTACCGGTATGATACGATCAAAGACTTCAAAGAGCAAAGGCTTCAAACCTGGATCCCTTGATCCCACACTCTTCACGAAGACATATGATGGTGAACTGTTTGTATGCCAAATATATGTGGATGACATTATCTTCGGCTGCACCAACCAAAAGTATAGTGATGAGTTTGGATACATGATGCAAGAACAATATCAGATGTCCATGATGGGAGAGCTCAAGTTCTTCCTTGGTCTTCAAATTCACAAGAAAGGAATGGCATCTTTATATCTCAAAAAAATACCTCCAAGATTGTTTGAAGAAGTTTGGAATGCAAGAGTGCAAAGGATACACGACGCCAATGCCAGCCAAACACCATCTGGGTCCCGACGACAATGGTAAAGAGTTCGATCAAAAGGTATACTGCTCCATGATTGGTTCCTTAGTTTACCTATGTGCATCTAGGCCAGATATTATGCTTAGTGTTTGCATGTGTGCTCGATTCCAAGCGGCACCAAAGGAATCGCATCACTTAGCTGTGTAGCGAATTCTTTGATATTTGGCTCACACCCCAACACTCGGATTATGGTATCCAAAGGGCTCAAAATTTGATTTGGTTGGATTTTCGGATGCTGATTATGCTGGTGACAAGGTGGATCGCAAGTCTACATCAGGCACATGTCACTTTCTGGGACGATCACTCGTCTGTTGGTCTTCAAAGAAGCAGAACTGTGTATCACTCTCAACTGCTGAATCTGAATACATTGCTGCTGGATCCTGCTGTGCTCAGCTTCTATGGATGAAGAAAACTCTCAAGGACTATGGCATCAATCTGACACAAGTACCTCTCTTCTGCAACAACGAAAGCGCCATCAAGATTGCCAACAATCCAGTCCAACACTCGAAGACAAAGCACATTGAAATTCGTCATCATTTTCTCAGGGATCATGTCATGAAGAAAGATATTGACATCATTCACGCCAACACCAAGAGCAATCGACAGATATCTTCACAAAGCCCTTGGATGAGAAAAGGTTTTGCAAGTTACGGTGTGAGCTAAATATCTTGGAATCTTCAAATGTCCTGTGATCAAACACACATCCTAACACTTATGCATGTTGATGACTTAGATGTGCAACACACGAAGTAAAGTATGTCTTCAATCTAATGAAGACTTACATTCTGAGTGTGAATAAATTAAAGTGGAATTTGACTTTGGAGCGCCACGATAATTGTGCGCCGTGTCTGGGTCTGATACTTCCTATATGGTGGGTAACGCCACCACCAAATTTCTTGTTTGAAGTGTTTCACTCATGGCGTTATTTCTGCAATATCTTCGCATTTGATTTGTCTTCAACTTCAACTTATCTTCATTTTCTTCACTATGTTGATTTGGTTGCTATCTGATATATATATATATATATATATATATATATATATATATATATATATATATATAGAAAATCCATCCTACCACCCGTGGTAGTTACCCCACATGTCTCATATACTATCATATGGTACTATACATACTACTTTATTATTTTAAATATGTTCATATACTATATCTAAGCTATTTCAAAGCAAGTTACATGAAAAATTGCATATGAGGCCATACTTTTTGTTATATTTGTGAAATACATACATATTTGTACGTAAAAGAGCATACCCAAAAATGGTACATACTACCTAAAATTAGTATATATACTACCTAATCATTGTTATATACTACATACTACACATACATACTCTCGGTTTCACAGATAGTACATACAACATACAAAACACAAGTGGTGGTAACTACCACTGCTTGTAGGAAACATTTGTCCTATATATATATATATATATATATATATATATATATATATATATATATATATATATATATATATATATATATATATATATATATATATATATATATATTTTTTCTGTCCTCTACAGCATTCACTTATAGCTATGTCTTCAAGTTGAATCTTTTGAACTAAGTGAATGTGATCGGACCCTAATCTCTCTATGCTTCCTATCTCAAACTCTATCTGTCCAAATCATATGCATTCTATTGAAACTGTCGAATGTCTTCTCTGCGTCCTTGTCAGCAGAAGACACAGAGACAAACTTTAAGTCTGTTTTAAATGATTCATCATTACTGTTGAACTCCGGAGAAGCCGGAACGACCATCCGACAAACCTGGCGAGCGTGGGAACGTGGGACAACTCAGAGTATGTTGCATGCGTGCCACGTGCCTCTCAGATGTGAACCGCCAGGGGCACCTGCGTAATTGCGCTGCGCCGCACACCTCGTTATAAATACTTGTCCCCTGCGGTAAAGAAAATCTTCTTCCACCTCTCCACCTCGTCAAAACCCTAGCGCCACCGCTAGCTCTCGACGACGCCGGCGACGAAGCGCTTAGCTGCCGCGACTTCTCCGACGCCGTCCTCACGCCGGCCGCGAACATCTTCATCTCCGCCGCCGCCGTAGGTGTCCTCCGTCGCCAAGTTAGGGCACGATGGATTGAACTGCTCGGCCTCCTTTCTTCCCGTCTAGCAGTTCTTCGAGTGGTAAATATAACTCTATTTTTACCATCTTTTTGATCTTCAAGATTCATCCCACTTACCAAAATTAGTTTCTGCCCATACTACGTTAGATCTATTCTGTCTACATCTCGTACTGCCTAGTATATTCACTTAAGCTTAACAACTAGTTAGATTCCTCACTTGTACTTATTCACGGATTCGTACAAATCTGGAACCAACTCTCAGCGTATAAGTGAATGTCTTCGCATCATGAGGTCAATGTCTTCAAACTGATTTATCTTCAAAATCTTCTGAGAATGCATATGACCTCTTCCCCTTCCCTCGCATCTCTAATGCTGTCACAGGTACATGTCCGTGGGAGAATCCCTTGGTTCTCATAGTCTGCATTCGTTTGCAGAATTCTTACAGCATCAAACCAACTCTCCCGAAGCCAGTTCCTGTCTGTCCAGCAAACGCAAGCCTCTGAAGCCTTTGAAGGTGAAGCCATTCAGTTTGAAACTCATGGCTGCAGATAAATCAGTCAGGAAGGGCGGCAGACAGCGTCGTGAGGGAACCTCAAAAGATCTGCCTGATGACCTCGCAGAGCTGTACAAGACAGATCCCGAAGAGAACTACAATCAGCGCAAAACGCGAATCCAATGGATTCGGCGATATTGGGCTGAACAGTGGTTCAAGTACAATTTCGTCACCCAGGAATATGCCAAGAAGAATGCTATCAGAAGCCCTTGGGGTGACATTCTTTTTCGAGGCCTTCCACCCAAGAACATGGCTGAAGCTATTGCACAAGGTTTCTATCCTTGCATGGTCCGAGGACCTCAGCCTGAGAATGCCGACCCAACGTCTTTGCTCTGGTGTCGTGACGATAATCTCTTCAAGCGCAACTTCCAGCATGCAAAGGCTTCTGCAATGGAAAACAAGAAGTCATTGGGATTAGACTTCAACCCTGGTCCCTCTGCTCCTCGTGCTGACGGCTCACGTGACGCTGAACCCAATGTCATCGGTCCCTTTTCAAACCTTGATGGCCTCATTACCTACATCCTGGTCCAAGGTGCCAAAGTGAATCACTCTGATGACTATGCTGAGTCTGATGAAGCCCCAGCTCCAGCTCCTGCTCCTGCTCCAAAGCCGCAGGAGCTTAAGAAAGTCAAGGCTTCAAAGTCAGCTGCTCCACCAAAAGCTTCACGTGTGAAGCCACTGGCCACTGCACCTCCTGAAGCCAGTGTGCAGTCTGAAGATCAATCCCGTATCTCCAAGAAGACGGAGAAGAAAAGGAAACTTGTCAAGAACACTGAACTGACACTGACCCCAGCTGCCATTCTGCGTGAAGAGCACATTGATCTGTCAAGTGATGACGATCTTGCAGATGATGCTCTTGAGCAACTTATCAAGAGCAAAGAAGAAGCAGAAATCTTCAACAACTTGCCTCTCTTTGATGTGGCAATCATCCATCACTTCATTGATGAGTGGTTTGACACACCAAACATCAGCTTTGAAGATCTGCAACTTCCTATTGGCCTCAGCGTCTCCTTCAATGGCACTATTGCTTCTGAGCTAGCTCTTGCTCATCGCATTGTTGAACTGAAGCATAAGATTGACTATGAGAAGGCTCAGTTCAAGAAGCATATGGCTGCACTCAGCGTGCAAGACGTCAAAAACTTCAAGGTCATGCTGCACGACCTCAAGGAAGCCTTTGTCAAGAAGCGTTAAAGCCGAGGGCTCGTGAGCGCATGAAGGCTCTGCCGACAAGTGCGTGCTTGCCTACAATGAGGCTAAGAAGCGCCAAGGCTCTTGGCCGCCCGGCATCGACCCTGGATGGCTGCAAAGAAAAAGAAGTCTTCAACTAACCAAGCTGCACCTTCAAGGCAGGAAGAACCACGCATAGTCTTCCCAAGCAGCATGACTGGCTCGAAGCCAAAGGTCAGATCAACCGCTTCTGAACAGAAGAAGACGAGGGCTGCCGAGGCTGAAGCCAGAAAAAGGAAAAATCCTGACGCCTCTGATGCTGCTCCCTCCAAGAAGAAGCTTAAGACCAAGAAGAATCGGGCTGCTCCCACAGAGCCCTTGATTGTTGAACCCATTTCAGTGGTTTGTCCCGCGTCTGCAACCCAAGAACTTCGCATGACTGTTCATGAGCCTGCTTCCACAGAGGCTCCTGAAGCTGAAGAGATTCCAGCAGCTGATCCCATCACTGCTGAAGACATTGGTCACCATGACAATGTTGAAGATGATGAAGTTCTTCCTCAAATCGAGTACAATGTGGTATCATCGCCCGTTCATACGAACAGCGAACTCATCAGCATTGGTCGTCCTCTGACGCCAACTGCACAGGATGCTTCATGGGCTGATCGCCCGCAACAAGACGACTCTCCTAGTACTCCCCAACAACAAGTCACTCCCCAACAGCAACAACAAGAAGAAGAGGAAGACTTTGAGGCCCAGGCAACCCCATCTCCAAAGGCGTCGCCAGCATTTCGCAGGCTTCGCAAAGGTCAAAGGCCTCAAGTACCTCTTTCGAGCGTTCCAGAAGGAGAAGTGCACCACCAACCTGTTGCACGACAAGTGTTTTCAGAAGCCACTCCAACTGTGAATGTCTCCGAGTCTGAAGCCAAAGCTGCTGAAGACAATCCGGCTGCATCAGCCGCAGACAACCAAGAAGAAGAAGAACGTGTCCCTACATCCCCAGTAATTGAAGAAGTAATCCCCGATATCAATGTGCCAGTGCCCGACCCTCCAGCTCCTCAAGTGGAGGTTGAAAACATTGAGGCTGCCACCTCCAACACCAATGAAGCCAATGACGTGGTCATGGCTGAAGCCAATGTGGAGCCTGTACCAACTGCTCTTGAAGCCACTGAAGGAACTGTGCCTGAAGCCAATGAGGCAACTGCTCCTCAAGCATCTGCCGAGCAGCTCAAGCCTCGCTTGCGCCATCGCTCCAGCCCGCCACCAAGGCCCTACACAATCGAGCAAGCATACAACTATGGCGAGCTAGTCACAAGAAGATGGCCCGCTCGTCCCTCCGCCTCATGCCTCTGGTCCTCAGTTCGACTATCATATTGAGCATAGGCCTCAGGTCCAGAAGCCGAAGCCAAGACTGCCAAGGTTTCCAGGCACTGCCACCTCAACAGGTTCTTTCAATGCTAATGGCTTCAAAGCCCACAACACTTTCTTTGACAGTGCAAAGAACCCCTACACAAGTCCAAGGATCTCATCTGACCGTTTTTGGAGCTATCAGCAAAGAAGCTATTATTCATGCGTTCTGTATGATCAAGGGAGCATTTTCCCTCATATGCGCCTCGACACAGAAGCCATTGCCGGACTGCCGTGCTTAGAAGAAGCACTTGATTGCTTTCATGATGCAGGTCTGCTTGGTTTCGTTACAGACAAAGAACACTGGAATGAAGAATTAGTGCTTCAATTCTATGCTACCCTCCACATCCGCGGCTACAACAGAGATACGAAGACATGGGTTCTCGAGTGGATGACAGGAAATGTCCATCATGAAGCCAAAGCTCTTGACATCATTGAGCTCACAGGCCTACCCACTCCCGGAGAGCTGTTTGAACCTGGATGTAAACTCCACCGCGATGCCTTGGAGAGCATATTTCATAAGCCAGAACCCGACATGAGTCAGATGCTGAGCATGATGAAGCCACTGCCACATGACGCTGAATACCCTCAGCACTTCTTTGTTGATGACCTTGAGTATCTGCCTCGTACAATATATCACATCATCGGGCGAACTCTATGGCCTATCAAAGGGCATTCATCGTCTGCAAAACTAGAAGGAGCAATGAAGACATTGGTCTTCTACATCCTCAATGGCATCAGCTTCAACACGCAAGAATTCTTCATCCGACAACTGGCTGCGTTTGGATCTGATCTGTTTGGTCTGAAGTTCTATGCTCCATGGGTCATGCGCCTCATCAAGATGCACTCTGCTATCAACTATCAACCCTCTGCTCGCAATCATCTGATCTTTCTACCAGAGGTTGATATGTCTGTTGAAGCCATATACCCTGAGCCTGCCAAAACGCCACTAAGTCTTCAGAACGCAGATCACCACAGCTTCTCTCAACCCATGGAAGGCGTCCCAGCAGTATCTCGTGTCTATCCTCTGGCTGGGAACACACGTCTGCCTCATCGTGCGCGGACTGAAGCCACTGAGAGCACAATTGGCCAAAGGCCTCGGAAGCGCTCTCGAGTCCTGAATGATCGAGAACTTCTGGTGGCGCTGCATCAAAAACAAGATAAGCATCACTCCTGGCTCAAGCGACAAATGCAAATCCTCTTGGTGGACGTCAATCGCATTCGAAACCTTGCCACCAAGAATTCCTTTGTCACTCACGAGACCTGTCGGCGATCATGGAAGAGTTTGACCCTGCTCGCTCAAGGTCAAGCAGATCTTCAAGACGATGGCTTCACCGAACGCTTCAAGTTTGACTCCACTCCTCCACGGAATGCAGTCCCACGATTTAACTCCATCACTTGAAGACTCGACTATTCTTCCTCCGCTGCAACTGTCAATGCCAGAGTGATCGATGATGAAGCCGATGCTACTTCACCGCCTCTACTTCGCACGAATCGACATCGCGCCAAGCTCGCCTCGCACCACCAACCAACAACGACAACCCTGCTGCATCATCTTCTTCAAGAGGACGAGTAGATGCTCTATGTCTTCAAACCTTTTGGTCCTTATCGACAAAAGGGGAGAAGCATATGAGTTTGATAGTCTTCAAGCCGGGTTCATAAGGGCGGTTGCATAATATTTTGCCTAGTGTTTACAACTCTCGCTTTTGATACATTTGGTTCTTTGAGTTGTAACACTTAAACTCGATGGTCGCTCGCTACTTATTTGCTTTACTCTGCGATGATAAATTCCGCATGTGCGATGATAACTTCCGCACTTAGATCATTCTGCAGACGTCCATTTTTCATTATGCATGTCATTCTCTTAGCTATATCATTTCATGCATGATGAATTATCTTCATAAGTTGAAGAGGATCTCCACAAGTATAACCTGCCATGTGCATTTGCATTCCAAAAGCAAACTACTTATATGCACATCTTCAGGGGGGCCTTTGCCACTTATGAAGACAATTCCCTATCCTTTACAATTTCACATATTTTATCCCCGTTGAAAACTTCAACCAGTTTGTCATCAATCACCAAAAAGGGGGAGATTGTAAGTGCATCTAGTGCCACACCTAGTTGGTTTTGGAGTATTGACGACAAATGTGGTTGAGGGACTTATGCGTTTGTGAGAATTGCAGGATAACGCAGGTAGTGTCCCTCATTGATTCGGTTTACCTACCGGAGACGACCCCTAAAAATGTATGAAGACATTGAAGACAATGGTGGTATGTGAAGATATTCACATTGAAGACTATGACATGAGAAGACATTGAGTGAAGACTATGGAGCGCGAAGACTGTGTCGTTTCGTTGTTTCCTTTTCTTCTTTGTTGAGTCGTAGGAACCACCGTACTGTTAAGTGGGGTCCAAGTGATCATAGTCAGAATGACTGAAGTGACGCTCAACCCAAATCCTATGTCTTTGAGCGAAGACAATGAGAGCAAAACTTATCCAGAGCTGGATGAGTCAGCTTTGCTTGTAGCCCAAGTAAAGTTGCCGTGTGTGTTTGAAATCTGACCGTTGGAACACGTGTCAGTTCCTTAGTGACCCAGTGTCATTTCAGACATAACAGGTCGGGTTGCCTAGTGGCTATAAATAGCCCACCTCCTACACCATAAATTGGTGGCTGCTCAGAGTTAGTGCACGACTTTTGTCGTTTGAGAGCAACCCACCTCGAAGCCTTTGAGAGAGAGAAATCCTTGCGAGGACAAAGCCCAAACACCCAGAGCCAAAGAGTGTTAGGCATCACTGAAGTTTTCCTGTCTGTGTGACCTGAAGACTTATTACACTTGAGGACTGTGAATCCTCCAGCCGGTTAGGCGTCACGTTCTGAGCATCCAAGAGTCATTGTGGATTGCCGGTGAACGAAGTCTGTGAAGGTTCGAAAGTCTACCTTGAAGACTTACCAGAGTGATTGGGCGATGACTGTGTGTCCTTAGCTCAAGGGGAATAAGGTGAAGACGCGGTCTTCTGAGTTGAATCTCAGCCTCCCTAACCAGATGTACAGTTGTCACAGCAACTGGAACTGGTCCAACAAATCCTGTGTCTTCAACAAGCGACTGGTTCTATCCCTTCCCTCCTTTACCTTGAGTTTGTCTTCGTGAAGTCATTGCTTATATGCCTTATCTGTTTGACTTCATTGCTTGACTACTATCGTTGTTTGGCTTCATACTATCTTTCATCCTGATCCTTACTACATAGCTGCTATTAGTCTTGTTCGTTCACATTATTGCATACTTGACTATGGCTTGCTTGTTGTAGTTTATCTTCCGCTGCATATCAATTAGGTCATTTCTGTTGTTTGTCTTCGAAACATCCGTGTTTTGAAGACTTTCATAAAAATCGCCTATTCACCTCCCTCTAGTCGATAACTAGCACTTTCAATACCTAAAGGGGAAATGATTGAAATTATCAAGGATTTCAAATCCTGAGTAGCGAATTATAATCTTGCGTAATCTTATTTTTCTGGTAAGTTATTATCTGTGGGCTGCAACTAACAAATCATAAAAACAAAATTATCTTGCAAACTGTTAACTGAACACTCTTGTTAATATGGCGGGAGAATGTACTAAATCATAGCAATCTATTTTTCACACAAAGTGACACACCGTGCAGCCTACAAAAATTGCACAGGGAGAGCAAAGTATAGCTAAAACAAAAAGGAGCAGATACTTGGAACATGAGCTGATTTTCGCCCAAACCTCCTCTTGTACTATTTGATCAGATTTTTTGTCTCTCCTTGTGTAGATGCCTCACTGCAGCCCATGCTTGCCACAGCCATGCGTTTTTCTCCTTGATACAGGGGCCGCCGGTGATTGACGACCAACGGATGGGGGTTACCAAGATCAAAACGGTCAAACATCAAAGGACTACATTTGTACCTGAGAAGGAGAAACACTCTTACCCATCTGATTGAAAAGCTGCGAGCATGCACGTACCATGAAGCACCAAAGAACTATGTTTATACCTGAGAAGGAGCCGAGTACAGATCTCAGGCACCCCTACAGTTCATGGTTGCATGAGCTACGTGTTA
The DNA here is from genome assembly GCA_021605205.1 of Aegilops longissima. NCBI lineage: Eukaryota > Viridiplantae > Streptophyta > Magnoliopsida > Poales > Poaceae > Aegilops > Aegilops longissima. The sequence goes on from CM038682.1 coordinate 22,608,585, forward strand.
GAGACGAAGCAAACATTAGTGGGCGTGCACACAATCCACACAGGGGTTATCCTCCTTTTCCAAAAAAAAACACAATCCACATAGCACTGATGTCATGGTTGTCCATCAGCCCAGGCAGAGCTGCAGTTGATGGCTGCATGAAGTACGTGTTGGAGACGAAGCAAATTAAACTGACTGTGGCACACAATCTAGACAACAGGGAGATGTCCTGGCTATCCATCGGCCAGTTGGAACTTGATCGTCGCCGCTAGATTGGGGGAAGGTTTTTATTTTTTCTTTCTTTTTTGTCTCTTTTAGAGAAATATAATAGAAGCATATCAAGAATTCAATATAGCGGACACCCATGTTCAGAACGCCATATAACTGGGTCGGTTGAATCCTGCATCATGCATAACGAAGCATAAATTTTAGAGGTGCACTATTCGTTTGAAACTTGTATATAATTCAAGTTCTGTAGTCAGAACCAAGACAACACAGCCAAAAGCAAAATAAACATTACATACCTGCTAGTTTGTCTGCTCTTTCGATTCCATGTGGCGATCTATTTTCAATCAATATGCTTGTAGATTTTTTTGACTTGACCTAATGACCTATACCGTATGACCCTGAGGCAGTGGGAACCTCCTAAACTTGTCTCCTACATCGTGACACAAATCCTAAATACCATAAGGACAAAATATTTGTGAAATCAAATCAGTACAGATTTGTTGTGCTAAGGAATTTCAAGTTATCCATGAGGCATTATTAAAGAAAACAAAAGTACAAAATAAATGGAGATTGGACCTATCGGCAAAAGGTATGACAAAAACACAATATACAATGATTCTTATATTACATGGAAAACAGTACCCAGAAGAAAAAATTCCAACTATTTAAGCATATATAAAAACTTCTCAGAAACAAAATCCAGGGTCTTGAAATATTTAAATATGTTTTTCCCTCCAATAACAGGGTAGCAGCTTTGCAGAACAAAAGAGCAAGCTTAAATATTTAATAAGCAATAGTAGGTGCAAAGGTGTTACATTCTCTGCTATTTTTACAGAATTGATATGTTCTAAAACAGATAATAGCAATAACTTCTGAAGAACTATGAGATCGTCTAACCTCCTATGCTCAGATAATCTAGTTTACAACTAACATTTGATTACCTCCAAATATATGTGATTTAGGCTTAGAATTATCATGAATCAGAGACAATATAACTTGGTTGCTTAGACACCTTTGGACCTTTATGCTTTTAGCCTGGCGTAGAGACTATAAACAATCTACAATGTAAGACAGGCCGAAACATGATCTGAACAGCATGAAGCAAACCTTACTCACGTAGATCTCTAAGAAAAAAATAAAGGCTCTCTTTGTTAGGAGAAACCTCCTCCTACTACAACAGTTTCTTTACTTGAGACTGAAGAAATAGTAACAGTTAGCATTTGCTACATAATATAGACAGAAATAAGAAGACATAGAGATGAAAAAATGTGGCATTTTTTCCACACAGAACTACTTTTCAACAGTGATGAGGAGGTGAACAGACCATGAGGTTAACTTGAGCATCTTTTTGGATCTCTCGTGTTGCTTCAAATAGATACTGCTAAGGTGTCATCTTCTTGACCTCTTGAACGCATGAACATTCCATGTCTGCAAATAACATATAAATAGGCTTGCAGACGACACTAGACAAATAAAAATCACCAGAACAGAGTATCATTTGTGCTTCTATGATGGACATGGACTTAATTAGAGAAGCATAAAATTAAAGTACAGATCCAAATTGAACCTGTAGTTTTTCCCAATAAGAAGCAGAGATGAGTAGATCAAAGAAAGATATAAAACAACCCATCCAGTTTCTAACAACATAAGAAGATGTGGTTGAGTTTGTTGTGCGAAAGTACGGTCACATCTTCGATGAATATGGAATCCCTTAACTGGATTGTATGGCACCTCAGCCAAGATGAACCTCAGGTTTGCATCCTTCTTGTGGCAGTTGAAATTTCTGCAGCAAGAGGCTCATTGAATCATTTTACTTGAAGACTGCAGATAGAAAGCAGGGGAGCGACCTGGAAGAGCAGCGCTAGAGATCTGTGGAAACATCTTTGACGAACTGAATCCCTAATTGGATTGTATGGCTTCTACATATCTTATCCGTCCTAGTTATATGTATCTAGATCGGTCTGTAACTAAACGCACATCATCAAAATCCTACAAAACGAACCCTAATATTACACTTGTTCTTTGAGATCAAGTCGCACTACATAAAAAATTCGTAATAATAAAAACCTACTGGATCATTGCTATCTCCTTAATTACCTGCAATCAGTCTACCATAGTTCTTCGACTCTGCAGCTTCCCCAACAATGGCATATGTCCGATCAGATTTAGATAGTGCCTGCTTCTCAACAACATCTATTATCATGGGTTGCGGTTTGGTTGGGGCATGGCATCTGTGGAGATTGAAAGGACCGTCTCCTTCCAAGTTGGACAACAGGTCTGCAGCGTGGTTGGGAGAGTTTAGATTTATGCGTAAAGATGAGGATCGCAAGGATCTCACGGAATCGTTTTGCATTAAGACTGCAGAAGAGGAAGGAGGAGGACGGTCAGCGCTAGGGATTCGTGGATGATGTGCAGGTGCCTCACGGGATAGATCGGGGGAGGAAGAATTTGGCCAGAGAGATGATTTTTTTTACATTACATGGAGCATGGCGTGGGATAGTAAGCCCAGACTCTTGAGTTGTCTCATGAACGGCTGTAGATACTTAATACGGAGATGGGAATTTGGCCAGGGAGATGATTGTTTTTTTACATTACATGGAGTATGACGTGGGATAGTAAGCCAGGACACTTATTGTCTCATGGACGGCTGTAGATACTTAATACGGAGATCGGATGGATAATATTCTTAGTTTTTAGAATTAACGTGGTCGCTTGTTTGGTGCCTCCAATTAGTAAATATACTAGTCGCCAACCTGTGCATTGCACGGGCTAGTTTATTTCAGAATGCATATAGAAAAGACTCAAACTATTTATTGGTTTTGCTTTCACATGGGCTAGGTTTAAAAAAATTTAGTGCTATATGTGAGCTTTCTTTAAATTATGGATTGTAGTACATGTATCAAAATTATTGCTCTAACAACTTTTCCACTATCTGTGACCAACTATATATAACCAAGACAGTATCGCTTATTCGGTATCTTCAATAATATTCAGTTGAGTTTGCCACTTTAGCATTGAATTTGAATATGATTGAAAATTTGGACAATGGATGCCCACACACAATTGTGATGAAATAAAAGAAGAATTTAATTAAGAACTCAATTAAGAAGATAGTAATGCTAGAATGGCACTAATTAATCAACCGGAAGGAAGACCATGCAGCAAGATTATGCAGCAACCATAGACATGCTCATAAGTATTCCTTTTGTAACTTCTCCTAGATTCTGTCAAACACCGACGCTCAATGGCGAGATGGATCACTATTACACATACCTGATGCATGTACACACGGCACACGAAGTTGTAAATCATTATCTATGTCCAATCAACCGACAATATAGCTGGCAAGTAGTCCGACACCATGTGATAGCTAATCATTAAAAAAAGGATAATTCCAATGAACGTGGTACAAACTACGAGTTTACTCCATGCGCCATCATGATAAAAACGCACAGCTAAAATACTAAATATCATTTTCATAGACAAAACAACCAAAGACACCAATGCATAAAAAGAATTTCTTTTCATACGAAGACATAATAATTTCAAGTCCAAACATCTATATAGAGTTATGGACAAACATGCGTCCATTATAAATTGACCTCGCCTAAAAGTAGAAAAGAATAAGAGCTGCCGTAAATAATGAACTATTGCACAAAATCCAGCAAAGTACGCCTTCAATTAAAAGATCACCGGAATTAAAAAATGACTTCCCTACTGTGCTTTTTGAGTTGATCATATTTAATTGGCACTAATTGGGTCATGCAAAATAAACAACTGAGATAAATCTGGTATACAGGAACTTAAGAGCATTCAAAGTTTACATACCATGGATCCCTTCATAATCATCCGAGTGGTGCTACACATGTGACACATCTTGTACAATATGTATGATGCTGCTGATCAAACCGCCCATGAATAGTCCACAGCTGTTTGATTGCCTGTTGAACAAAAAATGTAGCACCAAAGGTGGTACGTGGAATAGTTGCATAATCATCCTGTCTCTGTAAAACAAAGACATTGGCTATCCAAGATGATGCCAGAATTAGTTTAGTCATACCTTCCTCCTTTCCATTTATATGTAAGGTATTAGATCATACAACATGATTCTTACGATTATATGAGAATGGAAATGCATGCATGCAAGGCCATATTTCTGCTTCAGGAAAGAAATAGAGATTGAACTTTATGTGAGCACAATGCGTGCTAGTTTTTGTTTTGCAGGTTCTTTTTTGCTTGTCTATTAAAGTTAACACTGGAAGCAGTGAGTACATATAAATTTATTTGCAGTTTCTTGGTATTACTAATCAGATCTTAATTACGTAGCAGCTAGTGCTAGCACCATAAAATACAATACGTAGAGTGTACATAAATCAACTCACATATAGTAAATCAATTTTAGAAAAGGAATGACATTAAATTACCATGTAATAACAAATATATGAGGAAGAACTACCAAGAAGTTAAATTGAGCATCATTTTTCGATGTCCCTTGTTGCTTCAAATAAATATTGCTGTCCCCTTCTTGACCCCCTGAATGCGTATACGCTCCATTAGGCAAAGAGCACTATTAAATAGAATACCATTCGAACAAAATATCTTGTGCTTCTGCGATATGCATGTGTCTAATTAGATCATTGCGTGGCCATAAAATTGAAAGAACAGATCCAAGTTAATAGAACCGTAGTGTTTTGGTTGTAAAGAAATACCGAGAAGTAGATTGACCAAACCAAGTAATGCTATAAAACAACTTATCCCCTATCCAATAAACTTATAGAAGGTCCCCTGCAATAAAAAAACCCTAGAAGGGATGCTTCAGTTCACTGCACGAAAGTACATGTACATCTTTGGTCATGAATCCCCTAATTGGATTAAATATCACCTACAAAAATCATCCCAGTAATACATATGTAAGAGTAAAAAATGTATGAAACTAATGAACGCCTGCCATCAATAATCTCCCCAAAACAGAAACCTAGACTGTACATGCTCATTAGAGACCATGTCTGAAACTGCAAGATGGAGAACATAAAAATCCCCAAATAAGGAAAACCTACTGCAGTATTGCTCCTTGCGGACCTTATTGGATGGACTGGTGCAAGCGATGGCTACCAATTGGCAATGGATGTGTGCTAAATTTCTATGCAGCCGTTGATTGGTCCAAGCTATGGGTAAAGCATGGCCAATACATGCACACGGGAGAGAGATTGAGGTATATCAGTGTGGTAGTCCAATCAGATAGGAGGGAGAGAAGAACTATGGCGTTTGTAGCAGGCTCCTGCACGGAAGGAGTCCGTGGGAGGTGAGCACAATGGAAAGAGTCGTGCTTGAGTCTGCTATAGATTCTACAGAATATTTTGCCGGCTATTGGAACATTGACAACTGAGCTGAAACGTCAAGAAGATCATGGCAGAATTTTTTAAGGGAGGTATAAACATCCATAGCGGAATAGCCATTAGATAAACGTACACGCACTGACGCACACGCCACACCTCCTGTCCGCCTCTCGCGCAGGTCTCCTCTCCACCTCCATCAGATTAGATTACGCACAAACTCTCATGTCCAGGCCATCCATCCATAGTGGGTAATCTCTATTGGCCACCTGCTCCATCTGCTGCCGTCAACCAGCCATCTCCCTCATCCTAATCAGCGCACGTCTCCGCTCCACCTCCATGAGATCACAATTTCTCACGTGCAGGTGCAAGGCATTTGTCTGCCATGGATGATCTCATGACTGGAACGAAAGTTCTTCAGCAATGGACTTGAACTGAACCCATTACAGAGATCATGGAGAAAGGTATTGTTGTCTTTTGTAATTGAAGAAAAATCCTAGGAGGAGATAGATAACCTGAGGAGAAGCAGAAGGCGGTGTCAAGGGGATGAGGAGAGTCATGTTGCGGCAGGCCGGCGTCGATCACAGAAAGAGGCGACTTTTCCAAGAAAGTGGGTAGCGAGGAAGACGATGGAGAAAAAAGGCAAGAGGCCGTGCTGATCTGTGGCATCGTTGACGCCGGTAAGAAGACTGATTAGAGCGAGGGGATGGGTGGACGACGGCAGCAGACGGAGGAGGCGGCCGATACAGATCATCCATGACGGAGAGATGCCCTGCACGTGAGATTCTACGTGAGGTGGAGAGGAGGCGTGCGCGAGAGGCATAGAGGAGGCGTGCGCTTGGGACTATGTATTGTAATCTGATTAGCAGAGATGATTCCTAGGATAATCTGATAGTTCACAAACATTGTTTTTTGTAGGAATCTACACGTAATACTCGATTCCATGAGATGTACGGATCCTATTTTTCATGAACGTGGGATTTTCTAGGATGGATATTCTTGCGCAAGATCTAAACCGTAATAACTTGGTCCACCAGATGACGGCTCCTAATTTCTAATTAACAGGAGATCTTGCAAGGAGATCTAGACTGTAATAACTCGGTCCCACCAGATGAACGGCTCCTAATTTCTAATTAATATGATAATTACTTAAGAGTCTGTAATTAGTATAGGTATAGATAAGATATAAGATATTAAAATTGTTATAGAAAAATGTTAGTTATATAATCAGGAAATTTTAGAATTAGTTTTAGTTAGATGAATTAGATTAATGTCAAATTTTTAGAATTTGCATATATATAGAATTTTAGTTATCACAATTCAATCATTTAAAAAATGTTACTTTTTGCGGGCCCGCATCCTCGCCGTCGACCCGTTCCGCATCCTCGCCGTCGACCCGTTCGCGACGACGTCCTGCTTCAGAGGACCCATGTCCGGGAATGGGCTCCGCCGGGCTGGCACTGGGAGGTGCTACCTGGAGGGGCGTGCCGCTTGGTGAGGAACCCGACCTCGGGTCCCGTCGTCGACCCTGATCTTTTTTGATGGCGTTCGCGTGGGCCACATTCGGTGCAGAGGCAGCCGGCCCCGCCGGAGGTGGTGCGTCGCCGTGTCAGGGAGGAAGATGAGCACGTCCATCGCTACATGGTTGCTATGGACAACGTCAGGTTCTCCACTACTTGGCGGGTTCTTTGGGCAGATGACCGGAGATATGATCCTGTGATGGTTCCTTCTTTTTGGGTGTGCACCGCCGCGCCCAGGAACATGAGTGGCGCCCTAGATTCTTCTGTAGTACTCGATCTTTATTAGGTACCTAGCCAGTGATGTATTCGATATATAATATTCGAGACGATGTATTCGAGATTATATATATTAAGACGATGATGTATTCGAGATTATATATTCGAGACGATGTATTCGAGATTCAGTTTTTCCTTATTGATTAATTGCATCCATGCATTGTAATTTGAATACTAAATTGTTTTATATTTCTTCTGTATTAATTAGTAAAGTAAAAGCTATGGCGGACAATACCGGCAGAGAGAGAGAAGAGGAATTGTTCGACATCATACGCAGCCCTCATAGGCTAGATGATCTGAATAAAGATGACGGCTCCCAATATCTGAACAATACCGGAGAGGGTGATGAAAAGATATTCGATCTCGACGACCGAGCTGATGAAGTCATGAACTATGATTATGATGACACAGACAATGTTAGTGATGACACAGACAATGCTGATCTTCAAATAACAAAGACTTCCGGTGAGGTATATATTTATATAAGCATGCATCCTGGTGATCATCACATGTTTTTTTATTGAAGATATATTAACGAATCGATCTTTCTTCTTTCAGCCCTTCGGATCGAGCAAATCTGCTTCTACAGACAGCAAGACAAAGCGAGGCCCGGGCAGATTGTTGAAGGATGGTGTAAAGTACCACATCGAATCCACCAAACTTAGTGGCGAACCCCTCACGCCTAAGAACGTTGCGGACAAGTGGACTCGTCAGTGCGGAGTTCTTGTGAAGGACAAACTCCCGATCTCCATTCAAGAATGGAAAGAGCCAAAGACTAAACGTCCAGGTGTTACTTGGGTCGATGACAGAGCCAAAAAAGACCTGGTGAAATCTCTGATGGAACATTTCACCCTACCAGATCATTTCACTAAAGCAGATGTGGAGAAAGTCAAGGCCGCTGCTCTTAAGAAGATGGCAATTGCATTCAACATCCACAAGAAAACTGTATGGGCCAACTACCTCGCTAATGAAAGGAAGACTCTAGATTTCAAGGGAACACTGGAGAAGCAAAGAGAACACTGGGACGATTTCGTGACCTTCAAGGATTCAGAATTATCTAAGGAACCGTCAATGAAAAACAAGGCAAATGCCGCAAGAAAGACGCAGTTCCATAGGCTGGGTCCAGGTGGCTACGCGGTGGGATTGCCTAAGTGGGATAAGTCTGAGCAAGAGATGGAGGGTGCAAGGGTCACTCCGATTACTAGGAGCTGGCCCCCAGGTGCAGAACTTGGTTCTATGCGCATGGGGGGGCGTTGGACCCGAAGACAGGCCTGGTTTCGAAGAAGGCAAGTCTAAAAGGAGCCGAACAGAAGATACTTGACGCAATAGAAGAAGCTCGAACGGGGGTGTTCACGCCCAACAGAGAGAACGACGAGCTTACGCGCGCCCTGAGAAATCCTGAACACCCGGGAAGAACACGAGACATGGGCGTTATTCCCTGGTATGAGGGCTTTTCGGACTGGAATGACGACTACAGGTCTCGTGCAAGAAAGAAGATGGAGGAGGAGAAGAAGAGGAAGCTGGAGGAGGAGCAGAGGAAGCAGGACGCAGAACGCCTTCAAGGCCTAGAAGCAAGGCACGCGGACCTAGCACTCAAATTCCAACAGTAGCCAGGAAAGGGGGTCTCAGCAGCGGCAGCAGCAAGCGGATGATCATCCAGCATTGGATAGCACCGTCCCATCCATGCCGAGAAGCAGCATTGGTTCTGCCCCGGCCGACACACTGCTGGATACATACCCTGTGGATGACATCATAGAGAACACTAACTGTGAGCTACACTCAAAATGAAGAACATATCCATGAAGGTGGCGGACGGCGTTGCTTTTCCAGTGACCCCCGAAGCAACCTACAATTGCATCTCGATTACAGAGGGCTATGCTCGTGTCATGGTTGATGAAGTGGTGGACCCATATTCGGGGCTAATGCTTGACATTCCTGGAGGTGAAGACGAGCGCACACTGGGAGAGGCCATACATCGTATCATCCTATGGAGAAAGGATTGCATCATCTTTCGAAGTCCACCGACACCGCGTCGTCTGCCGACTCCTCGAAGTCCGCCACCGAGTCAGCAGACTCCCGCTCCTCCAAGTCCACAAACGCGTGAGACGACTCCTCCTCGAAGTCCGCCACCTCCTCCGCCGGTTTCAAGTCCGGCACCGTGTCAGGCCACACCTCCTGCTTCAAGTCCGGCACATCGTCAGGCCACTTCTCCTGGTCCAACTCCACGTCAGCCGTCTCCGCCGTCTCAACAATCGCAGAAGAGACATGCCGCAGCTTTGGTGCGTAGCGGTACGAGTCGAGGTAGTTCAGGAAGTACAGGCGGAGACAAGCGATATAAATATGGTCCAGGCCTCGCTCCTCTTCCTCAGAGGCCTTACGACATGACCGAGGAGCAAAATGCAGCCATAGTGCAGGCCCAAGTGGACGCCCATTTTGGACCGAAACCGGCACCGCCGCCAAAGGAGAAAGTGCCTGAGAAAACGATTGGCCACTTCATTCATATGGCTAGAGCACCAGCTCCCAAGCCTGTTGACTCAGACTATGAGCGTCAAATCAGGAAGCTACATCGAGCACGGCTACAGAAGGAAGCGAGCTCTAGCTCGAGCCAACAAGCAGCTGGCAAAAAATGCGGGAAAACCGTTCCCCAGCTGGGAAAACAGGCGGCGCAAGCGACCCCCCCGCTTGTTGTGCCAACAACACATGAGAGGAGTACGCGCGCCAAATATTATTGTGGACAAACCGTTAGCGTTCCCCAGCAGGGCGATGTGGTAATAACGGAGGAGTATATCATGCAGGCTGAAATGCTCAAGATCTCTGTTGGACAACTCCTCGAAATCGAGCCCATGTCTCCGCTTAAAGAATCAGAAATAAAATGAAAATATGCCTGGGGCCAACCTTTGGTCCATCCAGACAAGGTCAAGGACCTCCCAACGAGAATGTATGAATTGCATCAATGGTACATGAACATGACCAAGATTTCCAATCGAGTGTCCCTCATGGTGAATGTCAAGAAGGATCATTATTACCATGAGAAAGCTCTGTCCATTGAGTATACAGAACTTTTTCAGTTATACAATCAAGACGCACTCGACAAGTCTATCGTCAGTTGCTATTGTCTGTAAGTGATTTCTTTCTGCAATTTAAGTCTCAAGCTAATTATGTAGTGATAATTTTGATCAATCATTACATGTAATTATCCTCACTATATTCTTTTCTGTGGTATTATATGCAGGATGAAGATGTATGAAATGAAAAAATCTGGACGCTATGGCATTGTTGTCGTCGATGTTGGTTTCGACATTTTCTTCTTGCTGATCGGATTCTGAATTCACATTAGTTTGTTGCTCTTCCTCTATGGCAACTATCGCCAACTCATCACCTGGGTTTATCGAAGTAGTGGAAGTACTCTTGTAATATAAGAGCAGATGCCCATGCTGTGATTGTACCAATTTATCTACGGCCTTCTTCTTTTTCCTTTTTTTACTACCTGATGCATATGTCCTGTTTCTCGGAGGCATGCTAACACACAATCCTGAAAAAGTAATTTTTGCATCAATTATTGAACAGTACCACATACGCATCAAGGAAACGGCCAAACGCAAATATAATATACCTGGTTCAGCGTCAGCCCGTGTGCTATTTGCAGCGCCTAGACTTGGAGAGCAATGAGCAATTGACCAAGCGTGAGGGCACCCTGAATTGGAATCAGCTGTGAACTGGATTAGGAAGGAGATTAGGAGAAGAGAATTAGAAATTATCAAGAGCCAAATGGCAGCGGGCAGACCTACAGTACGGCGTGTCGCGGTGTCGCCGTGTCGGCGAGGGCGGGCGGCGGCCTAGGGCTGGGAGCCTGCGTCTGCGTGATGAGATGGGTCGAACTGTCGAGTATCCTGCCGCATATTGTTGTCTTTTTTTTCACGCGGAGGACGAAGGAAAGCAATCGCTAATCAAACCGCGCATGTCGCTAATCCTGCCGCTGCTGGCCTGCTGCTCGTATCTCTTGCGAGCTTGTGCGTGTGCGTGAAAGGCTTTGACTATTTTGTTTGACATGGGCCTACAGCCTGCTATACGTATATACATAGTACATACCTGGGTGGGGGCCCCTACCTTGTGGGGGCCCGGGGCGGCCGCCTCCTGCTCCCCCCCCCCTCAAGGGCCGGCCCTGCCGCTGTTGCGACTCTCTGAGATGATTTCTTCTCAACCGCAATCTCAACCTTTTTGTCGATGTTTTCTTTAGTTAACCTCCGTCTTTCCTTTCTCTCCTCCGTGGTCTCACGGTAGTACTTCTTCCACGTAGAGCCGTCTCCGACACCGTGCACGCGTCCATACGACGGTCGAGTCTCCACCGGGAGTCGTTTCAATATGTTCAACGCCCGGTTGAATGGAGTATTCCACTTGGGCCTCGCCAATGCCTCAGACGGCGAGTCGCTTTTGGCTGCAATCATGTGCTTCTCTCTCTGCAAAAGGCACAAGGTTCGTTTACAAATATGACTAACGTGTGCAGTCGAATTGATCAGAAACTAAAATTACCAGCAGTCTAATGAACTCCGTCGTGACCAGGTTTGTCTCATAAACCTTCTTCACTGGGTCCCAACGGTGCCGGGCCCTGAGGTCGTCACGCTCCTGCGGGACGGTGAAGTCCGCCAAGGGGTCTGGGATGCCCAGACTCGCGGCTTCCGCGTCCTCTTTGGCCCATTTGGACCTGTTCCCGCCGTAACCACGGCTTCCGAGGTGGTGGCTCCCAATGTTCCTCTCTTGAAGCCCCTTCATGTACTTCAGACTTTTTTTTGGCAGCTTCAGCCTCGCAAGCCGCCTTGAATATTTGAAACTGCTCTTCCGTGATTGTCGGATTATCCTTTACAATCTCGGAGTAGGGTTCCTTCTCGTCGATGATCCTTGCTTTCACCCTTGTTTTCCAGGCGGCCAACGCGTCGTTAAACTTGATCATGGCGTGTTTGTTTATCTTCTTCATTGCTGGGTCCTTATCTGGATCTTCATGATCCTTTTCATTTCGGCCCGGGAACAAGAATATCTGGTGAAACTTCTTTAGGAGGGAGGGCCTCATATTATGTATCTTCTGTAGTTTCTCATTTTTGATGGTGGCGGTTGTCCGTACGATGCAGCCTATTTGATTGCCGTAGCACGCACGCGCTTCCTCAGGCGCGTTTGGCTCAAAATTGCCAACGTCCACCTCCGTGACCACCAGTCTAGTAGTCCTAAGTTTGTTAGGAAGCCGTTGCCTCTTTGCTTTCGGTTCTACACCGGCTCCGCTCCCCGAGGCAGCGCCGGTCTGAGTCTCAGCGCCGGTCTCAGTCTCAGCAGCGGTCTGCGTGTCGGTCTCATCCCCCGATGCCACCGGTGGGCCCAGCAACAACATCGGTTGATCGTCGGCAAGGCTCAAAAATTCGTCTGCCGCCCGGTAGACGTCGTCGCAATCACCAGAACCCTGTCCTTCATCGTTGGTAGCCATGTTTCCTATGATTAAATCTAGTCAATTAATTCTAGACCTAATAAAATGAATAATGACATAAAAAAGGCCTATTGTTTTGCAGGAACGTTGACTCCTTCCCGGTGCGGCAAATCCGGGCCAATAGCTCCTGTGCGACGTTTTTGAGGTGAATTGGCAAGAGTGCGACGTAGTTTGAGCGAATGGCTGTGGTGCGACACATTTGAGCAGGTAAATAGCCCACACACGACATGGCTGTTAAACTCAACGATGCCCTCGTTACTGTTGGGGCTGGACCCACCACTTATCCACGCAAGCGCTGGACCAACCACTTGTCTATTCAAGGACCCACCTCCTCGCAGCTAGAAGAGACGAGCGCCCGTGCCCGTCCGCCCGCCGCCCATTCATCCCCTTTCCCCAATCTTTCTCTTCTCCGCGACCTAGCGCAAATGTTCACCTCCTCCGCCACAAGACTCAAAATGGCGGCAGATGGACCAGTGCTGCTCACAAGGTGCCTGACTGCCTGACGCCTGACCCTCTTAAACGGTTGGTCACTAAGAGGGATGACAATGGCAATCTTAGGCGGAATTTGTGAAATGCTTGAGCAAACCAATGACAGGAAGGGATGGCAAGGTTAGATCTTAGTTCTTAGCCCATTCTTTCGCTCTCTTTTGCTTTGATTTCTCCATATTTTGTTTTTTCTTCTCGAATTTGGGATTTAGGGTTCATGTTGTTCTTTTCAGATCTTGAAGAAATGTTACCATTTCAAGTGGATTGATGAATATGTTGATAGGATTCAGTTTGAGGGCTACGTTGATTCGAGTGTGGCCGCAACCTGGGAGCTCAATTTGGGCGGGATGCCGCCGATTGCTGTGGAGAATACGGGAGCTCGGGCGGAGGGCGGGCAAAGTCGTGCCGATGGCGATGTATGCGCCAATGCTGAACTGCATGCGGAGTCCGAACTGACCGAGGAACTGAAGAAGATCAAGAAACATCTAATGCAGATGATCGATTTGCGAAGCAAGCAAATATCATGGCAGGGGGTTCTATTGTTGTATCATTGCTCTGTTTTTGTTTTATTTGTTGTTCATCCATCATTAAAATGGGCATTTAGGCCTGTCGGGGTAGAGGATGTGATCTGTGCGCCATGCCAAGTTATGTATCTGAATTGAAGCAGCAATTTGGAACACAAATTATTCAGTGTTCATGCTCTGTTTCTCTGTTTTTGTTCTTCAGTTATAAGAGTACACACCCAAATTCAGTTTCTAGTAAAATACAAAATTGGGCTGCTGAATAGATGTTGGGCCGTGACCAGCCCACCAGCGTGAGGGGCACCAGCCCGCCCACCTCTCACTTGACAAATAAAATGGGGCCCAATAAAATGTTACTTGTTTCAATTTTGGCCTTTTTCTTGCACTAAATTTTGTGATGGATCATTTTTTGCCCAAAACTAATGCATGTCTACGGTTCCATGAACTAAATGAGTTGCATACTTGCATGAAGTGCCCGAAGTAAATTAGTTTGCATTTCCTCCCATGTCCATAGTGGGTTTGCATGGGGCTCCTAGTTGCATGTCCATGGTTTGGCCAATATTTTGAAGATGGTGTGTGTGGTGAGGGCGCCCGTGTGGTGACTGGGGTCTAGAAATCCGGGCCCGTGGCAACCCATAGCAATACACGAATAATAAGCAAAAACAACCCATAGCAATCCACAAAAAATAGCACGAAACACACAATATATATAGTAGCATAACGATTATATAGAAGCATAAAGATTCCAACCCATAGTTCCACGATAGCCTTACAACTTAAAGTACTAATAAAACTTAATAATAGTAGCTTAACGATTACAACTTAAAAAAACTAATATGATAGATCTCGCTAGATAGATAGGGGGGCACCAAACGCGGGTTCTTCGGGTTCTTCTTCTCCTCCTCCTCCGGGGCCACCTCGCTCCTCCGGGCGCCGCCCTTCACTCCTCCCCCCCATTGTTGATGGGGTACGGGAGCGTGTGCATAACGCCGTTGTTGGGGAAGATGCCGTTGAAGTCGGTGTAGATATTGTAGGTTGTGAAAGCTATGAACTCACAACCAACCCAATACGCTCGCCCGAGGAGATGGAAAGCATCGAAAGGATTAGTGAACGTGGCGAGGAGCCCAACCACAATGCCGTTGTGGTTGACCTCCTCAAGATGGTACATCCGAGGAGAGCCGCGGGGGAGGTGGCGGAAGCCGGCCCCAAGGAAGAACTCCGTTAACTCCTTGCGCCTCCACCTCGAGATCGCCCAAACCCTAAGGGTTCTCTCTACATACACTCCGTCCGGGTAGAGCCTTTCCGGCACGGTTGGGGGGAAGCGGTAGGTGGGGCCGGTGTACTGCATGGTGGCGAGGTGGCTCGAGGGCTCGATCGGGTTTGCTGGAGAAGAAGGAAGAAGGAGGGCAGAGGAGGCGGATGGGGTGTGGATGAGGAGGGAGAGGAAGACGATAGTGCCCGGCTTAAATAGCCCAAGTGCGACGTGGTTTCACCCCGTAGAATTAATGGGCGGGCGGCGTTTGGTGGGGGCGTGGCGCCCCATGAAAGTGTGTACACGAGGGGGTGGCGGCGTTTGGTGGGAGCGTGGGAAACGGGTTGCGATCCTTCTGTGCCACTGGTCGCGGGTCAAGGGGGACGGGCTCACGCACGCGTCTGTGCCGTCGTGGGTCAAGGGGACACGCCTGCCCCGGGTTCTTTGCGTGTGCCGCCCGTGCATTCATGCCCTAGCCCATTCTTGCTAGTGCCTGGCTAGAGGGCAACGTTCGGTCGATGGGGGGCCCGTCGATGGGAGTCGTGACAAGTGACAATAATGGACGCCTTCATTTGCCCATCTTGTAACGGGCAGCACGCTGTTTGAACTGCATCGATACCCACATCGATGCCCCGATACCCCATGCCAGTATTGCGTCCTCAAAGAGGAGCACGCCATGTACAGCACGCCATGCAGCGTTGGCTTTTTGGTTGTCTTCATCGGGCTGCTGCATTGTGGCCGGGTGCATGCTTTGATGCGACGATGCATTACTTCTAATGGTAGGCATGCGACAGCTTACTGCGTCGATAGGGGTGGCGGAGCAGGGCTACGTCGAGGGCATGCATGCAATGGGCCCGCATGCAACGCACGGGCGCAGTTCTGCGGCTGGGCATGCATGTTGCGGGTAGGCTCAGGCACGCATGCAATGATGGAAAGGGCACTGCGTAGGCTTGGTCCATGCACCGCGTCAACTCTTGCCGTTGGATTCAAATGAACGGTCCTGATGCCCCAACGAGAGAGGCGGATCCAAACCCCACCGATTCAACCAATCAGCGCGTCTCATGCGGATCGATGCACACTGTAGCTAACCCTAGCGCCTGATCTCAACCGTCCACGCACAACGATCGACGGCCCGGTAGTGTGCGGGGTTTTGAGGGGTTTTGGGAGGGTTTTGAGGGGTTTTGAGGGGTTTTGGCTGATTAGGGTTGAGCATAACTAATTCAAAAAATCAAAATATATAAAACTTATGCACATAATCTTATTATGTCGTAGTAACGAGAAAAAAATATAAATATGGTTTACATACATTTTACTGAAAATTCCTTCACAAAATTGTCACTCCTCGAACAATGTAGTATGGAGTTCAAGGATGAGAGTAGTGGGCACCCGAGAGAGTAGGTGGGGTTTTGAAAATGAAAAGTGTAAACCTCACCAAAACTTCATTTTGGATTGACTAAGAAAGATCTTAACTTACTTTTCTCATTTTCATGTTTTAAGCTTGTTTTATATATAATTTTCTATTAAACCTTGTTTTCTCAAAAAAGAAAATAATAGAAAATTAACTCAATAAATAGTGAGACTTTAGATGTACACTATATAGGTAGAATAGATGTGTAGAAAAATTATTTGGCTGGTTTAGACAAGGTGCCAAAAAAACTTGCTTAAATATGAGGCCGTTTACCCTACCTTTGGAGGTCATTTGAGACACACTTTTCATGACTATGAGTTCAACTTACCAAAAGGGCTCGGAATGATCAGCAAGCAAACATAATTTCAGTTGAGGTAGTTTAGATAGCATTAAAACATCAATACCCCATCCCTAATTCAAATTTGAGCCCAAATTTGAATTTAAATTTGAATTCTATTTGGCTGGTAGGTACCAACAAACAAGTTCGAATAGAAATATGGGGATACATAGTGACTACCAGTACGCATCAAGTTACAAATATTATTACATGCCCCAAATTTTCGAACTGTTCTCTGTTCTACCTCTTCCTACCACGTCGCGTGCCCTTCTTCGCCTTAGCACTTCTTGTTTTTGGTTCTACTACACACAAAAGTTCACTGATCATCTTGGTTTTCTTCACTGGTCTTTTCAACACCTCGCCAACACCCTCATGATCAGTGTCTTCCGTCTCAATGTTGACAGCAGTTTCAGTTTCTTCGGTGTGTACCTCAACATGGGTTTCTTCAGTCTGAACCTCGACACGCTCAGGTTCAGTTTCAACCTCGAGAGCAGTTTCTTCGGTGTGTACCTCAACATGGGTTTCTTCAGTCTGAACCTCGACACACTCAGGTTCAGTTTCAACCTCGAGAGCAGTTTCTTCAGTTTGAATGTTGACTGCAGCAGGATTTTCTTCATCTGCTCAGGCTCGTGCACACTTCTCCTCTTTCTACCGCCATCGACTCTTGCTTTTTTGTTGGCCAACACTATTCAACAACAAGGGGTTGACTTTCTCGCTTCCTCCTGGCCATTGGGAAAATGTTATACATATAGTAACTAGAAAAAGCACCAAATCAAAACACGCATAAATAAACAAGAACATACTTTGGCTTATCAGAGTGTAATGGCATTTGGCAGATCCCACTGTGCCCAAGTTCCTGCACAACTTGCATCTATTTTTGTTACCTTTTTGGGTCCTTTTTGGCTTTCCATCTTTCTTTCCCTTCTTACTACTCCCACCTTTCTCAAACCATGCCTTGAACCTACTCTGTTTAGGCCTGCCAGCCTTTCTTTTCGTCAAGGGAGGACACATGGAAAATTCAATGTCCACTTCAGGTCACTGAGACTGATCTGTAAGTGCTGGAATTGGAGTAGCATATGCAGCTTTGAATCTTGCTACCGAATAATATTCATGCAAATATGGGTGCATGTTTATCTTCGGTTGGGATGCTAAGAAGAGAATGGCATGCTCACATGGTTTACCAGTGTGTTGCCACTCGAGGCAAGTGCAATCATGCAATTCAGTGTTAACAACATGTCTCCTTCCAGTTTGTTATCTCTAACTTCAGCACCCCAAGGTGAAGATTTTTCAACAAACAAATGTGAAAGATTTCTGCTCCTATTGACCACCTGTTGTACCACTGCTGGAAGCTTATCACCTTGCAGACAATCACCTATCCTTCTTCTCAATTCCCACAGCCGCATGAGCATGATCCTGATTTGGTCAACCATGTCATGCACAGGCAAATCTTTTAACTCCTTCACCTTGTTGTTGAAACTCTCTGCCAAATTGTTGTTGATGTGGTCACACTTGATGGCAGTGTTGAATGCTGACCTGTACCATAATAAAGAATGGTAGGTGTTCAGCCATGGACCAAACTCATCACATGCTGCCATTATCTTATCAAGATGATATTTGTGTGTCTGTCTAGTGTAAGATCTTGCTGCTGGCCACATGCGCCCAAATTCTTCTCCTCTAAATTTTTTGATCAAATTCATCCACAAATGACCGAAGCACTCCCTCTGTTCAGCATGTGGGAAAACATTTTTCACTGAATTTTCAAGCCCCTTACATGCATCTGTGTGTATAGCCAAAGGTGACACTGCCCTAGGCACCTTTTCAATCGGATCATGAACCATGTCCATGAAGCCTCTGCTTCGATGAAACAAGCCAACAGCAATAGGAAACATCCAGTTGTGTCCATCTAGAGCATTGCATGCTGCCAACCGACCATTCCACTTGCTGTCAAAATGATGAGTCTATGCTCAAATATGGACGGCACCCTGCTTTGAACCCATCAATGCAAGGCTTCAAAGCCATAAAAAACTTGGAGAACTTGACTTCACCTGAGGGTGATACCTCTGTATCTATCTCCACAACACTGCCAGGTGACCTCTTTTCCACCTCTGCTTTGAAGTTGTAAAGCATCCTAAATGTATTTGCCCAATCACCATATAAATTTTTCATTGCCCTTTGTTTTGCCTTCCACACTGTGGTATATTTCAGTTTAATGGGGTACATCTTTTCCAAGTCTACTTTGAGTTTCTTGGCAGTAGTGTTTGGTGTTTTGGCTAAAATTGGGGTGATCTTTTCGCAACCCAAAGTTGTGATGTCATGGTTGATACTGTCTGTGAACTTGTAATACAAGTATGTTGATTGGGGATTTGATTAACCCCGACAAGATTTCCATCAAAGTTGCAGTCTAGCAGATATGTACCACTTGCAAGGCTTCACACTACCATCAAATCCTCTGCACCTCGCATAAAACTTCTTTCTATCAGTCCAAACAGTCTTGGCATCAAATTCATGTTTGACTGCATAAGTCTTGAAACACATCCTAAACTCCTTCATGCTTGGGAACAACTTGCCTACTTCAATGACAGGGTTTTCTTTGTCATACACATGCACCAGCTCATCATCATGTGCATCATCTACTTCATCTGCAGCTTGTTCCATCAACTGTCCATCTACTTCTTCATCAGCATTAGCAGCAAACTAGATTCGCCTTCTCCTCGCTTATCTCTGTCATCAATGGAATGCCAAAAGTTTGGCCATCTCAATGTCAGGCATTGGTGCAATGACCAAATCAGTAGGCTCATCTAATTCAACTACATTCCAATCAACAGTTGCTGCAGTTTCAGTTTCAGTTCCAGTCACATGTCCCTCTTCGGCTATTACTGTAAGTTCAAGACACATGGGAATCAATGGCCTCTGTAGCCCAATCATCGCTCTACCATCTGCGTAGCCAATTGTGATGGCACATATCCAACCTTCAAAAATGTTCAGATCAACGGGCTCAGCAAAAAAATTAGCCCGCTTGCTTGTCCAGCCGTTTTGCCGATCGATTTCTTCAACAATCTGTTCACCATCTTCTATTCTAACATACTCTCATTTCCAATCATCAAACCGCAACAGTGATACTTCTTGCTCTGGACCCCAAACAATTTTCTCCCCAATTTTTCCACCCATTTCTTCACCGCCGTCTCTCCCATGTTCTCAGAGAACTTGTGGATCAATCTCTGTAAACTCAACCTCCCATTTAACAATTGTGTCTCTCTCAATGTTTTGTATGCTACCATCAACTAATTTTGCCTTTGATGGAAAGAAATTGACTGTCAATTCAAGGTCCGAGCGCAGATCCCTCTGTCGATGGCGGACAGTGTGAGCCCGTGAGAAAGAGCAGACGAGGCCACCCCTAATTGCACGCAATATTGGATCGGAGAGAGGCGCATTACCTATTCGAAGTTGAATCTGGCTCCATCTCAAGATGCCCGCTGGCTCCCTCACAACCTATCGATTCCACAAGCGAAAACAGAGGAAACGAGCTGAGATCTACGGGCCCGAGAGAGGAACGGGAAGGCGACTAGGGTTTGAATTCACTCACCATTTTCTGAGGACGAAGGCTCCGCCACCGTTGAGAACGAGGGCTCCTCCGCCGCCGCCGAGAACGCAAGATCCGCCGCCACCGGAGAAGAAGGGGGGCAGAGTGGCGGGCCCGGCACGGTCGGGCGGCAGGGCACGGTCAGCTGTTTTGAGGAACAATTAAGTTGGACCCACATGTCCTAACATAAACGGGCGGGCTTGGTTGACGACCAATTTAACCACATTTAACAGCCATGTCGTGTGTGGGCTATTTACCTGCTCAAATGTGTCGCACCACAGCCATTCGCTCAAACTACGTCGCACTCTTGCCAATTCACCTAAAAAACGTCGCACAGGAGCTATTGGCCCGGCAAATCCCGGGCACTCGATATGTCCTAGTTTGTAGCACAAGTCATGCCGAAATTCACGGAAAATTTCGGCATAACCTTTGCTAAAAAGTGGACAAATCGAGAAACCTGAAATTTGCCGGAACGGAAATGAATCAACATTCCGGCAAAACATAGGCCACTCGGCTTCATTCCCTGGAAACAACAAAAGGCCACTTGGGCACAATCGAAACATGCATGTGCAAACACAATTGAGGAATTTGCATATATCCTGACCACTTCAAATTTGCATGTCCTAGCGTTTGACACTACAAGAAAATCTACACAAATCTCATGCTCTCTCAAACTCAATTCAAAAACCAAATATAGATTATATTTAGTTAACTACTGAACTAAATTACTTTACTCTAAACTAAACTCTACTGCCCTAATTAACATCTAGTTAAACAAACTCAATTCAAAAACTAAACCCTACTGAACTAATTAACATCAACATTATCTACTACTTAACATCTATTATTACCCTAACTAAAAAACATCTACTATTAACCATACTGCCCTAGTTAACTAGTACCATCACTACTACTAATTAACATCTACTACTACTACTAAAAATCATTATGTATGAACCATAGTACTATTTAACATCTACTACTACTGCTAATTAACATGGCAGAGGAAGAAAAAGCTGAGAGAGAGGGGGTGGGGCAGGGGTGGAGGGCTTATAGAGAGGGGAGAGACGGTGGCGGGGAGGTGCTCGGTGACGGAGGTAGGGGCGGCGAGGGCGGGCTCAGGATCGAGAGGCGGCGCTCCTGGGCGGGCTCGGGGGCGGTGAGGTCGAGTGCGGCGGCGGAGAGGTCGAGGGCGGCGACGGTAAGGCCGAGGGCGGCCCGAGAGGCGGCGGCGGTGAGGCTGGGCGGCCTCGGGTGGCGGCGGTAAGGATGAGCGCGGCGTCGGCACCGACAGGAGACGGCGGCGAAGAGTGGGGCGAGGGATTTGGGGGAGAAGTGGTGGCCGGGGAGAAACCGTTTTTTGGGTTAAGTAAAAAATAACGGTAGCGCGTTAGGGAAAACGCGCTATAGCTAAGTTAGCTATAGCACGTTTCCGCAAACGCGCTACTGCTATTCCTTCATCCTTTTTTTCCCTTTTTCATTTATTTTTCTTTACATCATATATTTTTCCTTCCTCCTTTTTCTATTTCTTTCATTTTCATTTACTTTTCTATTTGTTTTTCATTTTATTTTCTTTTTGTTAGCAGTAGCGCTTTACAGGTAAACGCGCTGCTATAAGAATATTAGCGGCATCGCGGTTTATGAAAGATCGCTACTACTATGTGTAGCCCATCGGCTTAGTGGTCGAAATTTTAGTAGTAGCGAGTTTTCAGCGAGACGCGCTACTGCTATATATGCATCTGCAACGCACTTATTTGGCACGCGCTACTACTGTCTAGCAGTAGCGAGCTTTTTTAACAAGCGCTACTGCTAAAGTTCTGTGTATAACATTTTCCCTAGTAGTGTGTACGTATCTATTTCTAGCTAATTGTTAATGTTTCATATAATTGCCAGACAATGTTTCCTAAAAATGAAAAGAAATGAGCAATGAAAGCTGAGGATAAAACTTTCATAAATACCTCACATATTGTAGAATTTGCTCACATACAGACAAGAGTAGACAACCATACATTCTAGAAACTGTTATCGAGATATATGTTAGACAACAGACAATGTAGAGATATCAAGAAATGCATAAATATTCTGAAATGAACATAAAATACATATTCCAAAACAATTCATCAACTCGTTACACGTTGAACTATATACATAAATTTGTCTTTTGATATCTCTTTCTTGTAACTAGATGATTATGTTTAGTGAATGGTACTCTAAGAGTTAATGTATAAAAAAGGAAAAGATGATTAACATAATTTGGTATAAATAACAATTAAATTTTGTGAAATTGTATTATTAAGGACAAATAACATTCTTTCCTTACATCTATGAACAATTATCGATGTAACATAAACTGCTCAAAAGTAAAATTGTTTAATATAAATAATGGTAATACTGTGAGAAACAACTCCTTTTGTACATCAGTTTGTGTGGCTCCGGGCAATCTCGTCATTGAGACACTCAAAAGTTAAGGACGCTAGGGCGCGGCTCGGCAGCCGCAAGAGTGCCGTGACGGGGCCACCTGGCCGGTGTAGTTAGTTGATTCTTGGTGCCAATCTTGGCAGTTCGTTTGATTCGTTCGGGCGAAAAGTAGAAGATCGGCGGGGTTCAGTTCCGATGGGTTTCACTTTCACGGTTCTTGTTTTCGTTCTTTCTCCGACCGTTGAGGCCGTCCTCCACGGCAAGTTCATCGCCCCTGGGCTTCAGGATGCTCTGCGCTGTAGGTTCGAGCTGCCCGTGGTCAAGGAGCTTCTAGCTGGGAAGATGACGAGGGGCGGTGTGCAGAGCCTCGACTGCTCGACCCTCCGCGTCTTCGCCTCCAGGGCCCGGGCCGTCGGCCCTTCTTCTTCGATCACGACGACGATTGCGAGTGCGGGTGCCCAGGCGCTGCATCTCGCGCTCCCCGGCCTCCTGGACTTTTTCGTCTGCACTTCGGCGTTGGGGTGATCGCCCTCGCCCTGTACCTTCTTTGGAGGGGGCCCGACATCGACGAATAGTGAGCGGAGCGCAGAGTGGCGCAAATGCTGTTGAATATTGTACTCATTTTTTTGAAACTGCATCAGACTCTGATCTTCAGAGTAGTTGGTTCAGAGTATAGTAACCACCATCGATAATGTATGCCAGTCAGTATACTGCTAAGTGTAAATTGATACTCTAAAGAAGCTAATGTTTCGGAATACCATCATGTGTTTGCGAATTGGTGAATTTTCTGTTGGTTGTGATTGGTGAACTGCTATATATAGTAGGCAGTTCTACAAGTGCAGGCTAAGTCTGTAAGTGCAGATTGGTACTACAGACTAGTTCTACAAGTGCAGATGTTCGGTTGTAAGATTATGCTGCACAAAAATGAAACTCAACATTGTCCTCCTTATGTTTATTTGTGAGATTATACTGCACAAAAAGATTGGCTCATTTATGTGCTTGAAAAATCATGTCCTGTGAGAGGCGCTGTCAAAATATTAAAAATGAAATACTGCATCATGAATAAAATTGTTGAGTGTGGTTTTTCTACACCCCACCTCGGTGCACCCACGCAAGAAAACATATCAAAACACTTCAAAAAATTCTGAAACTTTGTGAACTTTCACCCCACCTCGGTCACCTTGGTGCACCCTAGCATGATTCTCTTGTGAACTTTCACTATAAAGCACATACCCGATTTTTAATTGTTTGGGAATTAACAACATAGCATTGGGATTATAAGTTGAATTGGTCTTAGTAAGAAACAACAAAATCCAAGAGTAGCTAACATGACCATGATGCTCCTTAATGTGTATGGAACTGAAAAAAAATGAAAATCTCCAAACCATATGGACTCCTAATTTCAATATCATTACCATCTCGAGCTTAAATGGGCTATAATTACTTGTTTATTACTACATGGAAGGATAATAAATCTTATATTTTCCTGAAAATATAAGTTGATAGTAGTACGATAAAGGATCAAATTATTAATTTATGGAAGTTCCTTGCTGCACAAATAGACTGCCGTTAAGATTTATATGGACAAGATAAATGGACAAGAGGTGCAATGAAAAGGAATCCATAAGTTGATGACGCACACCTTCACAAGTCTTTGCATATACATATACAACACTACAAAAAGTCCAATATTTTTGCTGAATGGACCAATCTATACAGCCGTATAGCAGTCTGAAAGCTCGCTCACATATCTATACTTTCTCAAAAGAAAAAAAAACCCTATCTATACGGATCGAGATCCTCCAACGTAGCTCAGGCTGCTCAGCCTACTGCAGAGGGACGTGATGTGCATATTCCCCGTTGGCAAGCCATCCGACGGCAGAAGCATTCACTCGCAATGAAAACCAGCGATGCTTTGGCCCATCAGCAGCCCACAATCAACACAGAAAAGAATAAAATGGATATCTCCTTGTCCCTTGGAATTCCCCTTCTCCACCATGGTCGAATGAGCTCTTGGCACATCTTCGCCGGCGCTATTAGTCGCCAAAGGAGCGGTGGGCGCAGAGCAACACGTGCATCAGGAGCCCCCGTGGTCGACGGCTGCCGGGATACAAAGCAACACGTGCAGTGGAAGCCCCTGTGTTCGGTGGCGGCCGGGATATCTCTACTACCTAAAAAGCTTAACGTTCCGTCTCCCCTAAACCGTCATATGTGCTCGTCCGACTCCCACCACCCCGTCCATCAATCCACCCAACCCATGCAAAAAAATAAAATTAAAAAATAATCAATCCACCCAACCCGATGTTCCGCCAATCCCGGCGACCCACTGAATCGATGTCGCCCCTTCTTGCTTCACCGTGGCAAGTGCCGGTCCATCCTACTTCACCAAAGGGGTCTCTCTGCTTTCTCGCCCGAGTGGTGCCACGATGCTCTTGCAGCCCCACGTCACTCCCATCGACTTCTGTCCCTCCGTCAGTGGCTCAGTGCGCACGGCCATAGATTTGCATCCATGGCACAACGGTTGCGTGTGTCTGCTCTGCTCTCCATGATGCATGCTCCCTCTTGTCTGCTTGCTTCGGTGGTACTGATGCTCTACGTACGCACACACAGACGCAAACGCCCACGACGTTCCACCAATACTGGCGAGTGGCGAGTGAGGCTTAGCAGGCTTGGAGGTGGGTAGTGGCGTTCCAGCGTTTGAAGCGCGGCGGGAGCGGAGGTGTGGAGTGGCTGAATAACGTGTGTGGATGTGGGCAGCGGCTGTCTGGCATGTCCTGGGCGGAGCGCATCGAGGTGTGCACATCGATGGGTCGAAGCGTGAGGCGTGGCGGGCGTGGAGGTGAGCAGGGGCGAGAGGCGAGAGCAGTGCCCGTGGAGGTGGGTGCTGCGCCCTTGGGCAGCACGACCGTGGGCTCCTCTCCACGGTGCCGCTGCTCTGCTAATTACTATGTGTTTTTCTCTCCTAATTGATACGCAAGTAGTGTTTCTTGAAAGTTCATAGTATGCTGAGAAGTTGCGCCGATACGAAGAGAGGCGAAGTGAGGGAAGCAGCAAAATGAACATCAGTACAATTTGAAGGAATTGTTGAGATAATATGTTAGAGAAAAAAATATAGCAAAGAATGTCTATCAAGATACGCTTCTTGTGACATAAACGTGCTTTCGCATCTGCTCCATGACAATCTAGATCTATTCTAGAAAGAAAGTCCAGATCCTTGCCGTCCTGGTTGCCAACGGAAAAAAAGCTCAAATCATAACAAAAAAAAAAAAGAGTTGAAATTGCAACAACAAAAAATCTCGAAGTGTACTTTTTTTGGAGCACATTACAGATGCAGACGCTCATGCACTCACTTCTATAAACGCACGCACGCACACCATATTCCTATGAGCACATCCAAGAGACTGACCCGCGTCTAGGACGTCTGATGGGCTGAGCATACCATTGTTCTCCTAACCATGCAACCACATGTTAGTTTGCAAAAAGAACTATAAGCATACTCCCGGTGCATACATGAGGAACATTGTCTTAGAGAGATTCTTCGTGTTTAACCCATTGTTTGGGAATCGTGTATTGCGTCGCGATCTTCAGTCAACTGTTCACTTCAATTATTTGAAGGATTTACTTCATGTAACGGTACTTATCTATGTCACTTAACCATCTACTTGATTCATTGGTAGCATTCTTGCTACCTGGTAGCAACGGACAGTCATTTAATAGAACGGTAGGATGAGCTACGATTGATCTAGGATATGTGAGGGCAAGGAAATAATGAGACAAGGTGGTGTGGGAACAAGAACCAATGCAACCAAGACGACATGGGATGAGTAGAGGTAAATACATCGCAAGTTATAGAACTTGCACGCGACAGTCAGTTTGGTGCATAAACTTGTAAAATACGTGTTTCTGGTCATCTAACTTGTCTCTCCGTTCATATATGGTGCTTTCTACGGTATTCAGCCGTATCATGTGCATACATGGCATGCCAACGTGGCAGGGGCCATTGTCAGCGGTGGGTAACCCGCGTGCATTATTTTTTTCTTCAGGAAGCACCCTTGCATTTTATATATTTATGCAAAAAATCCTCAAATAAAATGAAAAATGCTGAACAAACAGTGGGATTCGAACAGAACACCTGCTACGATCCGCCACGCTTCGATAACCACTTGCCCTACATATTGTTCATGCTTTTGGAGCACAATTAGCGTTATATAAAAAATATTGTATGACCTTAAAAAAAGACAGTACAAGTTAAAATAGAAACCAAAACGAGAAAAAGGGAAGGCATCGGTTCGAACAGATGACCACATTTTTTTAGAAGAACCTATGAACACATAAGCTCGCCGCGTGTGGGAGCACCAACCATCCGGCCACAATGAGTTAAAAAAACATCTGCCACAATGACATTTAAATAGATAAACACGATTTATCTTATGCATTCTTCTTTCTTTTTTTCTATTTACAATAAAATATAGTTCATAATGAATATACGTCAACTTCTTTCGGACAATCAACAGAATTCATTATAAATTTGAAATCTAGATAAAAAATATATGTAAAAATAATGTACATAAATTTTTCGGAGAAATAAACTAATTTTTAGTTTGAATTCAAATAATTTAAAAATTAAAAATATGGATAAAAGTTAATATAGTGCACAATGAATATACACATTTTCTGGGGACAAATCAGAAAAACTTTGTTTGAAATCGAATAATTTGAAATTTGAAATTCTAGAGAAAAGGAAAAGTGGCTCAGAATGAATGTAAGTATTTTTCGGACAAATCATCTAATTTTTGTTTGAATTTGAATAATCTATATAAAAGAAATACAGTTCATAATCAATGTACGCAAATTTATTTCAAATAAATCAGTGGATATTTTGTTTGAATTCGAATAAATTTAAATTGGAAAATCTTGATAAAAGAAAATATAGGTCCGAATGAATTTACGTAATTTTTTCCTGGAAAAATCAAATATTGTTTCTTTGAATTCGAATATTTTAAATTAAAAAATCTAGATAAAAGAAAATATAGTGCAGAAGGAATGTACGTGATTTTCTTTCGAACAAATCAGTGGAAATTTTGTTTGAGTCTGAATCATTTTAAATTGGAAAATCTAGAGAAAAGAAAATATATTCAGAATGTGTACTTTTATCCAAGAGGTGATATACATTAGTAGTCCAAATGAAACAGCAAGCACAATCAGTTGTGGTGGTTAGGTCGTTAGCGCCATTACAACAGTTCGCCGTTTCGAACTCGCTACGTCCCATTTTTTCCAGCCAAATATATTTACAGCGAATACTGACGGGTGGGACCCAGCAGACAACTATTGTTCGAGTGCTTTTGTACAAAGTAAAAAAATGAAGGTGTTTTGCAGAAAAAACATCACGTGCACTAGCCACTTACAATGGGCCCTTGCTACACTAGCATTGCCACGTAGGCAGCAAATACACCCACGTACGGGAAATGTGACCGTATTTGCACACCCGCGCAAGTTTAATGACCAGAAACACGTATTTTGCAAGTTCGTGCACCAAACTGACTGCCGCGCGCAAGTTGTAAGACTTCTAATGTATTTACCTCGGATGAGTACGCCGTCTAAGAAGGATAGGTGGAGCAGGGACAATGTGGTTGGTCGATAAATAGATTGGACTAGGAGACCCGCTATGCGAGGAAAGAAATAATCGAAATAGCTTGATTGAGGAAGGCGATAGACACACCGACATGGTTTGAAACTACACACAACACCTTTTAATCAAATGTCACTATATCTTCTTTTTGTCATGACAACGCAATATTACGCTTCCGATGTAACGCACGTGCAATTTCCTAGTACAGACCAATATGTAGAGGAAGCCCCCTGGTCGGAGGCGGCCAGGATACACGGCAACACGTGCAGTGGGAGCCCCCGTGGTCGGCGGCGGCCAGGATGCATGCCACGTGTGCTACATGGGCTCCGTCCGCCATGCCTGTCTAAAGGCGTCATGTTCGTCGGCCTCCTCGAGTCACCGCCTGTGATGAACAACTTGGCGTACGGATGTAGCAACCCCACATCGAGGACCTGCTGACCCATCTCCATGGTGGTGGTCGGCTGAGCTACACCGCCGTTGTCGCACCGCTGCAAGCCGATTAGCTGATAACTGAATCTAGTTTTCGAACTTGTTAACTGAATTAGGCCATGCTGCTGTAGCATTCCACTTGCTACTTGTACATTTTCAGACTTGATAACTGAATTTTGGTTGGCAAAAGAGATTAAGCATTCCATTTCCTTGCATGAATAAATCGGCATGATGTAACTTTGCCGCTGTAGCGGACCTTTTGTTTGTGTACCTTTTCCGGACACCAAAGCCCTTTGACCACCGTAGCTAAGCCAAAATGCCCAAGCTTCATTCAAAATTTAGCTATCAATAGCAGTCAAATCATCACAAGCACGCGCGCACACACACATAATTTACTGAATCATGCATGATTCAGTTAACTGAATTTACTGCCAGTAGCTGTCAATTGCATGATTTAGTCAGTATCTGTCAATTGCATGATTTACTGAATCAGTTTACTGAAGTTTGCACAGTACTCCGTACATGTACTCCATGTTTCCAATAACCAGCAGCAGCAGCTCTTGGTCAAGTATATGCAAACAAAGATAACCAACTTACAGTGAGAAATCAAGATCACTAGTGCTCAGGTTAAGAATTTACAGGTTGATGTATCTTCTAAATTCATCTCCTGCTTTTGGATTCTACAGGCAAGTTTGGTGAAGTGCTGGTTTTTTACTTTTACTGCTGTGTAAGTGCACATTCCTGTTGGAGATGGCAAATGAACAGGAGAATAATCATACACTTGTTTCAACTAATCATACGCTTGCTCTAAAATTGCAGGTTGCCATTGGAATGGATGTTGATGCCTCAGAGTTCTACTTAACTTCAATGTAAAAATTCATCTCAAGTAGAGGTTTTATTCGGAATATGCAGTGTAAAATTGAGAATGTGCAGTGGGCATTTCTAGTTTCAGAGATGATTACATGAGTTTCAGTGTAAAATTCAGAATATACAGTGAATATTCAGAATATGACATGAGTGTTGTTGTGAGTCTGTTTGAGAGATGATTACTGAATAATGAGTCTGCTTCCACTTAGCACTTAGTTTCAGAGATTATTAGCATTGTAAAATTTGGAGGCCACTTGTACAATAAGTATAGATAGAATTCCAGTCCTTGACACTTAACTCTTAATTTGATTCGTAGCACTTCACATGTTAGTGTGTCCATACTCCAAATACAGATTCAGCGTCATTTTCTGGTCGCTCCATCCGCGCCACCCTGAACGAGCTCCGCCCTTCTTCCTCCAAGGCCTGGCTCGTACGTGGTCGCTAGCACGCCCTTCAGAGGCAGGTGACCGATCGAAGCACAGTCTCGAGCAACCACTATCTTTGCTCCTTATGCCATACGCCGCACCGTTTGATTACAGTCTTGATCTTGTGCGGAGATTCGTGCGGGCATTGTAGTTTTGAAATATTGCAACCCTGGCGATTCCAGCAGATGACCTGTAGATTTACACGATAGTACACGACGAGGCAGACTGATAGATTGTGTTTGCACATGAACACGTCACCGTGTACCCTCGATGCCGGGCGTGACACACCGCAGCTCACGTCGAAGGAGACCCGACCGGCAGCGCGATACGCAGGACAGCCGGCGGATGCTTTTGTAGACCGTACCCGAAACCCCACACGCCCAGGACGGACCCCGTCCGGGCGCGTGGCAGCTATGGGCTTCCCTAGGTCGACCTGATCGCCCCTAGGGCCTAGTGGATCGCTGCCCTGCAATAACAAGAACAGACGAATAACGGGGAAGAAGAAGAACAAGAGAGAGAGATAAAAGTAAAGGTAAAAAGTGGTAGATGATTTGTTCGATTGTGTGTTGTTCAATCGGCCGTCACCCCTTAGGTATATAAGAGGCGGATGGATGTCCCATACAAGAAAAGGACTCCAAATCATGTCCAAATCACGTCCAAATCTTTCCAAAATAAACCGAACTCGGATTTAGGTAAGTCTGGAACATCAGTTCGGTCTTTAGGTCCCACAGGCCACAAAAGACCTTGGATGAAGATGAGCCCAAAAGAAAATTTGATCGTATAGACGAGGCGAACAACTTTCGTGTTGAACGTTTTTCTAATCGAGGCCATCTTCACTGCCTAATCGCTCGTGCAAAACAGATGGTTACTCGCGCTACCCATCAGACACGGTGTCTGATGGGGCGCCACTTTTGCCCCGTGACAGGGGTGCACTCAGGTGGATGTAACTTTTACATATCTTGGATTGATACGACTTTTATATCAAAGTCGATCATTTCGCCAAAACGAAGACAATTCGTGTAGATCAGATTTCCATATGAGGCCGTCTCGGGGGTGTAATCAGCCGAACAATGTTCTGGGCACAAAATCTCAGTATTTCGAACACAACTTCGGCCTTAGAAATCAGATTGGATGCCTATAGCCCAAATATCAAAGTTTCTCCTTTTGATGATATAGAACTTTTTCACTTTGAGCACTTTTCAATTTGAGGCCTTCTTAATTATGTTTTTGACTATGCCAAAATATGGTGTCAACACATGCCCCCTGTTTTTCGGCAAAACTTGTGTGCCAAAAAATAACTTGCACGAAGTTTGTTCTAAACGCGATGCCAACACTCCATCGGCCATTTTGTACATGCTTAGGACGACAAGTATATATCGGCCATTTTGATTAGCAACAAAAGTGAAGCTAATTGAACATATAATGATTTGGTAATACCCTTTCATGATGTAAGAAACTATATTGCATCCATGGATTAAAATAAGCCCATTGAGGGTAACCAATCATACCCGATGACGAATTCCCCAGCATAGGCATCAACGACATAGTTGGGGAATATGGGTAATGTGTGGATCGAAGATGTTGAAACCTTCGGCTTGTTCCTTCATAGTTTTCACCCTTTTCCTTCTTCACCTTTGCCGCACTTCTTATAATGGAAGCTTGCACATAATTCTTATTTTGAGTAGTTCCTTTGGAAACCCATGCCATGTTCCTTTCTTCAAGTTCTTGTGCACTATGTTTTTGTAATTTCTTTTTTTCCAATATGATAAGCCGAGTGAGAACCCCGGCTGTGATTTTGTTTGAAGCAATGGCAATTCATGTTTTACCTTGTGCACTCTCAACTTCTTCTCTTCGGATTTGGCACTTGATTGACATGTCTCATTTCCTTTAGTAGCCAATGTCAACAGTTTAATTGGCTCCTTTTCGTTTGAGATCGAATCTGAAGTAGCACTCTAACAACCATCTTTTTTAACACGGTAAACTTGCTTGGCCACCTCTTTCTTGTTCCTTGAGCTCCAGACCGATTCCTTGTGATTAAAACAGTCTTTGAAATGTGCTTGTTCAAATGCTGATATGTTAGGAGCTGCATAATGTTTTTGTGAGATGGTCTAAAATAAGATAAAGAATGCGCCCTTGTATCATACATGTCCCACGATGGATATGGATTTACATGATCATAGGAAGGTACCCATGACATTGGCATTGGCGGCACAAAATATGGATACAAATATACTGCATTAGAATTCTCGTTTTGCCAATACCGAGCCTCGGGTTTGCTCCTACGGTGTGGTCTTGATGCCCTTGAATTACTTGGCCGATAAACACTGTTCTCCTCACTTATCTTCTTATATTTTTCCAATAGTTGCGTGAATGTGAATTTTGGTTTTTTTACCTTTGTGCTTACCTTGGCCTTTGCTTTCTTTGGTTGTGCTTGCACTGATCTTTGGATTTTCTTGTTGCCCCCAGCACTTGCCGTCTTTTGTGCAACCTCGATGGAATTTTTGCCCTCAAGAATATTATCATTGTGCTATTGAATAACTTCCTTACTTGAAAGCTTGATCGCATTATCCACAGTTTTTACCTTCTCATGTTGAAATGGATCGGCTTGAAGCAGCTGATGCAGAAATCGTTTGCCATCAGGACCAATCGGAATAGACCGGTCATCTCTTGGTGTCTCAACAAATTTCAATCGTCCTCTATTAATGGCCGATTTGACTATTTGACGAAACATGTAGCAATCCTCAAAATTATGCTTGGACGAATCATGCAACTTACAATACATTCGTCCTTTAATTGATGGCTTGACAAGGTGATCAAGAATTCTAATGTAATTATTTTTCAGCAACAAATCAAATATTTGATCGCACCTGCTTGAATTGAAGGTATACTTCTTGTTTTCTAGCCGATCTTGGTGTGCGGACGGCTTTAGAGTTAAGCAAATGAATGGTTCAGATTTTGCATTACCCCATTCGGCTATGCATTGTGTTTTGAAAAGGAAATTATACTATCATCGGTTTTCTCAACAGAGAATAACATTGGCTTTAAATTTCTGAAATCAAAGTAGTTAGAACATACATGTCTCAATTGATCCCATGTGTAAGCCAAGTATGAAGCAAGCAAAGATACCCAATTAGATATGAACTTTAAATAAAGCAGCGGGAAAATCTTTGGCTATAGTAATAATTCACTATCGGTCTCTTTAAATGATACAATATATTAACCGATATGCTTTGTAACAATTTCATTACTAACAAGTAAATTCCCCTTCATCATTGATCTTTTAAAATTACTTATAAGATTTTTCTAATAGATGTATCAGCAATAAAGTTGCGACCAAATCTAAAAATAGGTAAATCACTTGCTAGACATACCTCTTTTAATATGTTGGGAGAGCATGACAATGGTGTAATTAGAATGATACTTTATTTCGCTTTCAGTTGGCTCCCCAACGCCTTGGCATCCTCTTTTTCTTCAATAGATTTGTCGAATACAATATTTGATTCAGCTTTTTCAATAACCGAATTTTCTTTGTTACCAATCAATACCTTTATCTTTTTGAATTTGCAAGGCTTCTCGCTCTTGTCTAATTTTAGCCCACATCTCAGCTTGGTGAACTTTAAACTTTTTCATCTCAATTTCCATCCACTCCTCATGAGATTGGCCCCCAATACTTTGAGACTCTTTCGGCAATGAGGTGCCGAAACTTTGCAATTGTTTAGGGGGTACATAGGATGGTACAACACTGGACGACTGCATCATTTGCACAACCCTACCTTTTACCGCAGCAAAATCACGAGGCTTCCCGCCTTCTATTAGTTCCTGGCGAATAGAGTTTCACAAACCCCAAGAGAATGTAAGTTTGTTCTCAATTACCCAGTCTAGATATGGTTGCCCCCCGATGCTTTTTGATTCTTTCGGTAATGAGATGTTGACGAAAGTTTGTAATTCTGTAGGGGGGGACATGATATGCCACAGTAGTAGGTGAAGGCATTTGAGCTCCTGTGGAAGTTTCACTTATTCGGCCATGACTGTGAAGGTGTGGAGCCAAATTATGGACATCAACAATTGCGTTTGGGAAGTGCCAAAAAATTAGTAGCATGAGGTGTAGAATATGATGTTTTAGGGTAATTGGCCGAATAACTACTAGTAACATGGCCAATTCTCCTATCCACCGACATGTTTGGATTAACATACTGCAAGGTATTTGCCGTCGAATAAAAAGTTGAAACACTTTGCTGCATACTATTTGAAGTTTCTACATGGGGTGTCTCAACTTGATTAACCGGACTCGTCATCTCGTTCATTGGCATATAGATTTGTGGGGTTGCCGATGCATGGGAGTTGGGATACATATGTGGCATGTTGCTAAAATTATATGTTGTTGAAGCATGAAGATTATGTTGAATCGGCTGTTGCGCATAACTAGATGCATGATTGATAAAACTAGGGCTAGCCGACACATTATGCTAAGTAAAAGATCTAGCAACAATGTATGCATTATTTGCATCTACATAAGTAAATTGGGTAATCATATTACATTTGTAGATTGCAAACCCTAGATGACGACCTTTTCATAGGAAGAACGGGCTGGAGACCGTCCAAAGCTTCATCCCCAGCAGAGTTGCCAGAAAGTGTGTTCGCACATGAACACGTCATCGTGTAACCTCGACGCCGGGGGTGATACACCGCATCTCGCGTCGAAGGAGACCCGATCGGCAGCGCGATACGCAGGACAGCCGGCAGATGCTTTTGTAGACCCGAAACCCCACACGCTCGGGAGGGACCCCGTCAGTGCGTGTGGCGGCTATGGGCCGCCCTAGGTCGACCTAATCGCCCCTAGGGCCTCGTGGATCGCCGCCCTGCAACAACAAGAACAGAAGAAGAACGAGGAAGAAGAGGAAGAAGGGAGAGAGATAAAAGTAGAGGTAAAAAGTGGTAGATGATTTGTTCGATTGTGTGTTGTTCAATCGGCCGTCACCCCTTAGGTATATAAGAGGCGAATGGACTTCCCGTGCAAGAAAATGACTCCAAATCACGTCCAAATCTTTCCAAAATTAACCGAACTCGGACTTAGGTAAGTCTGGAACATCAGTTCTATTTTTAGGTCCCACGGGCCACAAACGACCTCGGATGAAGATGAGCACGAACAGAAATTTGACAGTTTCGACGAGACGAACAACTTCCGTGTTGAACGTTTTTCTATTTGAGGCCATATTCATGGCCGAATCGCTCGTGCAAAACAGATGATTACTCGCGCTACCCATCAGACACCGTGTATGATGGGGCGTGCCACTTTTGCCCCGTGATAGGGCCGCACTCATACGATCTTGGATTGATATGATTTTTATATCAAAATCGATCGTTTCACCGAGACGAAGACAATTCTTGTAGATCAGTTTTCCATATGAGGCCATCCTGGGAGTGTAATCAGCCGAACAGTGTTTTGGACACAAAATCTCAGTATTTCGAACACAACTTCAGCCTTAGAAATGAGATCGGATGGCTATGGCCCAAAATATCAAAGTTCCTCCTTGTGATGATACAGAAATTTCTCACTTTGAGAAGTTTTTCATTTGAGGCCTTCGTAATTATGTTTTTGACTATGCCAAAAATCTGGTGTCAACGCATGCCCCCTGTTTTTGTGTGCCAAAAAATAACTTGCACGAAGTTTGTTCTAAGCATGATGTCAATATTGCATCGGCCATTTTGTACGTGCTTAGGACGATAAGTATATATCAGCCATTTAGATTAGCAACAAAAGTGAAACTAATTGAACATATAATGATTTGGTAATACCCTTTCATGATGTAAGAAATTATATTGCGTCCATGGATTAAAATAAGCCCATTGAGGGTAACCAATCATACCTGATGACGAATTCCATAGCATAGGCATCAACGACATAGTTGGGGAATATGGGTAATGTGTGGACCGAAGATGTTGAAACCTTTGGCTTAGTCCTTCATAGTTTTCACCTTTTTCCTTCTTCACCTTTGTCGCACTTCTTGTAATGGAACCTTGCACATAATTATTATTTTGAGTACTTCCTTTGGAAACCCATGCCATGTTCCTTTCTTAAGTTTTTGTGCACTACGTTTTTTGTAATTTCTTCTTTTGTCAATATGATAAGCCGAGTGAGCACCCTGCTGTGATTTTGTTTGAAATAATGGCAATTCATGTTTTACCTTGTGCACTCTCAACTTCTTCTCTTCATATTTGGCACTTGATTGACTTGTCCCATTTCCTTTAGTAGCCACTAGTCATCAACCCGTGCAACTTCACGGGCTAGAGTTATCACATGACAAATAGATCGAAAGGGAAATAATATATTTCTTTACTGAAAGTACACGTGACTTTGTTGTGGTGCACTTTTTGAGTAACTACTAAAAACCACTAACATTTCAAATAAGCTATCCTCGGAGCCAAAGCCTATAGTTTTCTAGTTTTCATTCTTGGACTCTAGCAATTCCAACCGTACTTTTACTAAATTCAAATTTGCAAGAACCACCACCACTATCAAAATTCCAAATTACTTCAGTTGTGCAGTAGAAACTTTAGAATGCAACAGGAACATGATTCCAACTTTTAACAATGATTTGAATGGTGACTAATTCATTGCACTTCCAAGGAGCCATGTAACCACTAACCCTACAGTGTAGCAACACCATCATTTTGGATTCCCGTGTGTGTAGTCATAATTCAGTCCCAAATTTTAAAAGCAATTCTTCATGTATCTTGTATGTACCATAATGAGCACAGTATATCCATTTATTGTTTAAACATGATTCCTGATAGAGTGGTAATTTGAAGCATTCCTCCCGGCTGACTGGTAAGCATAAAGGAAACTACATCAGATTTTCACCCGCAAAATAAATAAATAAAGGAAATGACAGCAGATTTGAACTGCTATTTCAGAATTCATGCAGTTATATGAGTGTGTCTCAACCTACATATCGGGTGCCCAACTGATAGAATTTGACATCGATCTTTATCTGCCAAAGTAATGGCTGCAAGAAGGGTAGTGTTGCATGTCCACACCATGTTATTGGGCACATAATAATCAAGAGACAGACTGCAACTACGACTTGGTAAATCCATTAGTGACTGAACTACTACATGAGAAACATAAATACATAACTAATTTAAAGATTTGAAGGAAAGAATTGGGTCTGCAGTAGTAGCAGTCAATCAACAGATAACTTTGTGTACCTAGGTCTTTTCGATGGAAACGGTAGCTTTATTCGAATATCAAAAAATTGAGAAATAAAAATCAAGTGCCAGACAATGCGCTTCTTCGTGTTCCCTTTGTAGGTAATATATAATTATGGAATTGTTTTTGCAACATAAACATAATTTTATGAATATTATGTCATAGCTATCTGGTGGATAAATAAATAAATTATCATGGAGTTGTAGTGTTGTACTTAAAGCTAAGGAACAGCGCGTCGACTAACATATGCACTCTCCAGTAAAAGGTCGAAGTGATTATTCATTTAAACCAAATAGTTCTGTGCATTTTTATTGTAGTATTGTTTTTTAACCTTCGCAATATTCCAATCATGCATATAAATCATTATACTACCAAGATATAAGTTTCTACATGTCTCACATACCATATATAATTTGCTAATGAGAAGTTCAATAAGTAATAGGTTTTCCTCACATCAGAATTGATATTGCAGTACAAATTGTAACGCAATGGTGAAAAGCACGACATCTATTATCTTAAGAGGGTGCTATAAAATAGCACACGGTCAGCTCAACCTTGAGTACTGTTTACTTCCTATGCAGAAATGAAACCATGTACTCCATTCTTGGTGTAGTCCATGCTTAAGTTCTCATGAAACATATCATGTTTGCCTCCAATCTTCAAACGTCAAAGAAACTACCATGATAAACCATGGAGGTGTCAAGTCTAAATTGAAGCGATACATAACTAAACTGAAAGTAGTTATGCTAGTCAGTTTATTTACGAAAAAGTCAATTAGTTATATTCCCAATCCACCCCAACGGAAGAGATGGCACAAATCATGACAATTTCATATAAAATGAAAAAATCCAGAACCCATGTTTCGAATTAATTAACCACATCAGGTATTATCCACCAGTACATCATCCATGACCTCATCCTCTATGCTGCGAATTAAACAAAAGTAAAACTAAGCTTTTCTGATATGAAGCCTCAGAAACATCAGATGTTTGCTTAATTATAATTCAGGTTCCAAGCCAATCTAGTGGCCGAACTATTGCTATGCCCCATGGACGATTCATGTACAACTTGTGGACGCGCAGGTAGGAGGCGTCACGACTGGGGATATCTATTTAGTTGGTAGAAAAGGAAGGGGTATGTCGAGTTATACGGGATTCATAGGGAATCATTGTCTTTTTATTAATCATACGACTCAATGTAAATTATATATCTATCCAGTGGATGGATCTGTAGACTCTAGGATTAATATGGAGGTTGCGCTATTGTGATTACCTAATCAGTGGTGTTGCTTTGGTCTCCAACAGTGTGCAAGTGGAGCCTGAACATCACTTATATCTGCCATATATATACAAAAGTATACATTTTAGGGGTCTGTTGGGCGTCTCACCAATGACCATATAGCTCTTCTAAACTTCAAGATTAGTTCCGAACATGATCATACAGTCATGGTGGCAAAACTATTGTAGTGGTTAGTTACCACATAAGGAAATTGTCTGAATTAGTATGATCAAACATGTATGAGAAGAATTAATATGTGGTGGTCGCTATCATACATGTACAACAGACTACAGTCGTCACCAAACGTGGGAATAGAAGTAGATCCAATTGCTCCAGGATTAACCACACCGCACAGATAGCCATTAAAAAAATTGACCTTATCGTATTAGAAAAGTAATAATCAAATCTTTTTTTTGTGAAAGAAGTAATAATCAAATTTAGCCTTTGCTTGGTCGGCTGTACCACCTGAATCACCATTGATGAAATCATCCAATTATATCAGACAGAAAAACAGAAATCTAGCCACTTCATGCTCGACCACGCCCAAGAAAGAGAACTTGATGGATCTGTTAATTGGTATTAACTGATGCACGTGCAAATATATTGTGGTCAGGTCAGTGAGACAAATTAGGGCATGTACATGAGATAGATAAAAGAGAGAAGCAAAGGCATAGATTAGCAATCTGGAGACGAAAATGTGGCAGCGTTATTAGGAAAATTGTAAAGTATGCTGCTGGGGAGTGGGAACTTACCTGATATACGTGGGATTCATCATGGAGCAGAGTAGATGGTGCACAAAAGCTATTACAGCCAATGGTTGCATGCTGTTGGTGTACACGACGGTGTGAATTCGGGCCACCGCGATACATGGGCGACTCTCATCCCCGTGTTGGCATTACAAAATCAATCAGGGCTGATTGGAACACATCACCGCTAGAGTGCGGTTTTTTGTAGACTGAGCTTCACGGTACCCTCTATCTCAGCCGTTTATATGTGATTCTGTTCTTAGGGATATGTGTTCATTTTGACTTGGTTCACAGAGAGCAGGAAGATTAATATGGCTAGGTGGGAGAGATTCCCTTCCTCTGCACCGCATGTGGCTAGGTTGGCCATAGGGCACTGTTGCACCATGTCCCACTGCTACAGGACCGGACGTGTATAGGTTTGGAATTCCAACGCAGCTGCATCGTGTGGAAGGCACCCCAATGCTTGATTAAGTGGATATTTACTCAATCTGCAGCTGCATTGTTTGGAATTCTGAAACTTCTTTCTAGCATACTAGTACTAAATTAGTTTACAATATTTTCTGGTGGTTGTTTTATCCATGGTTCTGCAATTGCAATATGGACAGTTTGGTGTTTCTACTCTATTTTCACTATGGGCTTGATGTAAAAGGCTGACATGAAAAGACAAGACACAAGTAAATGCCTGAGGCAGCCACGAGGCGAACAGTGTGATGATGCGAGAAAGGGGTAGGCCTCTGTAGCCATGCAGGACCTAGGCCTGGACCTAGTGCTATTATTCACATAGGCATGGCACTGCCTGCTAATCATGCTAGCTTGGACCGGGTCTCCGATCGTGACTCTCTGGCTGCACATATCACAAAGCAAAACGACGGACATGATAGAGGGTACCACGAAGCTCGGCCTACAATGAAACTTTGCGTCACCGCTATGCATGCCCGGCCGGCAAGGAGGAATTAGAGGAACGATGAGGCGTCGGTTGGGCAGGGTCGTGGAGGAAAGAGTCCCTTGATTTTTTTTAGCGATCCTTTTAGAAATCGTAGCGTATATGCGAGCCTTTTTATTTTATCATGTGTATAGATGATTCTGTTATAGAAGAGGAGTTCAGGTGGGACAAAGGGCCAGGACTTCATAAATACTTCATCCAATGGCTGTACATAATTAATAGAGATTGTACGGATGATTTTGGTTTGAAAAATATAGAACTCCATCCAAGGTTTTTTTT
Source organism: Aegilops longissima (assembly GCA_021605205.1). Classification (NCBI taxonomy): domain Eukaryota; kingdom Viridiplantae; phylum Streptophyta; class Magnoliopsida; order Poales; family Poaceae; genus Aegilops; species Aegilops longissima. The sequence goes on from CM038682.1 coordinate 22,649,199, forward strand.
TTAGTTGGGAGAGCAATACGTGTAGGTTGGGCCAGATTTGGTTACGTGTGAGTTGTCCCTGTTTTTATCACAAAGTAGCCTACATCGTGGTGTCAAAATATATCAGTTAAATAGATCAACGGTTAATATTTTCTTAATGATGTGGATTAACATGAAGACTCATATGGTCATGTGTATAGATGATTCTGTTATAGAAGAGAAGTTCAGGTGGGACAAAGGGCCAGGACTTCATAAATACTTCATCCAATGAATGTACATAATTAATAGAGATTGGACGGATGATTTTGGTTTGAAAAATATAGAACTCCATCCAAGTTTTTTTTTTGAGTTGGGAGAGCAATACGTGTAGGTTGGGCCAGATTTGGTTACGTGTGAGTTGTCCCTGTTTTTATCACAAAAGTAACGTACATCATGGGGTCAAAAATATATCAGTTAAATAGATCAACGGTTAATATTTTCTTAATGATGTAGATTAAATGTGAAGATTCGTATGGTGCATTCAATTAGTAAATATAAGAATGTCAACACTTTAATTGGCTCTTTTTTATTTGAGATCAAATTTGAAGTAGCACTCTTACGACCATCTTTTTTAACACGGTAAACTTGCTTGACCACCTCTTTCTTGTTCCTTGAGCTCCAGACCGGTTCCTTGTGATTGACACGGTCTTTGACATGTGCTTTTTCAAATGCTGATTTTATTGGAGCTGCATAATGTTTGTGAGATGGTCGAAAATAAGATAAAGAATGCACCCTTGTATAATACCTGTCCCACGATGGATATGGATTTGCATGATCATAGGAAGGTACTGATGACCCACAAGTGTAGGGGATCTATCGTAGTTCTTTCGATAAGTAAGAGTGTCGAATCCAACGAGGAGCAGAAGGAAATGACAAGCGGTTTTCAGTAAGGTATTCTCTGCAAGCACTGAAATTGTAGGTAACAGATAGTTTTGTAATAAGATAATTTGTAACGGGTAATAATCAATGAAAGTAAATAAAGTGCAGCAAGGTGGCTCAATCCTTTTTGTAGCAAAGGACAAGCCTGGACAAGTTCTTATAATGAGAAAAGTGCTCCCGGGGACACATGAGAATTATCGTCAAGCTAGCTTCATCACGCTCATATGAATCGCGTTTGTTACTTTGATAATTTGATATGTGGGTGGACCGGTGCTTGGGTACTTCCCTCTCTTGGACAAGCATCCCATTTATGATTAACCCCTATTGCAAGAATCCGCAACTACAAAAGAAGTATTAAGGTAAACCTAACCATAGCATGAAACATATGGATCCAAATCAGCCCCTTACGAAGCAACTTATAAACTAGGGTTTAAGCTTCTGTCACTCTAGTAACCCATCATCTACTTATTACTTCCCAATGCCTTCCTCTAGGCCCAAATAATGGTGAAGTGTCAAGTAGTTGACGTTCACATAACACCACTATAGGAGAGATATGCTACCGCTTGAGCACTGCATTGGTTTTCCTTGAAAAGGAAAGGGTGATGCAGCAAAGTAGCATAAGTATTTTCCTCTGTTTTTGAGAACCAAGGTATCAATCCAGTAGGAGGCTCCTTAGAAGTCCCACGCACCTACACAAACAAACAAGAACCTCGCAACCAACGCAATAAAGGGGTTGTCAATCCCTTCACGGCCACTTGCGAAAGTGAGATCTGATAGAGATAATATGATAAGATAAATATTTTTGGTATTTTTATGATATAGATTGGAAAGTAAAAGATGCAAATAAAAGTAGATGGGAAACCTATATGATAAAAGATAGACCCGGGGGCCATAGGTTTCACTAGTGGCTTCTATCAAGATAGCATAAGTATTACGGTGGGTGAACAAATTACTGTCGAGCAATTGATAGAAAACCGCATAGTTATGAGATTATCTAGGCATGATCATGTATATAGGCATCACGTTCGTGACAAGTAGATCGAAACGATTCTGCATCTACTACTATTACTCCACACATCGACCGACTCCTGCCTGCATCTAGAGTATTAAGTTCATGAAAAACAGAGTAACGCATTAAGAAAGATGACATGATGTAGAGGGATAAACTCATGCAATATGATATAAACCCCATCTTTTTATCCTTGATGGAAACAATACAATACATGCCTTGCTGCCCCTGCTGTCACTGGGAAAGGACACCGCAAGATTGAACCCAAAGCTAAGCACTACTCCCATTGCAAGAAAGATCAATCTAGTAGGCCAAACCAAACTGGTAATTCAAAGAGACTTGCAAAGATAACTTAATCACACATAAAAGAATTCGGAGGAGATTTAGATATTTCTCATAGATAAATTTGATCATAAACCCACAATTCATCGTATCTCGACAAACACACCGCAAAAAGAGTTACATCGAATAGATCTCCAAGAAGATCGAGGACAACATGGTATTGAGATTCAAAAAGAGAGAAGAAGCCATCTAGCTAATAACTATGGACCCGGCGGTCTGTGGTAAACTACTCACAACTCATCGGAGAGGCCTTGGAGATGATATAGAGGCCCTCCATGGTCGATTCCCCCTCCGGCGGAGCGCCGGCAAAGGCTCCAAGATGAGATCTCGCGGATACAGAAGGTTGAGGCGGTGGAAATAGTTTTCGTGATGCTCCTGGATGTTTTCGGGGTACGTGGATATATATAGGAGGAAGAAGTAGGTCATTTGACGCTCGAGGGGCCCACGAGGGTGGGGGCGCACCCACCCCCAGGTGGCGCGTCGGGCACCCTCGTGGCCACCTCGTTCGCTGCTTGACGTCCACTCCAAGTCTCCTGGATTGCATTTGTTCTAAAAAGATCGCTCCCGAAGGTTTCATTCCGTTTGGACTCCATTTGATATTCCTTTCCTTCGAAACACTGAAATAGGCAAAAAAACAGCAATTCAGGCTGGGCCTCCGGTTAGTAGGTTAGTCCCAAAAATGATATAGAAGTGTAGAGTAAAGCCCATAAGCATCCAAAAAGGGTAATATAATAGTATGAAACACTCAAAAATTATAGATACGTTGGAGACGTATTAAGCATCCCCAAGCTTAATCCATGCTCGTCCTCGAGTATGTAAATGATAAAAACAGAATTTTTGATGTGGAATGCTACCTAGCACAATCCTTAATGTAATTTTCTTTATTGTGGCATGAATGTTCAGATCCAAATGATTCAAAATAAAATTTCATATTGACATAAGAACAATAATACTTCAAGCATACTAGCAAAGCAATCATGTCTCTCAAAATAACATGGTTAAAGAAAGTTATCCCTACAAAATCATATAGTATGGCTATGCTCTATCTTCATCACACAAAGTATTTAATCATGCACAACCCCAATGACAAGCCAAGAAATTGTTTCATACTTTAGTATTCTCAAACTTTTTCAACTTTCACGCAATACATGAGCGTGAGCCATGGACATAGCACTATATGTGGAATAGAATGGTGGTTGTGGAGAAGACAAAAAAGGAGAAGATAGTCTCACATCAACTAGGCGTATCAACAGGCTAGGGAGATGCCCATTAATAGATATCAATGTGAGTGAGTAGGGATTGCCATGCAACGGATGCACTAGAGCTATATATGTATGAAAGCTCAACAAAAGAAACTAAGTGGGTGTGCATCCAACTTGCTTGCTCACGAAGACCTAGGGCGTTTTGAGGAAGCCCATCATTGGAATATACAAGCCAAGTTCTATAATGAAAAATTCCCACTAGTATATGAAAGTGACAACATAGGAGACTCTCTATCATGAAGATCATGGTGCTATTTTGAAGCACAAGTGTGGAAAAGAGATAGTAGCATTGTCCCTTCTCTCTTTTTCTCTCATTTTTTATTTGGCCTTTCTCTTTTTTTTATTTGGCCTTTCTCTTTTTTTTATTTGGGCTTCTTTGGCCTCTTTTATTTTTATAAAGTCCGAAGTCTCATCCCGACTTGTGGGGGAATCATAGTCTCCATCATCCTTTCCTCACTTGGGACAATGCTCTAATAATGAAGATCATCACACTTTTATTGATTTACAACTCAAGATTACAAGTCGATACTTAGAACAAAATATGACTCTATATGAATGCCTCCGACGGTGTACCGGGATATGCAATGAATCAAGAGTGACATGTATGGAAGATTTATGAAGGTGGCCTTTCCACAAATACGATGTCAACTACATGATCATGCAAAGAGAAATATGACAATGATGATGCGTGTCATAATAAACGGAATGATGGAAATTTGCTTGGCAATATATCTCGGAATGGCTACGGAAATGCCATAATAGGTAGGTATGGTGGCTGTTTTGAGGAAGGGATATGGTGGGTGTATGGTACCGGCGAAAGTTGCGCGGCACAAGAGAGGCTAGCAATGGTGAAAGGGTGAGAGTGCGTATAATACATGGACTCAACATCAGTCATAAAGAACTCATATACTAATTGCAAAAATCTACAAGCCATTGAAAACAAAGTACTACGCGCATGCTCCTAGGGGGATAGATTGGTAGGAAAATACCATCGCTCTTCCCCGACCGCCACGCATAAGGAAGACAATAAATAAATAAATTATGCTCCAACTGCATCACAAAGCCGTTCACCATACGTGCATGCTACGGGAATCACAAACTTCAACACAAGTATTCTTAAAATTCATAATTACCCCACTAGCATGACTCTAATATCACCATCCTCATATCTCAAAACAATTGTCAAGCATCAAATTGATCAAAGCATCCAATTCACTTTCTATGATAGTTTTTATTATACCCAACTTGGATGCCCATCATTGTAGGACCAATTTTATAACCATAGCAAATACCATGCTATTCTAAAAGACTCTCAAAATAATATAAGTGAAGCATGAGAGATCAACAATTTCTACAAAAGTAAGCCACCACCGTGCTCTAAAAGATATAAGTGAAGCACTAGAGCAAAACTATCTAGCTCAAAAGATATAAGTGAAGCACATAGAGTATTCTAATAAATTCCAAATCAAGTAGGTTTCTCCCAAAAGGTGTGTACAGCAAGGATTATTGTGGTAAACTAAAAATCAAAGACTAATATCATACAAGACGCTCCAAGCAAAACACATATCATGTGGCAAATAAAAATATAGTTCCAAATAAAGGTACCGATAGACGTAGACGAAAGAGGGGATGCCTTCCGGGCATCCCCAAGCTTAGGAATTTGGTTATCCTTGAATATCTTGGGGTGCCATGGGCATCCCCAATCTTAGGCTCTTGCCGCTCCTTATTCCATAGTCCATCAAATCTTTACCCAAAACTTAAAAACTTCACAACACAAAACTCAACAGGAAATCTCATAAACTCCGTTAGTGCAATAAAGAAAAACCACCACATAAGGTACTGTAATGAACTAATTCTTTATTTATATTGGTGTTAAAACTACTGTATTCCAACTTATCTATGGTTCATACCCCCCGATACTATCCATAGATGCATCAAAATAAGCAAACAACACACGAAAAACAGTATCTGTCAAAAACAGAACAGTCTGTAGCAATCTGTAACTTTCGAATACTTCTGGAACTCTAAAACTCGTACGAAAATAGGAAGTCCTGGGAAATTTGTCTATTGATATACATAAGAAAGAATCAACGCAAAATCACGTTTCTGTAATTTACTAAAATTATTTTCGTGCGTGCAAAGTTTCTGTTTTTCAGCAGAATCAAATTAACTATCATCGTAGGTTATCCTATAGGTTCTACTTGGCACAAACAGTAATTAAAACATGAAAACACATCTAAACAGAAGCTAGATGAAATATTTATTACTAAAAAAAATCAAAAAGAAGGAAACACAAATAAAATTGGTTTGCCTCCCAACTAGCGCTATCGTTTAACGCCCTTAGCTAGGCATCAAAGCGAGAATTGATTTAAGTAGTACCATCTTTGGCATTCAATTCATAAGTAGCTCGCATGATAGCTTCATAAGGTAATTTAACTTTCTTTCTTGGAAAGTGTTCCATGCCTTTCCTTAATGGAAGTTGGAATCTAATATTCCCTTCCTTCATATCAATAATTGCACCAATCGTTCTAAGGGAAGGTCTACCAAGAATAATAGGACATGAAATATTGCAATCTATATCAAGAACGATGAAATCTACGGGCACATAATTCCTATTTGCAACAATAATAACATCATTGATCCGTCCCATAGGTTTCTTAATGGTGGAATCCGCAAGGTGCAAATTTAAAGAGCGATCATCAAAATCATGGAAACCTAGAACATCACATAAAGTTTTCGGAATCGTGGAAACACTAGCACCCAAATCACATAAAGCATAGCACCCATGATCTTTAATTTTAATTTTTATAGTAGGTTCCCACTCATCATAAATTTTTCTAGGTATATAAACTTCCAAATTAAGTTTTTCCTCATAAGATTGCATCAAGGGATCAACAATATGTTTGGTAAAAGCTTTATTTTGACTATAAGCATGAGGAGAATTCAACACGGATTGCAACAAGGAAATACAATCTATTAAAGAACAATTATAATAATTAAATTCCTTGAAATCCATAATAGTGGGTTCAATGCTATTTAAAGTCTTAACCTCTCCAATCCCACTTTTACCAAATTTAGCATGAGGATCTAAAAACTCTGAATTATTGGGACTCCTTTTAACTAAAGTTGACTCATCTCTAGTCCCATCATTATCAAGATTCAAGTTGCAAAACAAGGATTTAATAGGAGATACGTCAATAACTTTTAGATTTTCATCATTATTTTCATGGAAACTAGAAGAACACGCTTTTACAAAGCAATCTTTCTTAGCACGCAACCTAGCGGTTCTCTCTTTGCACCCATCAATGGAAATTCTCATGGCTTTGAGAGACTCATTGATATCATGCTTAGGTGGAATAGATCTAAGTTTCCAAGAATCAACATCAAGCGACAGCCTATCAACGTTCCTAGCCAAATCATCAACTTTAAGCAATTTTTCTTCAAGCAAGTTATTAAAATTCTATTGAGAGATCATAAATACTTTAATGCTATTCTCAAAATCAGAGGGCATCTTATTAAAATTTCCATAAGAGTTGTTGTAGGAATTACCATAATTATTAGAGGAATTACTAGGGAACGGTCTAGGATTAAAGTTTCTTCTATAAGCATTGTTAGCAAAATTATTCCTACCAACAAAATTCACATCCAAAGATTCATTATTATTCTCAATCAAGGTAGACAAAGGTATATCATTGGGATCAATAGGAGCACTCTTAGTAGAAAAAAATTTCATAAGTTCATCCATCTTTCCACTCAAAACATTAATTTCTTCTATAGCATGCACTTTTTTACTAGTAGATCTTTCGGTGTGCCATTGAAAATAATTAGCCATAATGTTATCAAGGAGTTTAGTAGCTTCTCCTAAGGTTATTTCCATAAAAGTGCCTCCCGCGGCCGAATCTAAAAGATTTCTAGAAGCAAAATTCAATCCGGCATAAAAAATTTGTATGATCATCCATAAGTTCAAACCATGGGTAGGGCAATTGCGAATCATTAATTTCATTCTTTCCCAAGATTGGGCAACATGTTCATGATCAAGTTGTCTAAAATTCATAATATCGTTCCTAAGAGAGATAAGCTTAGCGGGAGGAAAATACTTAAGAGATAAAAACATCTTTGCACTTATTCCATGAATCAATACTATTCTTAGGCAAAGACGAAAACCAAGTTTTAGCACGATCTCTAAGTGAAAACAGAAATAACTTCAATTTAACAATATCATTATCCGGATCTTTCTTCTTTTGCATACCACACAAATCAACAAAGTTGTTTAGATGAGTAGCGGCATCTTCACTAGGAAGGCCGGAGAATTGATCTTTCATAACAAGATTCAGCAAAGCAGCATGGATTTCACAAGATTCAACATCATTAAGAGGAGCAATCGGAGTGTTAAGGAAATTATTACTATTGGTATTGGAAAAGTCACACAATTTGGTATTATCTTGTGCCATCGTGACAAGCAATCCAACACACAAGCACACAAAAGGCAAGCGAAAGAGAGAGGAGATTGGGAAAGAGAGGGCGAATAAAACGGCAAGGGTGAAGTGGGGGACAGGAAAACGGGAGGCAAATGGCAAATAATGCTAGAGATTAGCAACTGCTGCCAAACCCAATGTGACAAAGAGGTAAGCACTATAAACTGGATTTATAAAAATTAACAGTATAAGTAAAAGGCAGAGCCTGTGCAAGTTTATCAGGACAAACTGGATTTATAAACTATAAGAGTACATTCCGTATCCGTAAGCTGATGATATATGCAGGTATAATAACAATCCAAAACAGAGAAGAGCAGATATAGATACAGGGCTACATCTAGCGCTGGATAAATTTGAATAAAAAACGAATTTGGAAAATAATGCAGAGAGAGTGGGTTCTCTGTTGTCAAGCTTGTTTCTTTCGACTTTTATGAGCACAATATTATTTTGAACCGGATCTTGGCTGGAGCAGTTTGGCATGATCCTAGACGCTACCAAGTTGAGGAAGGCATGAGTCACATCACACTTGTATGCGCAAACAAAAAGATGGGGTGGCAAGATGGCAGGAAGAGCAAACCTCGCTCCTTCACGCACCTCATCTTGTGCAGCACCGGCAGCGAGGACGACTCCAGCTCCTCATCCATCCCGTGGTATCTACCCCTGCCTCTACCTCCTTCCACTTGCCGCGGCCGGGCGCACAACAGGCTGCAAGCGTGATCTGCAACCCAAGGAAATTAATAAAGAAGCAAAGCAAGCAGCATCGCATGAGAGGATGCTGCAAAGTACGGACTTGCAGGATGGGGAAGGAAGGAGGAGGGCGTACCTTGGGCGTCTAGGTCCAAGGGCCACCGTAGACGCTGCAGGTCAGGCGTCTCCTACCTCGCCATCTTCAAGGGCCACCGCAGCCACGAGGTCCCTGGAGTGCCATGCCCTGCTGAGAAAGGGGGGTGGACGAGATGGAATCCAATCGACGAGGCTGGCCTCCATCTCCATGGCGCTGCTGGTGCCGCAGCCGCCGTGGTTGGGTGCAGATCTGCTGCTGACGATGATGACCCGGCATCGACCCGGCGCCGTCGAGGCCGGAACAGGTGCGGGGGTGGGACGGCGGCTGTGGCGTCCCCATCCATAGAGGGCTAGGGTTTCGTGCGCTGTCGAGGATGGAGGGAGGGGGGTGCCGAGGCGGAGGGAGGGAGTGAGATCTGCTCCGAGACGTGCAGCCCCGCCGAGGCGACGTTTGGCCGATGGCCTCATCCTCCGCCCACACCATCATCGGAGCGCCGCGCCTCTGCGGGGAGGAGGGGCGGGACGGCAAGCGGTAGTCAGGCGGCGGCGAGGAGGTGGGATCTGGGGATCGAGGGGAGGGGGAGGGGAGGGTGAGTGGGCGGATCGGATCTGGGGGATCGAGGGGAGGGTGGGTGGTTGCGTGGGTTAGGTTTTTTTTCTCGGTAGAAGCTCCACCGTTGGATGGTTGCGTGATGGATGGCTTAGATTGCGTTCAGTTTGGTGATCCGCTTGAAGGTCGTTCCTCGCGTCTCATTGGCCGGCTATCTCGCGCTTGAATCTCAATATTTTGGACCCAAAACTCTGATTTCTTTACAAAAAAACATAACAATTACATATCAAAATGATCTCGTATTTTTCATAAGTGTGCATCTTGAAATGGCAAACAATGTTTTCAAATAGAGCTCTCATTTTCTTTTCACAAAAAAATCATTTTTCATTTTCTGAGTGCATGAAAAGGGGGTTTTTTGTGAAAAACCTAACAAATATTTGTACCAAAATTGTACCAAATCATTTTTATAAAATATTAGGCCATATTAAATACACAATTGACCAAATGGTTTGGTGTCAAAAGTTTTGATCCATCACTCGTGAAAAAGACAAATTTCTGCCGATTCAGTTGGAAGCGGGTCAAATTTGAACTGCAACTGCCTTATAGTTTGCTCTTTATTTTTTACAAAAATCATTTCTAGGTACATAAGTATCTATTAAATCAGAATAACACCAAAAAAAAAATCCAAGATTCAACCACTAGATAGGAACGGTCATGCCCGCCATTTTGACCGCATTTTGAAACGGGCATGAAAAATTCAAAAAACAAAATCAAAAGATTGCAAAACCTTCGCATTGTGTCATTATATGTGACCAAGTTACCAGTAAAATAATAAACTTGTAATATGGAGTGTTCTCAGAAATGAGCTATCATGTGTGAAGATTAATTCATGGCTTTGAAGCCAAATTTATGGCCACATTCATGGCATAGTTTGTTCAAATGACCTCATATCGTGCACAAGGGTGCATCTTGGAATGACAAACAATGTTCCCTAAGGAAGTTTTCATTTTCTTTGGACGAACAAATCATTTTCCATTTTTTAGAGTACCCAAAATGAGTTTTTTTGTGAAGGACCTACCATATATTTGTTAAAAAATTGGACCAAATCAATTTTCTAAAATACTATGCCATATTTAATGCACAATTGACCAAATGGTTGGGTTTTAAAAGCTTTTATCCACCTCTCATGAAAAAGACAAATTTCTGCCGATTCAGGTGGAAGCGGGTCAAATTTGAACTGTGGTTACCTCATAGTTTGCTCTTTATTTTTTCCAAAAATCATTTCTAGGTACATAAGTATCTATTTAATCAGAGAAACACCAAAAAAATTCCAATATTCAACCACTAGCTAGGAACGGTCAAGCCTGCCGTTTTGACCGCATTTTGAAACGGGCATAAAAAATTAAAAAAAATCTAAAAATTGGAAAACCTTCGCATTGTGTCATTATATGTGACCAAGTTTCGAGGAAAAATAATAAACTTGTAATACAGAAAATATTTTAAAAAAGTGTTACCAGAAACGAGCTATCATGCGTGAAGATTCATGGCTTTCAAGCCAAATGATCAATCTTATGGCCACATTCATGGCATAGTTTTGTTCAAACGACCTCATATCGTGCACAAGGGGGCATCTTGGAATTACAAACAATGTTCCCTAAGGGAGTTTTCATTTTCTTTGCACGGAAAATCCATTTTTCCATTTTCCGAGTGCCTGAAATGAGTTTTTTGAAGGGCCTACCATATATTTGTTGCAAAATTGGACCAAATCAATTTTGTAAAATAGTAGGCCATATTTAATGCACAATTGACAAATGGTTGGGTGTCAAAAGTTTTGATCGACCTCTGGTGAAAAATACAAATTCCCGCCGATTCAGTAGGAAGCAGGTCGAATTTGAACTGTAGCTGCCTCATAGTTTCCTCTTTATTTTTTTCGAAAAATCATTTCTAGGTAAATAAGTATCTATTTAATCAGAGAAACACCAAAAAAATTCCAAGATTCAACCACTAGATAGGAACGGTCAAGCCCGCCGTTTTGACCGCATTTTGAAACGGACATAAAAAATTCAAAAAAATTCAAAAAATTGGAAAACCTTCACATTATGTCATTATATGTGACCAAGTTTCCAGGAAAAATAATAAACTTGTAATACAGAAATTATTTTAAAAAAGTGTTCTCAGAAACGAGCTATCTGGCGTGAAGATTCATGGCTTTCAAGCCAAATGATCAATCTTATGGCCACATTGATGGCATAGTTTGTTCAAATGATCTCATATCATGCACCAGGGGGCATCTTGGAATTCAAACAATGTCACCTAAGGGAGTTTTCCTTTTCTTTGGACGGAAAATTCATTTTCCATTTCCCGAGTGCCTGAAATGAGTTTTTTTTGTGAAGGACCTACCATATATTTGTTGCAAAATTGGACCAAATCAATTTTATAAAATACTAGGCCATATTTAATGCACAATTGACAAAATGGTTGGGTGTCAAAAGTTTTGATCGACCTCCGGTGAAAAAGACAAATTCCCGTCGATTCAGTTGAAAGCGGGTCAAATTTGAACTGCAGGTGCCTCATAGTTTGCTCTTTATTTTTTCCAAAAATCATTTCTAGGTAAATAAGTATCTATTTAATCAGAAATACATGGTTTGATGACCAGACATCGAGGTTTGGACGGTGGCCGAGGGCCCCAACTCTAGAGCGCACAAGCTCGCATGCCCGCCGCGTGGTCACCGCGTGACCGTGGCGTTGCCATGCGTTCTAGGCGGCCTAGGCATGCCTAGTGGGTTGGGCACTCCCCAGGTAGGTGCTAGGAAGAAAATTATAATATAAGATTCTCATGAGGAGATCGAACTATGCTCAAACATAAATTAGCAGCCAAGTGTTTGATTAGCGGTACGGGAAATGCACATGGCCAATGGGCGTGAGTTTTGGCTGAGGATGATCATATACTAAGAAGAATGTCTTCACAAATTTTTAGGGAAATTAAGAATATATAAATAACACTTCCTTCACAAAGTGCTGCTTTTAACAGAATAGGAAAATGAATATTATTGAGTTATTTTGAACTAGGAAAGGAAGGTTTTTGACATATTTGATGAAGATATGATCCAAACAATTTATGAGAATTTTTTGGGAATTTTTGGAATAACAGAAATATAGGTTGCTTCACAACCTAGGGCAACAATTGACACATGGACATGACACATAGGCAAAACTGATGAGATGGCGCCTAGTCATCACAACCCACCACAATCTATAAGGCTATGACCATCTATATTGGTCGTTAACAACTAGAAATAAGGCAGCGTACCAGCACTGTTTGCTTTATGACCATTTCGTGTAAGGAAATTACGACCTTTCTGACCAAAATGGTCACAATGGTTTAGGGCTTGGAGCCCCCCGAACAGCTTTTGACCAATTGGTCTCAAATGGTCATAGATCTATGACCAATTCTTCCAGGGTCACTGACAGAAGGTCACTAGTTGACATATTTCTTGTAGTGATTGCTGCTAATTTCGAGGTTATTACCTGGGGAATTTTCCGCATTGTTATCTTCTGTTAGGATCACATGGGTTGGGGCAGATTCTTGTGGATGGGATAAATAGTGCTTGAGCAAACATTTACTAAATTTGCCAAATAAAATTGCTGAAGTAATATTAACTTTGCTTTGCCAATTTGACTTCTACGCAATGAGGTGTGGTATGATGTTTCCATTCATTTTTGTTCTTTTGGTAATGATGACATATAAACTCATGTATCCACCTAAGAAGCATTATGTAGCATTGTACTTATTTTCAAAAACAAAATTTAGAAAACCAAAAAAATATCAGTTCGAGAGATGAAGGTATACTATAGTGGGGCATTAAAAAACCAACATTTTAAAAACCAAAAATATACCATACAGAGATGAAGCCTAAATTTAAAAAACCAAAAGTTACCAGTTAGAGAGATTAAGTGTATATTAAGGATAGATATACCATAGTGGGGCATTTTTATCAGTTGTCAATGATGAAGTAATGTATGTTTATTATACAAATCAGCATTCCACGGATATGACTCCCAATCGAATTCAATCCAGTTACACATGGATGGTATTGGCCTGGATCGATATTGACCATGGGAAGTTTTTTTCTTTCTAAAATTACATATCATTGATTATGTGCGAGCAACTTCATTGCCCCTTGAACATGCACTCCAAATATTTTTGGGTTAACTATGAGGCTCATAAGTTGGCTAGGTTAGGCATTTCCCTGCTCATGGGAGACACATTTGGTTACGTAAGCACTCTATCACTTTATGACAGGCACTAATCTTGCTGGAGGCTACACTAGATGATCTGATCTAGCAAGTAATCGTCTATATACTTCTTCTATCTCGCTTCATGAGTGTCATCGCGTAATGTTTGTTCTGTAATCCAGACCGCGCGCAGTTCCAATAAGTAGATTTTATCGATAGGTATCGGTCGTGTTCTCCTGTTTAGTATAGCATGTATCGTGCATGATGGCAATAAATGTACTTGCTTTCATCATATCATCCTACATTGGTAATTTATGCATGTATCAACATCTATTTCCATCTCATCTTATTTTGTGTGATCCTATCAGCACGATCCTAACTCCTAAGAGTACTTACTATAAATAAGCATCACACCCCATATATGATATGTTGTATCGATGGGCGCGGTGTGACGCCGCATGGGCTATGCTAGTACCATTATAATTAGGCAGGATTGTCAAATGCTATGTCGCTCCTTCAAGGAAGATATTCATTTCGTTGCATTTGTACTTTCGAGCTCTGTCCAAGCACCAGTGCGCCCGAGCTCCCTCCAGAGCGGCTCGCGCCGCACCACCCTGAGCGGGAGGAGGGAAGGGCCCCGGCGGTGCCGAGCCGCATGGACTTTGCCCTGCAGCTCCTACCGGCGGCAGCGAGGGGGTTGGGAATGACCAGGTGTGGCTCTGGCGGCGGGTAGGGTTCGCTCCTGGCCACCTGCGAGAGTGACCGATGAGTGAGTCATTCTGTGAGTTCTCCTGTAGTTTCCATCAATACATGATCTTGAAACTCGGAGTCTCGACGCCCACTCAAACCCCCTTGTCGCTCTGCTTGGGCTACTTGGAAAACCTATATATAGTGCGTTGCCGGTAGGCTCCCCTGCAGCGCCTCCTTGCGTGTGCTTTTGCTATAAAAGGAAATTCCATTGGGGCGTACCAGCATGGGAAGACTTCCTTGCACATGGTACTACGCTCAGTTTGAGTTGAAGAAGCGGGAGAATTAGTTTCTTCCATGTATTTGTCGATTTATGTTTGATTACATAGTTTTATGTTATGTTTGTTTCGCTAAAACAAGTTCACCCAGTCGTGCAGTCATGTTTGGTACTATGTTGAACGTGTGTCTGGAGTTTATGTGTTGTGTCTGAATATTTCACATTGTGTCAAAATAAGTTCATATTCACCCACAAAAAGGAATAAATTAAGTTCATACATGTACTATTAAAGGTGAATGTGTACGTAGTCATCCATTGACACATCCTCCCATCCATCGAAGGAACAACCCGCCAATTTTTTCTTATGTAATTCACTCTTCCACCAGCTTTTACCGATTCTTTCTATCCCGAGACAGCCATCATAGCCCATGCCGCACGAACCGCTCCCCTCCTCTCCTGCATTTCTTGGTGCTCAATTTCCCCTCACGTAGGGTTCCTTGGAATCAGAGCTGACGAAACGGGCCGTGCCTAGCATGCCGGCCCACGAGCATGCTGGAAACGACACATGACGAGAAATGCCCATCACGGGCTAATCGGGCCGTGCTAGTCAGGCGATGCACCGTGCTTATGCCACAAGGTTGAGCACGTGGGCCGGCACGACACGACCCGTTTATTTATTTTATCTTTATATGGAATTAAGCAACCCAATAGACGAAAAAAATAGCCTAGCAGGCCAAACAATATGTGGGCCTATCGTGCCTGGTGGGCCGGCGGGCTACCCAGATTAGCCGAGGGGCCGTGCCTGGGCTGCTAAGCGCAACGACACGTGGGCCAACACAACACGGACCATTTACTAATCATGACCCAGTGGGCCGTGCCATGCCATGCACGATTACCACATGTCAGGTTGTGTTGTGTCGTGCCGTCCCGTTTGGCCAGCTCTGCTCTGGATAGAGGCTGCGCCGCTGCCGATTCCCCCTCCCTTCTCGACTACCCATGGCTGGCCCTTCTTCCACCATGGATGGTGAACGACCCCCACAACGGCCCATGCATGCCTGCTCTGCAGCAGCGTGGACGAGCAGACCCTTTTGATCCAATCCGATGGTGAGGATCGGTGTGTGCGCCACCGCCTCCGCTGCTTGAATGTCCGAGTCATTCCCCAATCCTCCATAACTCCACCATCAACGAGGAGGACGCTCCTGCATCACCGCTCCTCTGATCTCAATGCCACAACTACCGGATGGGATCAACAAGCAGGCTGGCCTCCATCTCCATATGGCTGTGGTGCTTGCGAGCCCGTGGTTGGGTGCAATTCTTCTTGTGATGATGACCAGCGTCGACCCGTCGAGCCGAACAGGTGCGGGTTGGGGCGGTGGTTGCGGCGTCCCCATCCATAGAGGGCTAGGGTTTACGTCGCTGTCGAGGATGGAGGGATGGGGAGGGGTGTGCAGGCGAGGAGGGAGTGAGATCCGCTCAGGCGTGCAGCCCGCCGATCTGACGTTGGCCGATGGCCTCATCCTCCGCCCACACATCATCGCCAGCGCGCGCGCCTGGGGCGGCAAGCGGTAGTCAGGCGGCGGCGGAGGTGGGATCTGGGGATCGAGGGAGGGGAGGGAGGTGAGTGGGATCGGATCTGGGGATTGAGGGAGGTGGGTGGGTGCGTGGGTTAGGTTTTTCTCGGTAGAAGCTCCGTTGGATGGTTCGCGATGGATGGCTAAGATTGCGTTCAGTTTGGTGATCCAGCGTGAAGATCGTTCCTCGCGTCTCATTGGCGGCTATCTCGCGCTTGAATCTCAATATTTTGGACCCAAAACTCTGATTTCTTTACAAAAAAACATAACAATGACATATCAAAATGATCTCGTATTTTTAAGTAAGTGTGCATATTGAAATGGCAAACAATGTTTTCAAACAGAGCTCTCATTTTCTTTACAAAAATCATTTTCATTTTCGAAGTGCATAAAAGGGTTTTTGTGAAAAACTTAAAAAATATTTGTACCAAAATTGTACCAAATCATTTTTATAAAATATTAGGCCATATTAAATACACAATTGACCAAATGGTTTGGTGTCAAAAGTTTTGATCCATCACTCGTGAAAAAGACAAATTTCTGCGATTCAGTTGGAAGCGGGTCAAATTTGAACTGCAACTGCCTTATAGTTTGCTCTTTATTTCTTAAAAAAATCATTTGTAGGTACATAAGTATCTATTTAATCAGAAAACACAAAAAAAATCCAAGATCCAACCACTAGATAGGAGCGGTCATGCCGCCATTTTGACCGCATTTTGAAGCAGGTATGAAAAATTCAAAAAATCAAAAATTGAAAAACCTCCGCATTGTGTCATTATATGTGACCAAGTTACCAGTAAAATAATAAACTTATGTCGGCAATTATTTTAAAAAGTGTTCTCGAAATGAGCTATCATGTGAAAGATTCGTTCATGGCTTTGAAGCCAAATGATCAATCTTATGGCCACATTCATGGCATAGTTTGTTCAAATGACCTCATATCGTGTACAAGGGTGCATCTTGGAATGACAAACAATGTTCCCTAAGGAAGTTTTCATTTTCTTTGGACGAACAAATCATTTTCCATTTTTTAGAGTGCCCAAAATGAGTTTTTTTGTGAAGGACCTACCATATATTTGTTAAAAAATTGGACCAAATCAATTTTCTAAAATACTATGCCATATTTAATGCACAATTGACCAAATGGTTGGGTTTCAAAAGCTTTTATCCACCTCTCGTGAAAAAGACAAATTTACATGATTATTTGGGCGAGTCAAATTTGAACTGTGGCTACCTCATAGTTTGCTATTTAGTTTTTCAAAAATCATTTCTAGGTACATAACTATCTATTTAATCAGAGAAACACCAAACAAATTCCAATATTCAACCACTAGCTAGGGCAGTCAAGCCCGCCGTTTGAGCATTTGAAACGGGCATAAAAAATAAAAAAATCAAAAATTGGAAAACCGCATTGTGTCATTATATGTGACCAAGTTTTCAGGAAAAATAATAAACTTATGTCTGAAAATTATTTTAAAAGTGTTCTCGAAAGCAGTCATCATGCGTGAAGATTCATGGCTTTCAAGCCAAATGATCAATCTTATGGCCACATTCATGGCATAGTTTGTTCAAATGACCTCATATCGTGCACAAGGGTGCATCTTGGAATTACAAACAATGTTCCCTAAAGGAGTTTTCATTTTCTTTGCACGGAAAATTCATTTTCCATTTTCGAGTGCTGAAATGAGTTTTTTTGTGAAGGACCTACCATATATTTGTTGCAAAATTGGACCAAATCAATTTTGTAAAATAGTAGGCCATTTTAATGCACAATTGACCAAATGGTTGGGTGTCAAAATTTTGATCGACCTCGGTGAAAAACACAAATTCCGTCGATTCGGTGAAGCTGGTCAAATTTGAACTATAGCTGCCTCATAGTTTCCTCTTTATTTTTTAGAAAATCATTTCTAGGTAAATAAGTATCTATTTAATGAGAAACACCAAAAAATTCCAAGATTCAACCACTAGATAGGACGGTCAACCAGCCGTTTTGACCGCATTTTAAACGGACATAAAAATTCAAAAAATTCAAAAATTGGAAAACCTTCGCATTATGTCATTATATGTGACCAAGTTTCCAGAAAATAACAAACTTGTAATACAGAAATTATTTTAAGAAAGTGTTCTCGAAGCGAACTATCTGGCGTGAAGATTCATGGCTTTCAAGCCAAATGATCAATCTTATGGCCACATTCATGGCATAGTTTGTTCAAATGATCTCATATCGTGCACAAGGGGGCATCTTGGAATTCCAAACAATGTCACCTAAGGGAGTTTTCATTTTCCTTACATGGAAAATTCATTTTTCATTTATCGAGTGCCCGAAATGAGGATTTTTTTTGAAGGACCTACCATATATTTGTTGCAAAATTGTACCAAATCAATTTTATAAAATACTAGGCCATATATAATGCACAATTGACAAAATGTTTGGGTGTCAAAAGTTTTGATCCACCTCTGGTGAAAAAGACAAATTCCCGCTGATTTAGTTGGAAGCGGGTCAAATTTGAACTGCAGGTGCCTTGTAGTTTGCTCTTTATTTTTCCAAAATCATTTCTAGGTAAATAAGTATCTATTTAATCAGAAATACATGGTTTGATGGCGAGACATCGAGGTTTGGGCGGTGGCAGGGGCCTCAACTCTAGAGCCAAGCTCAGCGCCCACTGCCGCCACGGTCACCGCGTGGTACAACCATATCCTCTGCGTCAAGTTGTTGTTCATAAATTGCATCTCATCGTCAACACGAAACCACTGGATCTGAAGAGAGCAATCCCCGCCAAGATCTTTCGGTGGCCAACGCAATTTGCAACGGGGCTGCCGCTGACCCGAGTGATCATCACACGGAACAACACCGTCAACGGAGCACATCACCGCTGAGTGCCACCTGGCCCAAGAGAGCCCTATCCAGGCCTATAGACCAAAAGCAGATATGACCGGATCCGAAGCACAAAAGAAAAATCTATTCAGCAGGCAAGAACCACGGCGCGGCAACCAACCTGGCCACAACACCACGGCACGTACTTGACCAAACTCCACCGAGGCACCCCTATGGCCAAAGTCCAACGCTTAGCAGGAGCACAGCCGCCACACAAGCGCATGGATCTGGCCGTCATGCCGCACCGGCCCCACGCCTCCGGAAACAGCCTCGCCGCCATGCCACTGGTAGCCGTCACCACGCCTCACAGGAGGACGTCGAGAAAAGCCGCCGGTCGCTGCGACCAAAATAATTGGCTTCGAACCAAACGGGCGCCCTGCCTTTGGTCAACGCCGATGTTTTGGCGTAGTGTCCGCAGGCTCCAAACCAAACAGCCCCTACGTTCCTAGGTCAGCGGTCTAGTAATTAACTAAGCTCCATCTAGGGGCTGGCATGGACACCTCTGTTCTGTTCTCGTGTTCTTTGTTGAACACGTAGCCCCCCTAGGCCGACCACCTAAGTAGGACACACTTAGCAAACATGACTTTACAGATGATACTCCATCATCAAAGAAGCCCACCTTGGTGCAAGCCCCCTCTTAAGCATCATTTCTTTTAGGAAGCAACATTAATCTCTGGTGAATCTCACCGACTCACCGAGCGGCGCCGGGAGCTGAGTGAAGTGATCGGAAGCTCCACCGAGAAGCGCGCAGCGGCCTCGTCTCGGAGAGATGAAACCAGCAACGCAGATCTTGCGTGCTGCCGAGCAACATAGATCATGCATATGCCATGCAAGTTTCAGACTACGCAGTGTCAATTTCGGCCACGCTTGATCAGCGTGCTGTGTAAGGTGACTTCTTACTATTTACTGGTGAATTAATTTGATCGAATTCATTGTAACGTAACTCTCACTGAATTCATATTGTACGTTACTGTTATATCTAATAGATCATCTGTAACCTAGTTATTGTAGGATGTTCTGGATTGACTGAGTTGGACGGAAGACGGACCTGGCTGGTGGTCTATACATCATACCGACACGCTCATTGCTGTGATCGATGTTGCATCCCTGGTGTTCATTCCTCAACTTCTTATGTCTCACTTTTTTCATTTCATTTTCCGGAACTATGAAGAAGATGGACAACTCAGCGAGCAAGTCAGGAGCCAACCGTGTAGCATTGTTCTTTTTGACGAGTCGGATAAGGCGTTATTCAAGGTTCCCATTCAACTCCTCGATGATGGCACGGTGGTTGATGGAAAAGGACGCAACATATATTTCAAGACCATCATCATCATGAGCTCAAGTCTAGGAGCAGAGAACCTGTCATTTGTTTTTTGCGAACAACCTGTCAGTTAGAATGGCTGGAGAAAACGTAGAAACTGCACGCGATCTTCTCATGAAACAGGTTTGTGTATCCCAAACTGTCCCTTGTAAAGTCCCGGTGTGCAACCTGCCGATTGACAAATTTACTTGTTGATGATGCAGGTTGAGAAATGCTTTAAGCCTGAATTTCTCAACAAACTGAATGAAATTGTGATGTGTGAGCCGCTTTCACACGACGAACTGAGGGAGATCACGAGAATCCAGATGAAGGGGGCCATTGATATGGCAGCTTACAAGGGATCTCTCTAGTTGTAACAGATGCCGTGTTGGATGTTATTTGGTCAGAAGCACACGACACGGTAAGGTACATGTTATTTTTAGCAAACAAAATCATACTTATTTGCGTAGTTGTTTGTATGAATCCTGCTTACGGTGCATACATGGACTATATATTGCAGGTGTATGGTGCAAGGCCTATTAAAAGGTGGGTGAAGAAGAATGTGACCAGAGTTCTTATGGACATGCTGGTCAATGGAGAAGCATGTCAAGGCTCGACCATCTCCATTGATGCCGCTGACGATAAGAGGGGGCTGAAATACGACGTATACTAGTAGAAAACAGGGCTTTCGTTCTAGCCGGATCGAAACAATAGTCCCGGTCGCGTTACGAACCAAGACTAACGTGAGCATCAGTCCTGGTTCGAGCGGCTAGGACGCCGGCCGGGGCTCGGCAGGCACCAGTGGTTCGAATGGACCCTTTAGTCCCGGTTCCAGACACCAACAGGAACTAAAGGGCTTGCGGTAGGTGTGCTGCACTTTAGTCCCGGTTGGTGTCTGAAACCGAGACTAAAGGGTAGGCAGATCCACGAGGCCGTCTATGAGTTTTGCGATTTATTCATTATCTCTATCTGTAGAAAAATGGCCAGTACAAGTTCGAGGTTTGCGGGTAACTATTCTTGTATGGTGGGACTTATACTTCCATCGGTCCTTTATGACTGACTGGCTGCTGAATTAGATCTTCTCTGAAAACTAAGTCTCGGCTTGAGCTGACTCTGATTTTCTCACGTCGGTCCTTTTTTCCCTCTCGATGTAACACGCCCTCATCAACCCCAAGCACTCGATGCTCCCCCGATCTAGCGGCCGCCATGTCAATGGTGTGCATAGGTGACACATTGTAATTTTGCTGCCATCTCTCTGACGACCAGCCATTGGGCGTCACTCGCGGAGGTGGTGGGCTTGAATTAGCCAGTCTAATTTGAGTTTCATCTATAATACCTAAAAAGAAGAAGGATAGTCGGTACGTTGCTTACCTTGGAGCTCGTGCCCAATAAATGTCGACCGGTGTGCACGGCAGTAATGAGGTCGGCGACGTCATGAATAGAGCACCTGACGAGAGGGTGGAAGCTCGAGGTGGCCGAGCCGTGGCTGTGAGAGGTCAATGGCCGTGAGCGACACACCGACCATACTGAACTCGCGCGTCTTTCTACTTTGATTTTGCTCGTAATAAAAAAAATACTATTCCCTCCAGTCTATAATAATTGTCGACGATCCATACTAGTAAATCAGCGTTGGCAAAGATTGCCCACTAGCATTGATGGATCATGTCCCTTGTATCACTAGAATGGAGGGTCCACATTCCTTTAAGAAGGTAGAATTAATCAGTTAATTAGATAAAGGACCCTGATAAGTGCCACATGTGTGGCAGGAACACATGACAACTCCAAACATTTTTATGAAAAGTTTAGCGAGGCACGGATGACAACTTTAGTTGTCAAGTATGGCAACTTTCTTTTTGGATGGCAAGTTTCAGTTTTTTTGGGGTTTATTTTTTCTTTTCGGATGGCAAGTTTAGTTGTAAAAACGTCGTGGCCGAATTGCTTCGTGCTACATGTGTGTCATTTATCATTTGGATTGATAAAACTAGACGAAAACTGCATTTAAGGGCACAGTGTTGTCCTCTACCAGAAACTAACGGAAACCACATTTAGCAGATATCGATTATTTGCCCTAGCAAAAAGAAAGGGTTTACGTATCCTCTTGCGGCGCACGTCCGTCGCTGAGAGTTCCCCCCATCGACTGTGAGATATCTCATTTGATCACCGATGTCTCTTCCTGAGATCTACATCTGTGTTCCGTTCGTGGAGCTAGGGTTGTTGAAAGATGGGAACTAAGATCATGACGAATAGCAGCAAGTCTGGTGGAACAGCCAAGAACTCTAGTGATGATCTACTGGGTTGATTGCTTCTACATGAGGAGAACGATGATGACTTTGTGTGGGAAGATGAAGTGACAGAACCACCGCAGTAGGCAAGCGGCTGGTGATTGCAAAAGTGTACATGACACGAGGGTTTAGCCCTACTGTGTTGTTCTCCGATATGAGATTTGCTTGGAATCTAGTGAAAGATGTAATCTGGAGAAGGATTGAAGATAATATCTCTAAAGTTCAATTCATATGTTTAGGGGGCTGAATAAAGCTATGATCATGGGTCCTAGATCGAAGAGTATGATGGATTTCGGATCCTAGATCGACAATCCTTAACAAGATACTTGCTTGAGCGCAAGTGCATATGTTACCGGATAATTTCATCCATGACAAGATTATCGGTGGCATGTGTAGGCCTATGGGTGAGATACTTGAGGTTAAGTTAAAAAAGAAAGTTTAAAGGAATTAATGGTGAAGCATTTGATAGTACAAAAGGTTTGGTTTATCTTAGCACGTATGTTACTTGCTAAGAGAAAAATTATAAGTGCGTGTAGGCTCATGTAGCAACAAGCTAGCTTAGACTCCTCCCTAGAACACAACATTATTGAGGGAAGCACAAAGTACGTCTTGCAATGTAGTGCCTTGTCTGCCAGGTGATGAGATAACAATCAAGGGACATGTAGTGTAATCACTTGAGTTGTGAGATAACTTTCAAAGTTATTTGAAGGGTAATCGCCTAGGTATACATTGAGACGCATATTCTATGAAGGGTAATCGCCTAGGTAGACATTGAGACACATATTCTATGAAGAGTAATTGCCTAGGTAGACATTGAGACGCATATTCGCGTCATTAATTATTAGACATGTTCCCAAGATGAGAAAATTAACCATGAATGTGCAAAGTAGCCAATTGCCAGGAACACTTGCTCCCATTGTGTACTGCTACATTCATCACAACCACTACACACTCAAATATTTTATTTGCAGTCACTAAAATTTTATTTTTGTCTTTTATAAATATACTTTAGTCAAAACCTTGAAAACCTTTTTACTTACTACTTTAGTTCTACCATTGCATGTATCTTAGTTCTAGAGAGTCTAGGCATAGTGGACGTTAAATGCACGAATATTTGCGCAAGTGGCATATGGAACTTGAGAGATTAGAAAGCCTACCTTTAGCTCCGTGGTTCGACACTCAATATACTTCCACTTCCACCTTGGAGAGTGATGCAATAACTCCCTGCACTTGGCGGTCACAGCTAGCTATGCACGTTTAGCCGGTGTTTGATTTAGCCATCATAATGAAAACAGAAATAGAATTGGGTTGCGCTATTTTTGTGGGTGCAATGAACTATTTATATTTTAAAAATTGGTTAACTTTGGACGTGGACTCACAAGTATTAGTATGCTTGGCGACCACTGGTAATCGTCTGGAAACCAGTACTGGCTGGGCACTTCGATAGTAAAAAGACAATCATTAGAAACAGCCACTAGAAACAATTGTGACCAAAGAGAACAAAGTCTCCTAATAACCTCATCGGAGGCGGTTATTCTTGTTATACAGAGCTCCGGAGGCGGTTAGAAATCTAAAACCACTTCTAATAATTCATTGGAGGCGTGTAAAAAAAACCACCTCCAATATTCATGGCGCGCAAGCGGTTCTTACCCAAAGCCGCATCCAAACTATTTGGCCCAAATCTCATTTCAATTGTACATTTGCATGTTTCTCCTTATTGATACCTTTGCATGTTTCTCTCCCGTCACTATTGCCAGCTTCACGTCGCTGCTAATAGGAGCCACATGTTGCGCCCGTGATTAAGCTTAGTTGTTGGACTACGACACAATAAAATTATTTTTTAATTTATTGTGGAGAAACAATTAAGAGCACATGAATTCCTTTTGTTGAGAAGATATTAAACATGTAAAGTAGTTGAACAAATGAGATCATCGTAATTCTTTTTTTGTTAAAACTTCTAATCTGTTCAACATCAATCATGGCGGAGCCGAACACCAGAAATAATAAAATTACATCCAGACCCATAGACCACCTAGCTATGACTGCAAGCACTAAAGCGAGCAGAAGACGCACCGTCGTCATCGCCCCTCCCTCACCGGAGCCGGCCAAAACTTGTTGTAGCAAACAGTCGGGAAGTCATCATGCTAAGGCCCAATAGGACCAGTGCACCAGAACAACAACCGTCAACGATGATGGGTAGTGTGTAGATCGAAAGGACCCAATCTGAAGACACAAAAACGTAGACGAACGATGACCAGCAGATCCGAGCAAATCCATCAAAGACAAATCTACCGGAGACACATCCATACGCCCACCGACGATGCTAGACGCACCACCAGGAGAGGAGTTAGGTGGGAAGAAAGTTATTCCATCTTCAGGGAGCCGCCACTGTCTCACCTCTCTGAGTAGGACACAAACCCTAACAAAACAAAAAAAAACATCTAAAAACATAGCCCTCCCGCCGAGAAGGGCTGGGATCCACCGCGCCCCATGGCCCTAAGGCCACCGGAGACGAGGTGGACCGACGGCGATGTTGGGGAACGTAGTAATTTCAAAAAAATTCCTACGCACACGCAAGATCATGGTGATGCATAGCAACGAGAGGGGAGAGTGTTGTCCACGTACCCTCGTAGACCGAAAGCGGAAGCGTTAGCACAACGCAGTTGATGTAGTCGTACGTCTTCACGATCCGATCGATCAAGTACGAGCGTCGGCACCTCCGAGTTCAGCACACGTTCAGCCCGATGACGTCCCTCGAACTCCGATCCAGCCGAGTGTTGAGGGAGAGTTTCGTCAGCACGACGGCGTGGTGACGATGTTGATGTACTACCGACGCAGGGCTTCGCCTAAGCACGGCTACAGTATTATCGAGGTGGACTATGGTGGAGGAGGGCACCGCACACGGCTAAGAGATCAAACATATCAATTGTTGTATCTCTTGGGTGCCCCCTGCCCCCGTATATAAAGGAGAAAGGGGGGTGCGGCCGGCCAAGGGAGAGGGCGCGCCGGGAGGATTCCTACTCCCACCGGGAGTAGGACTCCCCTTAGTCCACGGCAAGGCCGGATCGCTAGCTGGCAGCCCCATCGTGTAATCTTCATATTTGGCAAGGTATTGTGAGGGCAGAGCTAGTAGCCGGCCATACGCAGGCAAGCTCCGACTCGTTACCGCCACCGTCTCCGTGGAGGTTCCATCGCCTGCTCGTCGGATGCACCGTTGAGGTAGATGGTGAGGATGCCAGGCTGCACGCCGGCGGCCCCGGTGACAACGCCATGGAGGTGGACATGGCATGGGGGTTGTATGCCGGCATGTTGGATACGGCGCCTGGCTGCGGGCCAGCAGCTTCGACGTTGTTGTGGCGGTGTAGATGGCATCGGGCCGCACGCCGGTTGTACCTTCGATGTCGCCGCCGAGGTGGAGTTGGCGCCGAGCTACTCACCGACGGCCTCGCTGCCGTCGATGTCATGGCTCCTCGCGCGTCCATGGAGTTGCGATCGTCGGGCGTCTAGTGTCGGTGTAGATGGGAGAATGCACAGTCGGGTACTTCAGGATGCAAGTGTTGGTGCAGATTGAAGGAGCTTCGCGGTTCATTCTCCAGCGCGCGTCGCCGTTGCCATGCAGGGTACCGTGACCGCCCGGTGGTGTGTATGCATCTCCCGTGAAATGCGCTGCGCCGTCGCTCCTCGGCGCCGCTGATGCGGGTGCATCTCCATCTTGGTGTCTCCCCGGGGTTGTCTCGGATGCTGGCGTGTCATCCGCGGCCGTCCTGGCTACCGAGCGTGTGGTCCTCCTCGGTGCGGTGTCCACGGCCTCCGTTGGCGCGTATAGTCGCGGCCGCCGTCGGGGCGTATAGTCGTGGCCTCTTCGCTCCGGAGCATGTGTTGCCGCCGCAGGTCCGTCCATCGATTCTGGCGTATAGATCTAGCCAGAGGACGTGGCCCCTCATCACCGTGATGTTTTGCTTCTGGACTCGCGGGGTTGGGCGTCGCCACTGCGATAGGCACGTCCTCCGTCGCCGTCAGACAGGGCCAGAGGCATGTGTGTTGCCCGGCGAGCTGGCCGCCGTCGTGGGTGCGTCCTCTCCATCTCCTTGACGCTGCAACACATGTTGCCTCTCTCCACCAGGGCGCACTGTATGCGTTGTCGCTCCCCCAGAAATAAGAGATAAAAAAGGAGAAGAGACAGTGGGATTGATTATGAGGAAGATAGATGCTTATGTCGATGCAGCACGTGGGCTCCGCCGGGCTTGACGGCGGACGTCTGTCATCGTTGCAGAAGTCGTCGCCTAATCCACGGTCGGCCCGGCTATGGGTTCGATGAGCGCACGGGCCACCTCGGTTTCCTTGATGCTGCCACACTGCGGGCGCGTCTCCTCCTTTTTGGGTCTCCTCGCTCAAACAAGAGATGAAAAGAGAGAAGAAACATAGTTGAAAATGATGCTCATATTGATTGTTGATGTAGCGTGTGGCGAGAAGGCTTCGCCGGGCTCGCCGGCAGACGTCCGTCGTCATCACGGACGCCGGCGCATCGTTTGTGTCCTACAAGTGCACCGAGGCGTAGCGCATGTTCTGTCGCTGGGGTGCCTGCGGCTTCCATCGACGTGCGTAGTCGCTGCCTCTGTGTGAGCGCTTCCCTCTGAGTGCTCTCCCTTTTTCGCGGACCAACAAAGAATGCTTGGCACACATCTTTCCCTTGGAGCAACGAATGCCCCCAGAAAATAGCAACATCTCATGAACACGAATTTGGCCTCCAATTCCAGACGATGACGGGCAAATTAAAATTGCACCCAAGAATTGGCACCATCTCATATTCTTGAAGAAGACTTGAAGACGAATTTGACGACCATTGTTGCGCAGCAAAGATGGGAGGAGAACCATGTCCAACTGGGCGTGCCAATTTGTTTGACACGAGAAAAACATCTAGGGACTCCGGGGAGAAGAAAAGAAGGGAGCAGTGTGTTTCTCTCATATGCCGGGAAAGGAGAAATGAGTATGCGGGCGTGCCAGTGCACCGTAGTACACACAGAAAATAAGGTACGGGAAACATGTATTTCATTAATCTCATCGGAGAAATAAAATTACAAGATCCCATAATTAAAAGGTGCGCTCCATGGCCTACTAGCGCGGACGGGCTGACTATAGCGATTGTGTGATCTCCTGGTTCCCGGGGCCTCGGAAGACTCCCGGTTAATTACTCCCACGGGTTGCTTCACGAGATACCTCCGATTGAGATGTTTGGTCGTCTTCGTCGTCTTCGCTTCGCGTTCTCCATGCATGATGATGGTGATGTATGTGTGGGCAGCGGCAGAGCCCATGTCCTCGTCGGTACACGCACCGCGTGTAGCGTAGCCTTTGCGGTGGCCACGCTCGCCCTCGCCGTCGTGCCTCGTCGGTCTTGGCGGCATTGGAGGAGTTGTTGGGGTAGCATGGATCACGCTTCGCTCGGACTTCTTGACGACCAGTAGCTTCTCGGGGTGTACAAGGGTCTACGCCTTGCGGGAGTAATTGTCGATGGAGACCGGCGTCGGTGTATGACCGTCGCGTTGCTCGCGCCAGCATGGCCTGAGTGGTCGACACCTCGTCCCAGCCAGACGCCGAGTCCACGGCAGTCGGCGTAGTCAAGGCATCGTCTCACAAGATCGTAGAGGAGCGGTGTTGTTGTTTGAAGTCGCGTCGCCCTGCAGCCACGCCTTGTCCTCGGGCGGCGACAACTTGCTCGGCTTCGGCCTCCGAATGAGCGTGGCGCCGGTAGCAGCGACACGGGGGTAGGAGGCCATCTGAATCATGGCATCATGGTGTGGGACCCGGCCTTCACTTCGCGTCCGGGCGCCGAGTGGACGTTGCCGTGCTCACATGTTCATCATGGTGTGGACATGCAGGAGGTGGGGTGCTGCGCGTCTCCATCTTTGGCGACACCAAGCATGACGAAGTAGATCGGTATGCTGACAGGCATTGTCGGCGTTGACTTCGGATGGCATCAACTTCCTTTGACTCCGCCCTTTGATGAGCGTGTCGTGGGTGGCAGCGGCATCATAGCGCGGGGCACCACCTTCACGAGCGGGATGCGGCCGCTGTTGTAGGGCGTCGTCTTCACGGTGTGGCGTCCTCTTTGGAACTCCGGCGTTCGTCCAGCGTTCGACGTGGCGGAGCGGATGACGCTTGGGCACGCTCTATATCTTCGCCTTTGATGGTGTATGGCGCGGTGAAACAGACTACGGGCCGATGTCGGTGGAGTTTGTGTATTCGTCTTCAACGACCCCGGGCGTGATGAAGTAGTAGACA
Organism: Aegilops longissima; assembly: GCA_021605205.1. NCBI lineage: Eukaryota > Viridiplantae > Streptophyta > Magnoliopsida > Poales > Poaceae > Aegilops > Aegilops longissima. The sequence goes on from CM038682.1 coordinate 22,678,024, forward strand.
GTATGATGAGAAACTCCTTCAGCATCATCCTCGAGTGAGAGCTTCTGTCCGTGTAGCTTTTTATTATTTCTTTTATATGATTGGTGTGCACGCAATGCTCTCCCACCGGAAGGAATATACGTGCATGGCCCATGCATAGGCACATGCGTGGGCCAGTGGCCCGTACGTGAGCTTGTTCAGTGTAGCACCGTCGCACCATGCAACAGAGTCGGCCGCGACGGACACCGTCTTCAGCGCAGCCATCTCGTGGTCACCGGAGGCATAGTGCGGGCATGTGCAGGAGTTAGCGGTGATGGGCCGCGTGATAGTGAACTCCGCGGCACCCGGCGTGACGAAGTGGAAACCAGTGCTGTGATGGAGAGCTCCGTGTCGTCCTCCCTGGCAATGGCTCAGCGACGTCGATAGCGACGGCGTCATGGAAACTCCATGCCTTCGTTCACGGCACCGGCTTCATGAAGGGAGGAAAGTCGTGGCACCAGACTCCGGATCCCTGCCTTGAGTAGCGTGTCTCCGGCGCAGCGAAGTGGGCGATGGGCCCAATAGGCGGAGATGGAGACCTCTGCGCATCGACCTCAAAGGCGTCGGCCTGACGATGATCAGGATGGGCGGTATCTCAGTGGGCTCCCCGTCGCCGTCCTCTACGCTGTCATCATGACGAAGTGGGCGCGAGTGATTGGGGCGGCGTCAACCTCTATGGCACCGGCTTAGCGATGATGAGCTCCGGCGACGCGTCGTCCTCATTGAGCGGTGATGAGTGGGGGTGGTCACCGTGGGCCGGCCTCTGTGACACCGACCTCGGTGGCGTCAGCGTACATAGCGCAGGCTTGGTGAAGATGAGCTCCGGCGACGCGTCGTCCTCATTGAGCGGCGATGAGTGGGGGTGGGCACTAGCGTCGACCTCTGTGACACCGATCTCGGTGTCATCTGCGTCCATAGCGCGGGCTTGGTGAAGATGAGCTCCGGCGACGCGTGGTCCTCGTCGAGTGGTGATGAGTGGGGGTGGCCACCGTGGTGTCAACCTCCGTGACACCGACCTCGGTGGCGTCAGCGCCCATAGCGCGGGCTTGGTGAAGATAAGCTCCGGCGACGCGTCGTCCTCGTCGAGCGGTGATGAGTGGCGGTGGCCACCGTGGCGTCAACCTCCGTGACACCGACCTCGGTGGCGTCAGCGCCCATCGCGCGGGCTTGGTGAAGATGAGCTCCGGCGACGAGTCGTCCTCGTTGAGCGGTGATGAGTCGGGGTGGCCACCGTGGCTTCGACCTCTGGGGCATCGACCTGGCGACCTCGACGGTGGGCGTCGTCGTGGAGTGGTCCGTGTCGACATCTTGTTCGAACCGTCATGACGAGGTGGACAGCAGGTGGTGATGGCGACCTCCTCGTCGTTCTTTGTGACGCTGGCTCGGTGAAGACCATCCCCGGCAACGTTGACTTCATCTTCCAGTCCGGCGGCTCCATCTCCGGCGGCGGTCCGACCATGCAAACGTTGCCTTCGGCAACGCTCCCGACTTGTGTGCGTGCGTGCTATATGCCAAAAAAGAACTAAGAAAGAGATTTGTTATATCAAAGTTTTACCCTTTGGGAAGGTGAGCTTCGCGTCCATGTTGAAGTTGTCGAGAGCTCCCTGTACGCCGGCCTCCTTTCTCTGTGTACACCGGCGTAGATGCCTGCGTCCTTCATCCGGCCGGCGATCCAAAGAGAACATGGTATTGAGATTCAAAGAGAGAGAAGAAGTCATCTAGCTAATAACTATGGACCCGAAGGTCTGTGGTAAACTACTCACAACTCATTGGAGAGGCCATGGAGATGATGTAGAGGCCCTCCGTGGTTGATTCCCCCTCCGGCGGAGCGCCGACGAAGGCTCCAAGATGGGATCTCGCGGATACAGAAGGTTGCGGCGGTGGAAATAGTTTTTCGTGGTGCTCCTGGATGTTGTCGGGGTACGTAGATATATATAGGAGGAAGAAGTAGGTCGGTTAACGCTCGAGGGGCCCACGAGGGTGGGGGACGCGCCGGGCACCATCGTGGCTGCCTCGTTCGCTACTTGACGTCCACTCCAAGTCTCCTGGATTGCGTTTGTTCCAAAAAGATCGCTCCCGAAGGTTTCATTCCGTTCGGAATCCGTTTGATATTCGTTTCCTTCAAAACAGTGAAATAGGCAAAAAAACAGCAATTCGGGCTGGGCCTCCGGTTAGTAGGTTAGTCCAAAAAAATGATATAAAAGTGTAGAGTAAAGCCCATAAACATCCAAAACGGGTAATATAATAGCATGGAACAATAACAAATTATATATTAATGATCAAATCAATTCACCCTTGACGACAATAAAAAACAGTGCTCATGTATGAACGAAAATAAAATAAACAATCTTTGAGGCCATAGCATGTGCTACAAAAATCTTAACAAATGCATAGATGTCCACACAGAGCACATCCTACATGCACCAAGCATTAGGCATATGTTCAAGAAGACATGTAATTTGATATGGAAACAAGTACAGCTAACAATCTGAGATGTGTAGTAGCACCAGCAAAAGAGCAAGACATGGAAGAGTTTACAAGAACAACACCCTGGGAGTCCAATTACATGTGCATGAGGTACTGCTGCTAGTGTATAACAAAGCATGAGTCCAGCTTGTGTAGGAGCAGAGCATGAGTCCAACAAAGCATGCTATAGGAGCAGAAAAGAGGGAGCTAGGGGTAGGAGATGGAGCCAGCTCACCGAAGAACTTGGGAGTCCAGCTTAGGTCCTTGTTAATCTGCTGCTGCTCCGGTAGCTCTCGTGTGCGGGTATAAGATCAGATCCAACTGACTGGAAGCGGCCGTTTGTCGAGCGATCTTTCATTTCCTGGTCTGGAATAAGAGGTAAATGCTAGAGATTAGCAACTACTGCCAAACCCAATGTGACAAAGAGGTAAGCACTATTAACTGGATTTATAAAAATTAACAGTATAAGTAAAAGGCAGAGCCTGTGCAAGTTTATATGTACGAACTGGATTTATAAACTATAAGAGTACATTCCGTATCCGTAAGCTGATGATATATGCAGGTATAATAACAATCCAAAACAGAGAAGAGCAGATATAGATACAGGGCTACATCTAGTGCTGGATAAATATGAATAAAAAACGAATTTGGAAAATAATGCAGAGAGAGTGGGTTCTCTGTTGTCAGGCTTGTTTCTTTCGACTTTTATGAGCACAATATTATTTTGAACCAGATCTTGGCTGGAGCAGTTTGGCATGATCCTAAAAGCTACCAAGTTGAGGAAGGCATGAGTCACATCACACTTGTATGCGCAAACAAAAAGATGGGGTGGCAAGATGGCAGGCAGAGCAAACCTCGCTCCTTCACGCACCTCATCTTGTGCAGCACCGGCAGCGAGGACGACTCCAGCTCCTCGTCCATCCCGTGGTATCTACCCCTGCCTCTGCCTCCTTCCACTTGCCGCGGCCGGGCGCATAACAGGATGCAAGCGTGATCTGCAGGTCAGGTCCAAGGGCCACCGCAGATGCTGCAGGTCAGGTGTCTCCTACCTCGCCATCTTCAAGGGCCACCGCAGCCACGAGGTCCCTGGAGTGCCACGCCCTGCTGAGAAAGGGGGGTGGACGGGATGGGATCCAACCGACGAGGCTGGCCTCCATCTCCATGGCGCTGCTGGTGCCGCAGCCGCCGTGGTTGGGTGCAGATTTGCTGCTGACGATGATGACCCGGCGTCGACCCGGCGCCGTCGAGGCCGGAACAGGTGCGGGGTGGGGCGGTGGTTGCGGCGTCCCCATCCATAGAGGGCTAGGGTTTCGTGCGCTGTCGAGGATGGAGGGACGGGGGGGGTGCCAGGGCGCAGGGAGGGAGTGAGATCCGCTCCGAGACGTGCAGCCCCGCCGATGCGACGTTTGGCCGATGGCCTCATCCTCCGCCCACACCATCATCGGAGCGCCGCGCCTCTGCGGGGAGGAGGGGCGGGACGGCAAGCGGTAGTCAGGCGGCGGCGAGGAGGTGGGATCTGGGGATCGAGGGGAGGGGGGAGGGGAGGGTGAGTGGGCGGATCGGATCTGGGGGATTGAGGGGAGGGTGGGTGGGTGCGTGGGTTAGGTTTTTTTTTCTCGGTAGAAGCTCCATCGTTGGATGGTTGCGCGATGGATGGCTAAGATTGCGTTCAGTTTGGTGATCCGCGTGAAGATCGTTCCTCGCGTCTCATTGGCCGGCTATCTCGCGCTTGAATCTCAATATTTTGGACCCAAAACTCTGATTTCTTTACAAAAAAACATAACAATGACATATCAAAATGATCTCGTATTTTTCGTAAGTGTGCATATTGAAATGGCAAACAATGTTTTCAAACAGAGCTCTCATTTTCTTTTCACAAAAAAATCATTTTTCATTTTCCGAGTGCATAAAAAGGGTTTTTTTGTGAAAAACCTAAAAAATATTTGTACCAAAATTGTACCAAATCATTTTTATAAAATATTAGGCCATATTAAATACACAATTGACCAAATGGTTTGGTGTCAAAAGTTTTGATCCATCACTCGTGAAAAAGACAAATTTCTGCCGATTCAGTTGGAAGCGGGTCAAATTTGAACTGCAACTGCCTTATAGTTTGCTCTTTATTTCTTAAAAAAATCATTTGTAGGTACATAAGTATCTATTTAATCAGAAAAACACCAAAAAAAATCCAAGATCCAACCACTAGATAGGAACGGTCATGCCCGCCATTTTGACCGCATTTTGAAACGGGCATGAAAAATTCAAAAAAATTCAAAAAATTGAAAAACCTCCGCATTGTGTCATTATATGTGACCAAGTTACCAGTAAAATAATAAACTTGTAATACGGCAATTATTTTAAAAAAGTGTTCTCAGAAATGAGCTATCATGTGTGAAGATTCGTTCATGGCTTTGAAGCCAAATGATCAATCTTATGGCCACATTCATGGCATAGTTTGTTCAAATGACCTCATATCGTGTACAAGGGTGCATCTTGGAATGACAAACAATGTTCCCTAAGGAAGTTTTCATTTTCTTTGGACGAACAAATCATTTTCCATTTTTTAGAGTGCCCAAAATGAGTTTTTTTGTGAAGGACCTACCATATATTTGTTAAAAAATTGGACCAAATCAATTTTCTAAAATACTATGCCATATTTAATGCATAATTGACCAAATGGTTGGGTTTCAAAAGCTTTTATCCACCTCTCGTGAAAAAGACAAATTTCTGTCGATTCAGCTGGAAGCGAGTCAAATTTGAACTGTGGCTACCTCATAGTTTGCTATTTAGTTTTTCCAAAAATCATTTCTAGGTACATAACTATCTATTTAATCAGAGAAACACCAAACAAATTCCAATATTCAACCACTAGCTAGGAACGGTCAAGCCCGCCGTTTTGACCGCATTTTGAAACGGGCATAAAAAAATAAAAAAAATCAAAAAATTGGAAAACCTTCCCATTGTGTCATTATATGTGACCAAGTTTCCAGGAAAAATAATAAACTTGTAATACGAAAATTATTTTTAGAAAGTGTTCTCAGAAACGAGCTGTCATGCGTGAAGATTCATGGCTTTCAAGCCAAATGATCAATCTTATGGCCACATTCATGGCATAGTTTGTTCAAATGACCTCATATCGTGCACAAGGGTGCATCTTGGAATTACAAACAATGTTCCCTAAGGGAGTTTTCATTTTCTTTGCACGGAAAATTCATTTTCCATTTTCCGAGTGCCTGAAATGAGTTTTTTTTTGTGAAGGACCTACCATATATTTGTTGCAAAATTGGACCAAATCAATTTTGTAAAATAGTAGGCCATTTTTAATGCACAATTGACCAAATGGTTGGGTGTCAAAATTTTTGATCGACCTCTGGTGAAAAACACAAATTCCCGTCGATTCAGTAGGAAGCTGGTCAAATTTGAACTATAGCTGCCTCATAGTTTCCTCTTTATTTTTTCGAAAAATCATTTCTAGGTAAATAAGTATCTATTTAATGAGAGAAATACCAAAAAAATTCCAAGATTCAACCACTAGATAGGAACGGTCAAGCCCGCCGTTTTGACCGCATTTTGAAACGGACATAAAAAATTCAAAAAAATTCAAAAAATTGGAAAACCTTCGCATTATGTCATTATATGTGGCCAAGTTTCCAGGAAAAATAACAAACTTGTAATACAGAAATTATTTTAAGAAAGTGTTCTCAGAAACGAACTATCTGGCGTGAAGATTCATGGCTTTCAAGCCAAATGATCAATCTTATGGCCACATTCATGGCATAGTTTGTTCAAATGATCTCATATCGTGCACAAGGGGGCATCTTGGAATTCCAAACAATGTCACCTAAGGGAGTTTTCATTTTCTTTGCACGAAAAATTCATTTTCCATTTCCGAGTGCCTGAAATGAGTTTTTTTTGTGAAGGACCTACCATATATTTGTTGCAAAATTGGACCAAATCAATTTTATAAAATACTAGGCCATATTTAATGCACAATTGACAAAATGGTTGGGTGTCAAAAGTTTTGATCGACCTCTGGTGAAAAAGACAAATTCCCGTCGATTTAGTTGAAAGCGGGTCAAATTTGAACTGCAGGTGCCTCATAGTTTGCTCTTTATTTTTTCCAAAAATCATTTCTAGGTAAATAAGTATCTATTTAATCAGAAATACATGGTTTGATGGCGAGACATCGAGGTTTGGACGGTGGCCGAGGGCCTCAACTCTAGAGCGCACAAGCTCGCATGCCCACCGCACGGTCACCGCGTGACCGTGGCGTTGCCATGCGTTCTGGGCGGCCTAGGCATGTCTAGTGGGTTGGGTACTCCCCAGGTAGGTGCTAGGAAGAAAATTATAATATAAGATTCACATGAGGAGACCGAATTATGCTCAAACATGAATTAGCAGCCAAGTGTTTGATTAGCGGTACGGGAAATGTGAAGGAAATATGCCCTAGAGGCAATAATAAAGTTATTATTTATTTCCTTATATCATGATAAATGTTTATTATTCATGCTGGAATTGTATTAACCGGAAACATAATACATGTGTGAATACATAGACAAACAGAGTGTCACTAGTATGCCTCTACTTGACTAGCTCGTTAATCAAAGATGGTTATGTTTCCTAACCATAGACATGTGTTGTCATTTGATTAATGGGATCACATCATTAGGAGAATGATGTGATTGACATGACCCATTCCATTAGCTTAACACTTGATCGTTTAGTATGTTGTTAATGCTTTCTTCATGACCCATACATGTTCCTGTAACTATGAGATTATGCAACTCCGTTTACGGAGGAACACTTTGGTACTACCAAACGTCACAACGAATCGGGTGATTATAAAGGAGTACTACAGGTGTCTCCAAAGGTACTTGTTGGGTTGGCGTATTTGAGATTAGGTTTTGTCACTCCGATTGTCGGAGAGGTATCTCTAGGCCTTCTCGGTGATACACATCACTTAAGCCTTGCAAGCATTACAACTAATGAGTTAGTTGTAAGATGATGTATTACGGAACGAGTAAAGAGACTTACCGGTAACGAGATTGAACTAGGTATTGGATACCGACGATCGAATCTCGGGTAAGTAACATACCGATGACAAAGGGAACAACGATGTCGTTATGCGGTTTGACCGATAAAGATCTTCAGTAGAATATGTAGGAACCAATATGGGCATCCAGGTTCCGCTATTGGTTATTGACCGAGAATGGTTCTAGGTCATGTCTACATAGTTCTCGAACCCGTAGGGTCCGCACGCTTAACGCTTCGATGACAGTTCATTATGAGTTTATAAGTATTGATGCACGAAGGTTGTTCGAGTCCCGGATGTGATCACGGACATGACGAGGAGTCTCAAAATGGTCGAGACATAAAGATTGATATATTGAAGCCTACATTTGGACATCGGAAGTGTTCCGAGTGAAATCGGGAATTTATCGAGTACCGGAGGTTACCGAACCCCGGGAAATACATGGGCCATAGTGGGCCTTGGAGGAAAGGAGAAAGGGCCAGCCCTAGGTGGCCTTGCGCCCCCCTCCCCTAGTCCTATTAGGACTAGGAAAGGTGGGCCGGCCCCCCTCTCTCTCTTTCCCCTCAGGAATCCTAATCCAACTAGGATTGGGGGAATCCTACTCTGGAGGGAGTAGGACTCCTTAGTCGCCTCCTCCTTGGGCCGCCACCTCCCCTTGGCTCCTTTATATCTGGGGCAGGGGCACCCTAGAACACACAAGTTGATCTACGGATCTTTCCTTAGCCGTGTGCGGTGCCCCTTCCACCATATTCCACTTGGTCATATCGTCATGAGCTTAGGCGAAGCCCTGCGCCGGAGAAGTCATATCGTCGCGAGCTTAGGCGAAGCCCTGCGTCGGTGGAGCATCAACATCGTCACCACGCCGTCGTCTTGACGGAACTCATCCCGACACTTTGCTGGATCGGAGTCCGGGATCGTCATCGAGCGAACGTGTGCAGAACTCGGAGGTGCCGTCGTTCGGTGCTTGGATCGGTCGGATCGTGAAGACGTCGACTACATCAACCGCGTTGTTATAACGCTTCGCTTTCGGTCTCACGAGGGCGTGGGCGGATACTCTCCCTCTCGTTGCTATGCCATCACCATGGTCTTGCGTGATCGTAGGAAAATTTTTGAAATTACTACGTTCCCCAACAGTGGCATCCGAGCCTGGTTTTATGCGTTGATGTCATATGCACGAGTAGAACACAAGTGAGTTGTGGGCGATACAAGTCATACTACCTACCAGCATGTCATACTTTGGTTCAGCAGTATTGTGAGATGAAGCGGCCCGGACCGACATTACGCGTACGCTTACGCGAGACTGGTTTCACCGCTGTGAGCACTCGTTGCTTAAAGGTGACTGGCGGGTGTTTGTCTCTCTCACTTTAGTTGAACCGAGTGTGGCTACGCCCGGTCCTTGAGAAGGTTAAAACGGAGTCTATTTGACGAAGTATCGTTGTGGTTTTGATGCGTAGGTAAGAATGGTTCTTGCTCAGCCCGTAGCAGCCACGTAAAACTTGCAACAACAAAGTAGAGGACGTCTAACTTGTTTTTGCAGGGCATGATGTGATGTGATGTGGTCAAGACGTGATGCTATATTTTATTGTATGAGATGATCATGTTTTGTAACCGAGTTATCGGCAACTGGCAGGAGCCATATGGTTGTCGCTTTATTGTATGAAATGCAAACGCCATGTAATTGCTTTACTTTATCACTAAGCAGTAGCGATAGTCGTAGAAGCAATAGTTGGCGAGACGACAACGATGCTACGATGGAGATCAAGGTGTCGCGCCGATGACAATGGTGATCATGACGGTGCTTCGGCGATGGAGATCACAAGCACAAGATGATGATGACCATATCATATCACTTATATTGATTGCATGTGATGTTTATCCTTTATGCATCTTATCTTGCTTTGATTGACGGTAGCATTATAAGATGATCTCTCACTAAAATTATCAAGAAGTGTTCTCCCTGAGTATGCACCGTTGCCAAAGTTCGTAGTACCCAGACACCACGTGATGATCGGGTGTGATAAGTTCTACGTCCATCTACAATGGGTGCAAAACAGTTGCACGCCATGAATACTCAGGTTAAACTTGACGAGCCTTGCATATAACAGATATGGCCTCGGAACACGGAGACCGAAAGGTCGAGCGTGAATCATATAGTAGATATGATCAACATAGTGATGTTCACCATTGAAACTACTCCGTCTCACGTGATGATCGGACATGGTTTAGTTGATTTGGATCACGTGTTCACTTAGATGACTAGAGAGATGTCTGTCTAAGTGGGAGTTTTTTAATATGATTAATTGAACTTAAATTTATCATGAACTTAGTACCTGATAGTATTTTGCTTGTCTATGTTTACTGTAGATAGATGGCTCGTGCTGTTGTTCCGTTGAATTTTAATGCGTTCCTTGAGAAAGCAAAGTTGAAAGATGATGGTAGCAATTACACTGACTGGGTCCGTAACTTGAGGATTATCCTCATTGCTGCACAGAAAAATTACGTCCTGGAAGCACCGCTGGGTGACAGGCCTGCTGCAGATGCTGAGCCAGAAGTTGTGAACGTCTGGCAAAGCAGAGCTGATGACTACTCAATAGTTCAGTGTGCCATGCTTTACGGCTTAGAACCGGGTCTTCAACGACGTTTTGAACGTCATGGAGCATATGAGATGTTCCAGGAGTTGAAGTTAATATTTCAAGCAAATGCCCGGATTGAGAGATATGAAGTCTCCAATAAGTTCTATAGCTGCAAGATGGAGGAGAATAGTTCTGCAAGGTGAGCACATACTCAAAATGTCCGGGTATAACAATCACTTAATTCAGCTGGGAGTTAATCTTCCGGATGATAGTGTCATTGACAGAATTCTCCAATCACGCCACCAAGCTACAAGAGCTTCGTGATGAACTATAATATGCAAGGGATGACTAAGACAATTCTGAGCTCTTCGCGATGCTAAAAGCAGCGGAGGTAGAAATCAAGAAAGAGCATCAAGTGTTGATGGTCAACAAGACCACTAGTTTCAAGAAAAGGGCAAAGGGAAGAAGAAGGAAACTTCAAAAGAACAGCAAGAAAGTTGCTGATCAAGAGAAGAAACCCAAGTCTGGACCTAAGCCTGAAACTGAGTGTTTTACTACAAGCGATCGGACACTTGAAGCGGAACTGCCCCAAGTATTTGGCGGATAAAAGGATGGCAAGGTGAACAAAGGTATATGTGATATACATGTTATTGAAGTGTACCTTACTAGAGCTCGTAGTAGCACCTGGTATTTGATACTGGTTCTGCTGCTAATATTTGCAACTCAAAGCAGGGACTACGGAATAGATGAGCACTGGCAAAGGACGAGGTGACGATGCGCGTGGGAAATGGTTCCAAAGTCAATGTGATCGCGGTCGGCACGCTACCTCTACATCTACCTTCGGGATTAGTTTTAGACCTAAATAATTGTTATTTGGTGCCAGCGTTGAGCATGAACATTATATCTGGATCTTGTTTAATGCGAGACGGTTATTCATTTAAATCAGAGAATAATGGTTGTTCTATTTATATGAGTAATATCTTTTATGGTCATGCACCCTTGAAGAATGGTCTATTCTTATTGAATCTCGACAGTAGTGATACACATATTCATAATGTTGAAACCAAAAGATGCAGAGTTGATAATGATAGTGCAACTTATTTGTGGCACTGCCGTTTAGGTCATATCGGTGTAAAACGCATGAAGAAACTCCATACTGATGGGCTTCTGGAATCACTTGATTATGAATCACTTGGTACTTGCGAACCGTGCCTCGTGGGCAAGATGACCAAAACGCCGTTCTCCGGAACTATGGAGCGAGCAACTGATTTGTTGGAAATCATACATACTGATGTTTGTGGTCCAATGAATGTTGAGGCACGCGGAGGGTATCGTTATTTTCTCACCTTCACAGATGATTTGAGCAGATATGGGTATATCTACTTAATGAAACACAAATCTGAAACATTTGAAAAGTTCAAAGAATTTCAGAGTGAAGTGGAAAATCATCGTAACAAGAAAATAAAGTTTCTACGATCTGATCGTGGAGGAGAATATTTGAGTTACGAGTTTGGTTTACATTTGAAACAATGTGGAATAGTTTCAGCAACTCACGCCACCCGAACACCACAGAGAAATGGTGTGTCCGAACGTCGTGTCGTACTTTACTAGATATGGTGCGATCTATGATGTCTATTTCCGATTTACCGCTATCGTTTTGGGGTTATGCTTTAGAGACGGCCGCATTCACGTTAAATAGGACACCGTCAAAATCCGTTGAGACGACGCCTTATGAACTGTGGTTTGGCAAGAAACCAAAGTTGTCGTTTCTTAAAGTTTGGGGCTGCGATGCTTATGTAAAGAAACTTCAACCAGATAAGCTCGAACCCAAATCGGAAAAATGTGTCTTCATAGGATACCCAAAGGAGACTGTTGGGTACACCTTCTATCACAGATCTGAAGGCAAGATTTTCGTTGCTAAATTCGGATCCTTTCTAGAGAAGGAGTTTCTCTCGAAAGAAGTGAGTGGGAGGAAAGTAGAACTTGATGAGATAACCTGTATCTACTCCCTTATTGGAAAGTAGTTCATCACAAGAAATGGTTCTGTGACAACTACACCAATTAGTGAGGAAACTAATGATGATGATCATGAAGCTTCAGATCAAGTTACTACTGTACCTCGTAGGTCAACCAGAGTAAAATACGCACCAGAGTGGTACGGTAATCTTATTCTGGAAGTCATGTTACTTGACCATGGCGAACCTACAAACTATGAAGAAGCGATGGTGAGCCCAGATTCGCAAAATGGCTGGAAGCCATGAAATCTGAGATGGGATCCATGTATGAGAACAAAGTATGGACTTTGGTTGACTTGCCCGATGATCGGCAAGCCATTGAAAATAAATGGATCTTTAAGAAGAAGACCGACGCTGATGGTAATATAACTGTCTACAAAGCTCGACTTGTTGCGAAAGGTTTTCGACAAGTTCAAGGGTTGACTACGATGAGACTTTCTCACCCGTGGCGATGCTTAAGTCTGTCCGAATCATGTTAGCAATTGCCGCATTTTATGATTATGAAATTTGGCAAATGGATGTAAAACTGCATTCTTGAATGGATTTCTAGAAGAAGAGTTGTATATGATGCAACCAGAAGGTTTTGTCGATCCAAAGGGTACTAACAAAGTGTGCAAGCTCCAGCGATCAATTTATGGTCAGGTGCAAGCCTCTCGGAGTTGGAATAAACGTTTTGATAGTGTGATCAAAGCATATGGGTTTGTACAGACTTTTGGAGAAGCCTGTATTTACAAGAAAGTGAGTGGGAGCTCTGTAGCATTTCTGATATTATATGTGGACGACATATTATTGATTGGAAATGATATAGAATTTCTGGATAGCATAAAAGGATACTTGAATAAAAGTTTTTCAATGAAAGACCTCGGTGAAGCTGCTTACATATTGGGCATCAAGATCTATAGAGATAGATCAAGACGCTTAATTGGACTTTCACAAAGCACATACCTTGATAAAGTTTTGAAAAGTTCAAAATGGATCGAGCAAAGAAAGGTTTTTACCTGTATTACAAGGTGTAAGATTGAGTCGACTCAATGCCCGACCACAACAGAAGATAGAGAAAATGAAAGATGTTCCTATGCTTCAGCCATAGGCTCTATCATGTATGCAATGCTGTGTACCAGACCGACGATGCTTAGCTGTAAGCTTGGCAGGAAGGTACCAAAGTAATCCAGAGTGGATCATCGACAGCGGTCAAGAACATCCTGAAATACCGAAAAGGACTAAGGATATGTTTCTCGTATATGGAGGTGACAAAGAGCTAGTCGTAAATGGTTACGTCGATGCAAGCTTTGACACTGATCCGGACGATTCTAAATCGCAAACCGGATATGTGTTTTTATTAAACGGTGGAGCTGTCGGTTGGTGCAGCTCTAAACAAAGCGTCGTGGCGGGATCTACATGTGAAGCGGAGTACATAGCTGCTTGAAGCAGCAAATGAAGGAGTCTGGATGAAAGAGTTCATTTCGATCTAGGTGTCATACCTAGTGCATCGGGACCGATGAAGATCTTCTGTGACAATCTCGGTGCAATTGCCTTGGCAAAGGAATCCAGATTTCACAAGAGGACCAAGCATATCAAAAGACGCTTCAATTCCATTCGGGACCAAGTCCAAGTGGGAGACATAGAGATTTGCAAAATACATACGGATCTGAATGTTGCAGACCCGTTGACTAAGCCTCTTCCACGAGCAAAACATGATCAGCACCAGGACTCCATGGGTGTTAGGATCATTACTTTGTAATCTAGATTATTGACTCTAGTGCAAGTGGGAGACTGAAGGAAATATGCCCTAGAGGCAATAATAAAGTTATTATTTATTTCCTTATATCATGATAAATGTTTATTATTCATGCTGGAATTGTATTAACCGGAAACATAATACATGTGTGAATACATAGACAAACAGAGTGTCACTAGTATGCCTCTACTTGACTAGCTCGTTAATCAAAGATGGTTATGTTTCCTAACCATAGACATGTGTTGTCATTTGATTAATGGGATCACATCATTAGGAGAATGATGTGATTGACATGACCCATTCCATTAGCTTAACACTTGATCGTTTAGTAAGTTGTTAATGCTTTCTTCATGACCCATACATGTTCCTGTAACTATGAGATTATGCAACTCCCGTTTACCGGAGGAACACTTTGGTACTACCAAACGTCACAACGTAATCGGGTGATTATAAAGGAGTACTACAGGTGTCTCCAAAGGTACTTGTTGGGTTGGCGATTTGAGATTAGGTTTTGTCACTCCGATTGTCGGAGAGGTATCTCTAGGCCTTCTCGGTGATACACATCACTTAAGCCTTGCAAGCATTACAACTAATGAGTTAGTTGTAAGATGATGTATTACGGAACGAGTAAAGAGACTTACCGTAACGAGATTGAACTAGGTATTGGATACCGACGATCGAATCTCGGGTAAGTAACATACCGATGACAAAGGGAACAACGATGTCGTTATGCGGTTTGACCGATAAAGATCTTCGTAGAATATGTAGGAACCAATATGGGCATCCAGGTTCCGCTATTGGTTATTGACCGAGAATGGTTCTAGGTCATGTCTACATAGCTCTCGAACCCGTAGGGTCCGCACGCTTAACGCTTCGATGACAGCTCATTATGAGTTTATAATTATTGATGCACGAAGGTTGTTCGAGTCCCGGATGTGATCACGGACATGACGAGGAGTCTCGAAATGGTCGAGACATAAAGATTGATATATTGAAGCCTACATTTGGACATCGGAAGTGTTCCGAGTGAAATCGAAATTTATCGAGTACCGGAGGTTACCGAACCCCGGAAATACATGGGCCATAGTGGGCCTTGGAGGAAAGGAGAAAGGGCCAGCCCTAGGTGGCACAGCGCCCCCCTTCCCTAGTCCTATTAGGACTAGGAAAGGTGGGCCGCCCCTCTCTCTTTTCCTCCGGAATCCTAATCCAACTAGGATTGGGGGAATCCTACTCCCGAGGGAGTAGGACTCCTTGCGCCTCCTCCTTGGGCCGCCACCTCCCCTTGGCTCCTTTATATCTGACGGGGCAGGGGCACCCTAGAACACACAAGTTGATCTACGGATCTTTCCTTAATCAACATCATCACCACGCACATGGCCAATGGGCGTCGAAGTTTTGCCGTGACGTTGAGGATGATCATATAATAAGAAGAATGTCTTCATAATTTTTTAGGGAAATCAAGAATATATAAGTAACACTTCCTTCACAAAGTGAAATCAAGAATATATAAGTAACACTTCCTTCACAAAGTGCTGCTTTTAACAGAATAGGAAAATGAATATTGTTGAGTTATTTTGAACTAGGCAAGGAAGGTTTTTGACATATTTGATGAAGATATGATCCAAACAATTTATGAGATTTTTTTAGGAATTTTTAGAATAACAGAAATATAGGTTGCTTCACAACCTAGGGCAAAAATTGACACATGGACATGACACATAGGCAAAACTCATGAGATGGCGCCTAGTCATCACAACCCACCATAATCTACAAGGCTATGACCATCTATATTGGACGTTAACAACTAGAAATAAGGCAGCGGACCAGCACTGTTTGCTTTATGACCATTTCGTGTAAGGAAATTACAACCTTTCTAACCAAAATGGTCGCAATGGTTTAGGGCTTGGAGCCCCCCGAACAGCTTTTGACCAATTGGTCTCAAATGGTCATAGATCTATGACCAATTTTTCCAGGGTCACTGACAGAAGGTCACTAGTTGACATATTTCTTGTAGTGATTGCTGCTAATTTTGAGGTTATTACCTTGGGAATTTTCCGCATTGTTATCTTATGTTAGGATCACATGGGTTGGGGCAGATTCTTGTGGATGGGATAAATAGTGCTTGAGCAAACATTTACTAAATTTGCCAAATAAAATTGCTGAAGTAATATTAACTTTGCCTTGCCAATTTGACTTCTACGCAATGAGGTGTGGTATGATGTTTCCATTCATTTTTGTTCTTTCGGTAATGATGACATATAAACTCATGTATCCACCTAAGAAGCATTATGTAGCATTGTACTTATTTTCGAAAACAAAATTTAGAAAACCAAAAAAATATCAGTTAGAGAGATGAAGGTATACCATAGTGGGACATTAAAAAACCAACATTTTAAAAACCAAAAATATACCATACAGAGATGAAGCCTAAATTTAAAAAACCAAAAGTTATCAGTTAGAGAGATTAAGTGTATATTAAGGATAGATATACCATAGTGGGGCATTTTTATCAGTTGTCAATGATGAAGTAATGTATGTTTATTATACAAATCAGCATTCCACGGATATGACTCCCAATCGAATTCAATCCAGTTACACATGGATGGTATTGGCCTGGATCGATATTGACCATGGGAAGTTTTTTTCTTTCTAAAATTACATATCATTGATTATGTGTGAGCAACTTCATTGCCCCTTGAACATGCACTCCAAATATTTTTGGGTTAACTATGAGGCTCATAAGTTGGCTAGGTTAGGCATTTCCCTGCTCATGGGAGACACATTTGGTTACGTAAGCACTCTATCACTTTATGAAAGGCACTAATCTTGCTGGAGGCTACACTAGATGATCTGATCTAGCAAGTAATAGTCTATATACTTCTTCTATCTCGCTACAGTAGTGTCATCGCGTAATGTTTGTTCTGTAATCCAGACTGTGCGCAGTTCCAATAAGTAGATTTTATCAGATAGGTGTCAGTGTGTGTTCTCCTATTTAGTATAGCATGTATCGTGCATGATGGCAATAAATGTACTTGCTTTCATCATATCATCCTACATTGGTAATTTATGCATGTATCAACATCTATTTCCATCTCATCTTATTTTGTGTGATCCTATCAGCACGATCCTAACTCCTAAGAGTACTTACTATAAATAAGCATCACACCCCATATATGATATGTTGTATCGATGGGCGCGGTGTGTCGCCGCATGGGCTATTCTAGTACCATTATAATTAGTTAGGATTGTCAAATGCTATGTCGCTCCTTCAAGGAAGATATTCATTTCGTTGCATTTGTACTTTCGAGCTCTGTCCAAGCACCAGTGCGCCCGAGCTCCCTCCAGAGCGGCTCGCGCCGCACCACCCTGAGCGGGAGGAGGGAAGGACCCCGGCGGTGCCGAGCCGCATGGACTTTGCCCTGCAGCTCCTACCGGCGGCAGCGAGGGGGTTGGGGATGACCAGGTGTGGCTCTGGCGGCGGGTAGGGTTCGCTCCTGGCCACCTGCGAGAGTGACCGATGAGTGAGTCAGTCTGTGAGTTCTCCTGTAGTTTCCATCAATACGTGATCTTGAAACTCGGAGTCTCGACGCCCACTCAAACCCCCTTGTCGCTCTGCTTGGGCTACTTGGGAAACCTATATATAGTGCGTCGCCGGTAGGCTCCCCTGCAGCGCCTCCTTGCGTGTGCTTTTGCTATAAAAGGAAATTCCATTGGGGCGTACCAGCATGGGAAGACTTCCTTGCACATGTATGCTGCATATAAAATTTGGGAAAAATTTCCTTCATAGATGATCGATAGGTTGAGAAATATAGAAATTCCTGTTAATTTGACTACTACTCCGAATTTGTTATGGGTTAGCCCATGTTATATTAGGAACAATCACCATGAGGTGTGTCCAAGTATGACTAGTCACTAAAAGTGGCAGTTTACCAGGTGCGCCAACTCTGTATAAATATACGTGTACCCCCGTCCCCATGAGAAACAAAGCAAGAAATCGATCAAAGCCAGGCTCAAACCAGGCCGCTCTTCTTCGAATACGTAGCTTATCCATCGAAAGCCATGACAAACATGGCCTTGATAAAAGGGATGGTGGAGCTGGCCATAATGGGCGTATCGGCCCTTACTACTGTTGGTTTGTCCTGGACAGCATGGAAGCTGTACGAGAGAGATATGAAGCCCTCCTCCTCGAGGACGGGCACCCTCAAGACCTTGGCCGCCGGCGCATCTGATCCTGTCATCGGCCGCGACGACGAGATTGACCGCATCATCTGCATCCTCTGCCGCCGTACCAAGAACTGCGCAGCGCTCGTCGGACCGGCCGGTGTCGGCAAGACGGCCATCGTCGAAGGCCTGGCCCAGCGCATCGCTGCTGGGACGGTTCCCGACGCGCTCGCCGGGGCCCGCGTGGTGGAGCTCGATGTCGGGGCGATGGTCGCGGGGACCCAGTGGCGCGGCATGTTCGAGCAGCGCTTGAAGAATGCCATCAAGCAGGCGGAGGATGCGGCCGGAAAGATGATCCTCTTCATAGACGAGATGCACATGATTGTTCGTGCTGGTGACGAGGGCGGCACTGTAGACGCTGCCAACATCCTCAAGCCGGCGTTGGCCCGTGGTCGCATCCGTTGCATAGGTGCTACCACGTCGAAAGAGTACCGAAAATACATAGAAAGGGATGCGGCACTGGAGCGACGGTTCCAAAGGGTTGACGTCGATGAGCCGAGCGTGCAGGCGACCGTTGCCATCCTGCAGGGGTTGAAGCAGCGGTACCAAGACCACCATGGCCTGATAATTCAGGACGACGCTCTTGTTTCTGCTGCCCAGCTCGCTGACCGTTATATTACAGGTATGTTCGTCATGTGATTCAGAACTAGTTCGATTTACTTCCCTATATATAGGTTTATGCATATTGAAGAGATCGTGGATTTTTATTGTTGTCAGGCCGCCAGTTTCCTGATAAAGCAATTGACCTGATGGACGAGGCATGCACTGCTGTGAAGTTGCATAAACCAAAAAAGGTGAAAAGTAAGAAAACTAGCACTATAAATGCGGTCGAGGAGATAACCGTTGGTCCATGTCATGTTGCACAGGTAAATTATCATTCTTTGCAAATCGTATCCATGTGAGTAAGTTTCATTTGGTTCTGTGTGATGTTCATGACATGTTCTATTTTTATATGAAGGTTGTGGGCCGATGGACTAAAATTCCGATCACTGCACTTGGCCGAGAGGAGGAGAAGTTCAGCCACCTAGTAGACAAATTGCATGAGAGAGTCGTCGGACAATATGAAGCGGTTAATTTGGTTGCGAAAGAAGTTCTACGTTCCAGGGTCGGCTTTGACAAATCTGGCCAACCAATCGGTGCGTTCCTCTTTTTGGGCCCGATTGGTGTTGGAAAGACAGAGCTTGCAAAAGCACTCGCCGAGAAGCTTTTTGACAATGAGAAGACGTTAGTCCGCTTTGACATGTCGGAATATGCTGATAGTGGATCTGTGTCGCGTCTCGTTGGAGGACCTGGAAGGTTTAATTTGTACACTCTTTGCACTTGTATTTCTTTCCGAAACTTCCTTCTCGTGCCTCACTTTTCCATTTGACTTTCTGAAGCTACGAGGAAGATGGACAACTTACCGAGAAAGTCAGGAGCCAACCATATAGTGTTGTTCTTTTTGACGAGGTGGATAAGGCACATCCTTCAATTTTCAAGGTTCTCATTCAACTCCTCGATGATGGCACGTTGATTGATGGAAAGGGTCGGAATGTATATTTCAAGGACACTATCATAATCATGAGCTCTAATCTTGGAGCAGAGAACCTGTCAGCTGTAACGGCTGAAGATAACATAGCAACTGCACGTGATCTTCTCATGAAACAGGTATGTGTCCCTTGTGAAGTACCAGTGGGCACCCTGCAGACCAACATGTTTACCAGTGGGATCTTCTCATGAAACAGGTTGAGAAACGCCTTAAGCCTGATTTTATCAACAAACTGAGTGAAATTGTGATATTTGAGCCACTTTCTCATGACGAACTAAGGGAGATCGTGAAAATCCAGATGAAAAGTGTCGTTGCTATGGCAGCTAAGAAAGGCATCTCTCTGTTTGCAACAGATGCCGCCTTGGACGTCATTTGGTCAGAATCTCACGATGCGGTAAGTACATGTTATATTTACCAAACCAAATCTTACAAGTTTGCTTATTCGTTTGTATGCCCCGCTTACGACATGCATGGACTATGTATTGCAGGTGTATGGCGCAAGGCCTATTAAGAGGTGGATGAAGAAGAATGTGACGAGAGTTCTTGTGGACATGTTGGTCAATGGAGAAGCGTGTCAAGGCTCAGTCATCTGCATCAATGCCACTGACGACAAGAAGGGGTTGAATTACCAAGTACTGAAGTAGCAGGAGGTGCAGACTGAGGACAGCTAGAGCTTGCCGTTTGCATAGGCAACAGACCGAATTAATATGTGTGTTTTTAGTGATTCACCAAGCCCTTGTTGTTTTAAGTGCTATTCATTACCTATAGCAAAATGGTATGTACAATTTACGGGTTTGTCAGTAACTACCGTTTTCTCTTGCTTGGTGGGGTTTATTTTATATACTTCCGTGATCGAGGAAAACCTCCGAGTGACTGCTAGTGACTTAAAATCTTTTATGAAAACTAAGCTTTGGCCTGAGCTGACTATGATTTCCGTCTACTACGTCGAAGCCTTTTACCCTCGCGAGCAGCCTCACACTCCTCAGACCTGAGCTCGCGATGCTCCCTGGATCTTAAACAACAGCCCAAACATGCCGAGCAATGGTCTTCTATCTAGGTTAGTGTACATTCGCAGAGACGTTGCATCCCGCTAGCTCCTTCCGTTGCCATGTCTTTTCTTCTTCAATTCATGGAATAATCACGAGTGCTTTTGAGGTCGATTGTGTTTATGTATCTGTCCAGGGGCTGGCAATTTTTGATAAAGGGTGGCTCAAAATAAAGCATCAAGTTGGTACAAACACGATGAGAACACATCCGGCCACTACATAATTAAGACACACACAACCAACACCAACACACATAAAAACCCGCTAGCAAATAGCAAGGCCATATAAGACCAAAGCTATGCCTAAGCGAGAGAAAAACCCGAAGCAAACAAATCCGCGATCGACAAACTACAACAATGACCATATCCATACCAACCATCTCATGACATCATAAGGACAACAGGGTTCTTCAACAGCAACGTCTTCATGAAGGGAGCAACGCTCGAGCACCATCGTCATCGGATCCAACCACCAACGGTAAGACTCTAGGTTTTCACCCCGAAGAATCAGTCTAAGCATATAAGAGCAATGCCTTCAACAAGGGAATGATGCAAAAAACATCACCATTGCCATGTATGACCACTCGTGTCAGACATAGGTTTTCCACCTCGAAGCTCGAGACCGGGTACTCGAGAAGCACCACCATCGAAGTCAATCATATGTTGTCACTACCACTTCCACGATCCTAGCAGCTGCATGTCGCTGTTGTACAACCATATCCTCTGCGTCAAGTTGTTGTTCATAAATTGCATCTCATCATCAACACGAAACCACTAGATCTGAAGAGAGCAATCCCCGCCAAGATCTTTCGGTGGCCAACGCCCGCAACGGGGCTGCCGCTGAGCCGAGTGATCATCACACGGAACAACACCGTCAACGGAGCACAACGCCGCTGAGTGCCACCTGGCCCAAGAGAGCCCTATCCAGGCCTATAGACCAAAAGCAGATATGACCGGATCCGAAGCACAAAAGAATAATCTGTTCAGCAGGCAAGAACCACGGCGCGGCAACCAACCTGGCCACAACACCACGGCACGTACTTGACCAAACTCCACCGAGGCACCCCTATGGCCAAAGTCCAACGCTTAGCAGGAGCACAGCCGCCACACAAGCGCATGGATCTGGCCGTCACGCCGCACCGGCCCCATGCCTCCGGAAACAGCCTCGCCGCCATGCCACTGGTAGCCGTCACCACGCCTCACAGGAGGACGTCGAGAAAAGCCGCCGGTCGCTGCGACCAAAATAATTGGCTTCGAACCAAACGGGCGCCCTGCCTTTGGTCAACGCCGATGTTTTGGCGTAGTGTCCGCAGGCTCCAAACCAAACAGCCCCTACGTTCCTAGGTCAGCGGTCTAGTAATTAACTAAGCTCCATCTAGGGGCTGGCATGGACACCTCTGTTCTCGTGTTCTTTGTAGAACACGTAGCCCCCCTAGGCCGACCACCTAAGTAGGACACACTTAGCAAACATGACTTTACAGATGATACTCCATCATCAAAGAAGCCCATCTTGGTGCAAGCCCCCTCTTAAGCATCATTTCTTTTAGGAAGCAACATTAATCTCTGGTGAATCTCACCGACTCACCGAGCGGCGCCGGGAGCTGAGTGAAGTGATCGGAAGCTCCACCGAGAAGCGCGCAGCGGCCTCATCTCGGAGAGATGAAACCAGCAACGCAGATCTTGCGTGCTGCCGAGCAACATAGATCATGCATATGCCATGCAAGTTTCAGACTACGCAGTGTCAATTTCGGCCACGCTTGATCAGCGTGTTGTGTAAGGTGACTTCTTACTATTTACTGGTGAATTAATTTGATCGAATTCATTGTATAACTCTCACTGAATTCCTATTGTACGTTACTGTTATATCTAATAGATCATCTGTAACCTAGTTATTGTAGGATGTTCTGGATTGACTGAGTTGGACGGAAGACGGACCTGGCTGGTGGTCTATACATCATACCGACACGCTCATTGCTGTGATCGATGTTGCATCCCTGGTGTTCATTCCTCAACTTCTTATGTCTCACTTTTTTCATTTCATTTTCCGGAACTATGAAGAAGATGGACAACTCAGCGAGCAAGTCAGGAGCCAACCGTGTAGCATTGTTCTTTTTGACGAGTCGGATAAGGCGTTATTCAAGGTTCCCATTCAACTCCTCGATGATGGCACGGTGGTTGATGGAAAAGGACGCAACATATATTTCAAGACCATCATCATCATGAGCTCAAGTCTAGGAGCAGAGAACCTGTCATTTGTTTTTTGCGAACAACCTGTCAGTTAGAATGGCTGGAGAAAACGTAGAAACTGCACGCGATCTTCTCATGAAACAGGTTTGTGTATCCCAAACTGTCCCTTGTAAAGTCCCGGTGTGCAACCTGCCGATTGACAAATTTACTTGTTGATGATGTAGGTTGAGAAATGCTTTAAGCCTGAATTTCTCAACAAACTGAATGAAATTGTGATGTGTGAGCCGCTTTCACACGACGAACTGAGGGAGATCACGAGAATCCAGATGAAGGGGGCCATTGATACGGCAGCTTACAAGGGATCTCTCTAGTTGTAACAGATGCCGTGTTGGATGTTATTTGGTCAGAAGCACACGACACGGTAAGGTACATGTTATTTTTAGCAAACAAAATCATACTTATTTGCGTAGTTGTTTGTATGAATCCTGCTTACGGTGCATACATGGACTATATATTGCAGGTGTATGGTGCAAGGCCTATTAAAAGGTGGGTGAAGAAGAATGTGACCAGAGTTCTTATGGACATGCTGGTCAATGGAGAAGCATGTCAAGGCTCGACCATCTCCATTGATGCCGCTGACGATAAGAGGGGGCTGAAATACGACGTATACTAGTAGAAAACAGGGCTTTCGTTCTAGCCGGATCGAAACAATAGTCCCGTCGCGTTTAACCAAGACTAACGTGAGCATCAGTCCTGGTTCGAGCGGTTAGGACGCCGGCCGGGGCTCGGCAGGCACCAGTGGTTCGAATGGACCCTTTAGTCCTGGTTCCAGACACCAACAGGAACTAAAGGGCTTGCGGTAGGTGTGCTGCACTTTAGTCCCGGTTGGTGTCTGAAACCGAAACTAAAGGGTAGGCAGATCCACGAGGCCGTCTATGAGTTTTGCGATTTATTCATTATCTGTATCTGTAGAAAAATGGCCAGTACAAGTTCGAGGTTTGCGGGTAACTATTCTTGTATGGTGGGACTTATACTTCCGTCGGTCCTTTATGACTGACTGGCTGCTGAATTAGATCTTCTCTGAAAACTAAGTCTCGGCTTGAGCTGACTCTGATTTTCTCACGTCGGTCCTTTTTTCCCTCTCGATGTAACACGCCCTCATCAACCCCAAGCACTCGATGCTCCCGCGATCTAGCGGCCGCCATGTCAATGGTGTGCATAGGTGACACATTGTAATTTTGCTGCCATCTCTCTGACGACCAGCCATTGGGCGTCACTCGCGGAGGTGGTGGGCTTGAATTAGCCAGTCTAATTTGAGTTTCATCTATAATACCTAAAAAGAAGAAGGATAGTCGGTACGTTGCTTACCTTGGAGCTCGTGCCCAATAAATGTCGACCGGTGTGCACGGCAGTAATGAGGTTGGCAACATCATGAATAGAGCACCTGACGAGAGGGTGGAAGCTCGAGGTGGCCGAGCCGTGGCTGTGAGAGGTCAATGGCCGTGAGCGACACACCGACCATACTGAACTCGCGCGTCTTTCTACTTTGATTTTGCTCGTAATAAAAAAAATACTATTCCCTCCAGTCTATAATAAT
This sequence comes from Aegilops longissima, assembly GCA_021605205.1. Classification (NCBI taxonomy): domain Eukaryota; kingdom Viridiplantae; phylum Streptophyta; class Magnoliopsida; order Poales; family Poaceae; genus Aegilops; species Aegilops longissima. The sequence continues at coordinate 22,702,444 of CM038682.1, forward strand.
TGTCGACGATCCATACTAGTAAATCAGCGTTGGCAAAGATTGCCCACTAGCATTGATGGATCATGTCCCTTGCATCACTAGAATGGAGGGTCCACATTCCTTAAGAAGGCAGAATTAATCAGTTAATTAGATAAAGGACCCTGATAAGTGCCACATGTGTGGCAGGAACACATGGCAACTCCAAACATTTTTATGAAAAGTTTAGCGAGGCACGGATGACAACTTTAGTTGTCAAGTATGGCAACTTTCTTTTTGGATGGCAAGTTTCAGTTTTTTTGGGGTTTATTTTTTCTTTTCGGATGGCAAGTTTAGTTGTAAAAACGTCGTGGCCGAATTGCTTGGTGCTACATGTGTGTCATTTATCATTTGGATTGATAAAACTAGACAAAAACTGCATTTAAGGGCACAGTGTTGTCCTCTACCAGAAACTAACGGAAACCACATTTAGCAGATATCGATTATTTGCCCTAGCAAAAAAAAAAGGGTTTATGTATCCTCTTGCGGCGCACGTCCGTCGCTGAGAGTTCCCCCCATCGACTGTGAGATATCTCATTTGATCACCGATGTCTCTTCCTGAGATCTACATCTGTGTTCCGTTCGTGGAGCTAGGGTTGTTGAAAGATGGGAACTAAGATCATGACGAATAGCAGCAAGTCTGGTGGAACAGCCAAGAACTCTAGTGATGATCTACTGGGTTGATTGCTTCTACATGAGGAGAACGATGATGACTTTGTGTGGGAAGATGAAGTGACAGAACCACCGCAGTAGGCAAGCGGCTGGTGATTGCGAAAGTGTACATGACACGAGGGTTTAGCCCTACTGTGTTGTTCTCCGATATGAGATTTGCTTGGAATCTAGTGAAAGATGTAATCTGGAGAAGGATTGAAGATAATATCTCTAAAGTTCAATTCATATGTTTAGGGGGCTGAATAAAGCTATGATCATGGGTCCTAGATCGAAGAGTATGATGGATTTCGGATCCTAGATCGATAATCCTTAACAAGATACTTGCTTGAGCGCAAGTGCATATGTTACCGGATAATTTCATCCATGACAAGATTATCGGTGGCATGTGTAGGCCTATGGGTGAGATACTTGAGGTTAAGTTAAAAAAGAAAGTTTAAAGGAATTAATGGTGAAGCATTTGATAGTACAAAAGGTTTGGTTTATCTTAGCACGTATGTTACTTGCTAAGAGAAAAATTATAAGTGCGTGTAGGCTCATGTAGCAACAAGCTAGCTTAGACTCCTCCCTAGAACACAACATTATTGAGGGAAGCACAAAGTACGTCTTGCAATGTAGTGCCTTGTCTGCCAGGTGATGAGATAACAATCAAGGGACATGTAGTGTAATCACTTGAGTTGTGAGATAACTTTCAAAGTTATTTGAAGGGTAATCGCCTAGGTATACATTGAGACGCATATTCTATGAAGGGTAATCGCCTAGGTAGACATTGAGACACATATTCTATGAAGAGTAATTGCCTAGGTAGACATTGAGACGCATATTCGCGTCATTAATTATTAGACATGTTCCCAAGATGAGAAAATTAACCATGAATGTGCAAAGTAGCCAATTGCCAGGAACACTTGCTCCCATTGTGTACTGCTACATTCATCACAACCACCACACACTCAAATATTTTATTTGCAGTCACTAAAATTTTATTTTTGTCTTTTATAAATATACTTTAGTCAAAACCTTGAAAACCTTTTTACTTACTACTTTAGTTCTACCATTGCATGTATCTTAGTTCTAGGCATAGTGGACGTTAAATGCACGAATATTTGCGCAAGTGGCATATGGAACTTGAGAGATTAGAAAGCCTACCTTTAGCTCCGTGGTTCGACACTCAATATACTTCCACTTCCACCTTGGAGAGTGATGCAATAACTCCCTGCACTTGGCGGTCACAGCTAGCTATGCACGTTTAGCTGGTGTTTGATTTAGCCATGGTAATGAAAACAGAAATAGAATTGGGTTGCGCTATTTTTGTGGGTGCAATGAACTATTTATATTTTAAAAATTGGTTAACTTTGGACGTGGACTCACAAGTATTAGTATGCTTCGCGACCACTGGTAATCGTCTGGAAACCAGTACTGGCTGGGCACTTCGATAGTAAAAAGACAATCATTAGAAACAGCCACTAGAAACAATTGTGACCAAAGAGAACAAAGTCTCCTAATAACCTCATCGGAGGCGGTTATTCTTGTTATACAGAGCTCCGGAGGCGGTTAGAAATCTAAAACCACTTCTAATAATTCATTGGAGGCGTGTAAAAAAAACCACCTCCAATATTCATGGCGCGCAAGCGGTTCTTACCCAAAGCCGCATCCAAACTATTTGGCCCAAATCTCATTTCAATTGTACATTTGCATGTTTCTCCTTATTGATACCTTTGCATGTTTCTCTCCCGTCACTATTGCCAGCTTCACGTCGCTGCTAATAGGAGCCACATGTTGCGCCCACGTGATTAAGCTTAGTTGTTGGACTACGACACAATAAAATTATTTTTTAATTTATTGTGGAGAAACAATTAAGAGCACATGAATTCCTTTTGTTGAGAAGATATTAAACATGTAAAGTAGTTGAACAAATGAGATCATCGTAATTCTTTTTTTGTTAAAACTTCTAATCTGTTCAACATCAATCATGGCGGAGCCGAACACCAGAAATAATAAAATTACATCCAGACCCATAGACCACTTAGCTATGACTGCAAGCACTAAAGCGAGCAGAAGACGCACCATCGTCATCGCCCCTCCCTCACCGGAGCTGTCCAAAACTTGTTGTAGCAAACAGTCGGGAAGTCATCATGCTAAGGCCCAATAGGACCAGTGCACCAGAACAACAACCGTCAACGATGATGGGTAGTGTGTAGATCGAAAGGACCCAATCTAAAGACACAAAAACGTAGACGAACGATGACCAGCAGATCCGAGCAAATCCATCAAAGACAAATCTACCGGAGACACATCCATACGCCCACCGACGATGCTAGACGCACCACCAGGAGGGGAGTTAGGTGGGAAGAAAGTTATTCCATCTTCAGGGAGCCGCCACTGTCTCACCTCTCTGAGTAGGACACAAACCCTAACAAAACAAAAAAAACATCTAAAAACATAGCCCTCCCGCCGAGAAGGGCTGGGATCCACCGCGCCCCATGGCCCTAAGGCCACCGGAGACGAGGTGGACCGACGGCGATGTTGGGGAACGTAGTAATTTCAAAAAAATTCCTACGCACACGCAAGATCATGGTGATGCATAGCAACGAGAGGGGAGAGTGTTGTCCACGTACCCTCGTAGACCGAAAGCGGAAGCGTTAGCACAACGCAGTTGATGTAGTCGTACGTCTTCACGATCCGATCGATCAAGTACCGAACGTACGGCACCTCCGAGTTCAGCACACGTTCAGCCCGATGACGTCCCTCGAACTCCGATCCAGCCGAGTGTTGAGGGAGAGTTTCGTCAGCACGACGGCGTGGTGACGATGTTGATGTACTACCGACGCAGGGCTTCGCCTAAGCACGGCTACAGTATTATCGAGGTGGACTATGGTGGAGGAGGGCACCGCACACGGCTAAGAGATCAAACATATCAATTGTTGTATCTCTTGGGTGCCCCCTGCCCCCGTATATAAAGGAGAAAGGGGGGTGCGGCCGGCCAAGGAGAGAGGCGCGCGGAGGATTCCTACTCCCACCGAGTAGGACTCCCCTTAGTCCACGGCAAGGCCGGATCGCTAGCTGGCAGCCCCATCGTGTAATCTTCATATTTGGCGAGGTATTGTGAGGGCAGAGCTAGCAGCCGGCCATACGCAGGCAAGCTCCGATCGTTACCGCCACCGTCTCCGTGGAGGTTCCATCGCCTGCTCGTCGGATGCACCGTTGAGGTAGATGGTGAGGACGCCAGGCTGCACGCCGGCGGCCCCGGTGACAACGCCATGGAGGTGGACATGGCATGGGGGTTGTATGCCGGCATGTTGGATACGGCGCCTGGCTGCGGGCCAGCAGCTTCGACGTTGTTGTGGCGGTGTAGATGGCATCGGGCCGCACGCCGGTTGTACCTTCGATGTCGCCGCCGAGGTGGAGTTGGCGCCGAGCTACTCACCGACGGCCTCGCTGCCGTCGATGTCATGGCTCCTCGCGCGTCCATGGAGTTGCAGTCGTCGGGGCGTCTGGTGTCGGTGTAGATGGGAGAATGCACAGTCGGGTACTTCAGGATGCAAGTGTTGGTGCAGATTGAAGGGAGCTTCGCCGGTTCATTCTCCAGCGCGCGTCCTTCGTTGCCATGCAGGGTACCGTGACCGCCGGTGGTGTGTATGCATCTCCCCGTAGAGTGCGCTGCGCCGTCGCTCCTCGGCGCCGCTGATGCGGGTGCATCTCCATCTTGGTGTCTCCCCGGGGTTGTCTCGGATGCTGGCGTGTCATCCGCGGCCGTCCTGGCTACCGAGCGTGTGGTCCTCCTCGGTGCGGTGTCCACGGCCTCCGTTGGCGCGTATAGTCGCCGCCGCCGTCGGGGCGTATAGTCGTGGCCTCTTCGCTCCGGAGCATGTGTTGCCGCCGCAGGTCCGTCCATCGATTCTGGCGTATAGATCTAGCCAGAGGACGTGGCCCCTCATCACCGTGATGTTTTGCTTCTGGACTCGCGGGGTTGGGCGTCGCCACTGCGATAGGCACGTCCTCCGTCGCCGTCAGACAGGGCCAGAGGCATGTGTGTTGCCCGGCGAGCTGGCCGCCGTCGTGGGTGCGTCCTCTCCATCTCCTTGACGCTGCAACACATGTTGCCTCTCTCCACCAGGGCGCACTGTATGCGTTGTCGCTCCCCCCAGAAATAAGAGATAAAAAAGGAGAAGAGACAGTGGGATTGATTATGAGGAAGATAGATGCTTATGTCGATGCAGCGCGTGGGCTCCGCCGGGCTTGACGGCGGACGTCTCTCATCGTTGCAGAAGTCGTCGCCTAATCCACGGTCGGCCCGGCTATGGGTTCGATGAGCGCACGGGCCACCTCGGTTTCCTTGATGCTGCCACACTGCGGGCGCGTCTCCTCCTTTTTGGGTCTCCTCGCTCAAACAAGAGATGAAAAGAGAGAAGAAACATAGTTGAAAATGGATGCTCATATTGATTGTTGATGTAGCGTGTGGCGAGAAGGCTTCGCCGGGCTCGCCGGCAGACGTCCGTCGTCATCACGGACGCCGGCGCATCATTTGTGTCCTACAAGTGCACCGAGGCATAGCGCATGGTCTGTCGCTGGGGTGCCTGCGGCTTCCATCGACGTGCGTAGTCGCTGCCTCTGTGTGAGCGCTTCCCTCTGAGTGCTCTCCCTTTTTCGCGGACCAACAAAGAATGCTTGGCACACATCTTCTTGCCCTTGGAGCAACGAATGCCCCCAGAAAATAGCAACATCTCATGAACACGAATTTGGCCTCCAATTCCAGACGATGACGGGCAAATTAAAATTGCACCCAAGAATTGGCACCATCTCATATTCTTGAAGAAGACTTGAAGACGAATTTGACGACCATTGTTGCGCAGCAAAGATGGGAGGAGAACCATGTCCAACTGGGCGTGCCAATTTGTTTGACACGAGAAAAACATCTAGGGACTCCGGGGAGAAGAAAAGAAGGGAGCAGTGTGTTTCTCTCATATGCCGGGAAAGGAGAAATGAGTATGCGGGCGTGCCAGTGCACCGTAGTACACACAGAAAATAAGGTACGGGAAACATGTATTTCATTAATCTCATCGGAGAAATAAAATTACAAGATCCCATAATAAAAAGGTGCGCTCCATGGCCTACTAGCGCGGCCGGGCTGACTATAGCGATTGTGTGATCTCCTGGTTCCCGGGGCCTCGGAAGACTCCCGGTTAATTACTCCCACGGGTTGCTTCACGAGATACCTCCGATTGAGATGTTTGGTCGTCTTCGTCGTCTTCGCTTCGCGTTCTCCATGCATGATGATGGTGATGTATGTGTGGGCAGCGGCAGAGCCCATGTCCTCGTCGGTACACGCACCGCGTGTAGCGTAGCCTTTGCGGTGGCCACGCTCGCCCTCGCCGTCGTGCCTCGTCGGTCTTGGCGGCGTTGGAGGAGTTGTTGGGGTAGCATGGATCACGCTCCGCTCGACTTCTTGACGACCAGTAGCTTCTCGGGGTGTACAAGGGTCTACGCCTTGCGGGAGTAATTGTCGATGGAGACCGGCGTCGGTGTATGACCGTCGCGTTGCTCGCGCCAGCATGGCCTGAGTGGTCGACACCTCGTCCCAGCCAGACGCCGAGTCCACGGCAGTCGGCGTAGTCAAGGCATCGTCTCACAAGATCGTAGAGGAGCGGTGTTGTTGTTTGAAGTCGCGTCGCCCTGCAGCCACGCCTTGTCCTCGGGCGGCGACAACTTGCTCGGCTTCGGCCTCCGAATGAGCGTGGCGCCGGTAGCAGCGACACGGGGGTAGGAGGCCATCTGAATCATGGCATCATGGTGTGGGACCCGGCCTTCACTTCGCGTCCGGGCGCCGAGTGGACGTTGCCGTGCTCACATGTTCATCATGGTGTGGACATGCAGGAGGTGGGGTGCTGCGCGTCTCCATCTTTGGCGACACCAAGCATGACGAAGTAGATCGGTATGCTGACAGGCATTGTCGGCGTTGACTTCGGATGGCATCAACTTCCTTTGACTCCGCCCTTTGATGAGCGTGTCGTGGGTGGCAGCGGCATCATAGCGCGGGGCACCACCTTCACGAGCGGGATGCGGCCGCTGTTGTAGGGCGTCGTCTTCACGGTGTGGCGTCCTCTTTGGAACTCCGGCGTTCGTCCAGCGTTCGACGTGGCGGAGCGGATGACGCTTGGGCACGCTCTATATCTTCGCCTTTGATGGTGTATGGCGCGGTGAAACAGACTACGGGCCGATGTCGGTGGAGTTTGTGTATTCGTCTTCAACGACCCCGGGCGTGATGAAGTAGTAGACAGTATGATGAGAAACTCCTTCAGCATCATCCTCGAGTGAGAGCTTCTGTCCGTGTAGCTTTTTATTATTTCTTTTATATGATTGGTGTGCACGCAATGCTCTCCCACCGGAAGGAATATACGTGCATGGCCCATGCATAGGCACATGCGTGGGCCAGTGGCCCGTACGTGAGCTTGTTCAGTGTAGCACCGTCGCACCATGCAACAGAGTCGGCCGCGACGGACACCGTCTTCAGCGCAGCCATCTCGTGGTCACCGGAGGCATAGTGCGGGCATGTGCAGGAGTTAGCGGTGATGGGCCGCGTGATAGTGAACTCCGCGGCACCCGGCGTGACGAAGTGGAAACCAGTGCTGTGATGGAGAGCTCCGTGTCGTCCTCCCTGGCAATGGCTCAGCGACGTCGATAGCGACGGCGTCATGGAAAGCTCCATGCCTTCGTTCACGGCACCGGCTTCATGAAGGGAGGAAAGTCGTGGCACCAGACTCCGGATCCCTGCCTTGAGTAGCGTGTCTCCGGCGCAGCGAAGTGGGCGATGGGCCCAATAGAGCGGAGATGGAGACCTACGCGGCATCGACCTCCAAGGCGTCGGCCTGACGATGATCAGGATGGGCGGTATCTCAGTGGGCTCCCCGTCGTCGTCCTCTACGCTGTCATCATGACGAAGTGGGCGCGAGTGATTGGGGCGGCGTCAACCTCTATGGCACCGGCTTAGCGATGATGAGCTCCGGCGACGCGTCGTCCTCATTGAGCGGTGATGAGTGGGGGTGGTCACCGTGGGCCGACCTCTGTGACACCGACCTCGGTGGCGTCAGCGTACATAGCGCAGGCTTGGTGAAGATGAGCTCCGGCGACGCGTCGTCCTCATTGAGCGGCGATGAGTGGGGGTGGGCACTAGCGTCGACCTCTGTGACACCGATCTCGGTGTCATCTGCGTCCATAGCGCGGGCTTGGTGAAGATGAGCTCCGGCGACGCGTGGTCCTCGTCGAGTGGTGATGAGTGGGGGTGGCCACCGTGGTGTCAACCTCCGTGACACCGACCTCGGTGGCGTCAGCGCCCATAGCGCGGGCTTGGTGAAGATAAGCTCCGGCGACGCGTCGTCCTCGTCGAGCGGTGATGAGTGGCGGTGGCCACCGTGGCGTCAACCTCCGTGACACCGACCTCGGTGGCGTCAGCGCCCATCGCGCGGGCTTGGTGAAGATGAGCTCCGGCGACGAGTCGTCCTCGTTGAGCGGTGATGAGTCGGGGTGGCCACCGTGGCTTCGACCTCTGGGGCATCGACCTGGCGACCTCGACGGTGGGCGTCGTCGTGGCGTGGTCCGTGTCGACATCTTGGTCGAACCGTCATGACGAGGTGGACAGCAGGTGGTGATGGCGACCTCCTCGTCGTTCTTTGTGACGCTGGCTCGGTGAAGACCATCCCCGGCAACGTTGACTTCATCTTCCGGTCCGGCGGCTCCATCTCCGGCGGCGGTCCGACCATGCAAACGTTGCCTTCGGCAACGCTCCCGACTTGTGTGCGTGCGTGCTATATGCCAAAAAAGAACTAAGAAAGAGATTTGTTATATCAAAGTTTTACCCTTTGGGAAGGTGAGCTTCGCGTCCATGTTGAAGTTGTCGAGAGCTCCGGCGCTGCGTGACGCCTTGCCTCCTTTCTCTGTGTACACCTGGCGTGGAGATGCCTGGATGGATGGGTGCGGAGGTGTTGTGCCTTCATCCGTGCGTGCGGCGATCCATCTCCGTCTCGACCTTCTCGACGCTGCCGCTAGGGCGCATCTCCTCTCTTGGTCTTGTCTCCCATAGCATCTGCTAGATGAAAGACATATAGTATAACAAATAAAATTAGCCAGCGGGGCTTAGTCTGCTCCCATTTCTTCATCTCCTCAGGCGCCAACATGCTCGCCATGGTCAGGCCGCCGTCATGGCCGGCGTCTCTTGCTGCCCGGCGCTGTTACCTCCTGGGTTGCTATCCCTCCCGATGCCTCCTGGTGCGTGTGTGAGGCGTGGTCTCTCTCCCGTTTCCGAGGAACCTGGTAAGGAAATGAAAAGAAGAGGGTTGTTGCATGTGCATGCATCTCGAGCCCCGTATGCTCGTCGTGTACGACGCGCCCTGCAGCATATCGCCGCCACGGACGAGTTTCCCACGTGTGCTTGCGCCTCTCTCTCGGCTGGGTGCCCCCTTGGCGCACGCGCGGCCGCAAGGGCGCGCCCTCCGATCTCCTCGACGCTGCCACCAGGGGCGAGTCTCTGCCTTGTCTTCTCTCCGGATGTTTGTGTGTGCAGGACTCCGCCTCCTTCTTCCTGTTGTTCTTCTCGTGTAGAACCTGATGGATGGAAGACATAGTAACAAATAGAATTAGTCAGCGGGGCTTGGTCTGCTCCCGTTTCTTCATCTCCTCCGACGCCTGCATGCTCGCCGTGGGCAGACCGCCGCCGTCACCGGCGTCTCTTCCTCCTCGGCCATCACATATGGTGTATGGTTCGCGATTGCGCGGCCGCGGGCGCGCCGTCGCCTCCTGGGGCGTTCCTCCTGGTGCCTCCTGGTGCGAGGCCACTCCCTTTGCAAATGGCTTTGTGAGTCTATATATAGGCAGAGTAGGGTGCCGCGTCCCGCCGTCGCTGGTTGTTTTGCCATCCCGGATATCATGGGCCGTTTGAGCGGATAAACATTGAGCTTTGACCCTCGCTCAAGTTGATTCGATGCCACCGTAGCCCATGGCCAAAATACATGACGTGCACGTCGGGCCTGCAAAAATAAACATGGCACACATAGCATGCATAATAGACCTGTCTTCTACGTGGTCGCTCCGTGTTTATCTCTTGGAGGTCGACTGATATGCGTACGTGTATTCGGATACATATGCGTATTTGCCGGCCGTGTGGGTATTAGGAGAGGTACAAACACAGGCGTACGAGTACCTGGGTCTATGTACGGCCTGGCCGCGGTGTCTACAGAGATGCGAACTGCACCGAGTCGTTTGCAGGGTTAGCTTAAATTTGTACATGATCAATACGTGACTAGTGCAGGTCATAACATGCATGAGATAAATAAATAAAAAAACGTGTGGATGCATGCATCAGTACGTGAGGCAGTCATTAGTCACTGTGTATAGTGTATATACACGTAGGTGCACATGCAATTATGAAAAGTAGACATGCATAACCTGTACTCGGGAAAGTCCATCAAAACTAATAAAAAAACTTTCTGATTATATAGTATTGCCAAAAACCCATCAAACAGCCAGATCCAAGAGATGGCACGTTCCAAGAGAAAAGGTACCTGCAACCGAATATGGGTTCAGGGGAAGACAACATGATTGGATTAGTGGTGCTGATGCATATGAGGATAGGCTGGGTCAACATTGGGGATGGGATGCTGAATAGTTTCAAAACACTCTACATTACCTCATCATATATAAGTAATCCGCCAAATAAATAATGACAACAACAAATAATAAGGTAACGGTCAACACATCTTACTATTTGTGAGACAATTATCACATGAAGACAAGCTTGACAAAGTGTGAAAGATACCTGAGACGGGTTTTTCCTTGCTCTTCACTGCATCTATAATATATGGCTTCCTTCCTTCTGCCACAAAGATTTCTAGAGATGAGAAGCAGCACCTACAGGAAACTGGCACAAGTATGCAAATAATTACTTACATTTCTAAATAAAGATATGACTAACTTGCTTCTAAAACTGAACACTTACTGCAAAAATGATTTTTCAAAGGAGGTGATATCCAGAAGTTGTACCCGTAGGCTGCAGCTTCAACAGTGGCTCCACGATATGGCAGATTCAAGCTACGAGAAATCAAGCATGAGAAAGTAATAAATATTTGACATATCTAATTTCAAGACACTATACTGCAACCCCCTGATAAAGTCATGATCAAAATGTACATAATACCACTGAGAAAAGGGCTAGGCCTCATCTTCACATGCAGTACATATTCTAAAAGAACATATCTAGCAATGATACAAGAACCTTTTTCAGTTTTCAATGGCATGAACGAACGTGAGCGCTAATAACACACCACGACAGTAGGTCCTAAAATTTCAAAATACGTGAGATAACAAAGCTCTTTCTAGCACACTGAAATTGAATAAATCAACACACTGAAACAGATGCAAAGTTCCCCTTATTTTCCCACTCATAAGTCTAATCTTTTCACCAATGAGCCAACAAAAGAAGGAAAACAGGATCCTGATTGATGTCCTAAGATCTAGAATCTACACAACTTCTTTTCTGGATGACCATGGTTCAATGTTGAGTCTTACCACAGCAAAACGGATTAGCTGGCTTGGATAAAACGAAGAGGAAGAGGCTGCTGCTGCTGTCACGTCAGAGAAGGCGGGGACGGTTTGCTGGATGTGCGACGAGAGACTTACCCAGATCTGGAGCAGGGAGCATGGGGTGCAGGCAACGCATACGGGCGACCGTGTTGGGGTGGGGTGGCCTAGGGAGGTGGGATGCGGCAGCGGACGAAGCTGCAGGCAAGCGGCGGTGGAGATCGGGGGAGATAGGTGGGCGGCGGTGGTGGACGCAGGTTGACTCGGGCGGCGGTGGCGGAGGTGAGATACGGCCAGCGGTGGCGGAGGTGAGGGACGACCCGCGGTGGAGGTTGGAGGAGTAAAAGGCTAGCTGCGCTTGAACGGATTACCTGTGGAGGAGGGCGGGAGCCACTGCCGAGGAGTGCGGCGGCCATGGAGCAGATGGGGTGGGTGGGGAAAGGAGACGAAGTGGGGATGGGACGACTGTTCTAGAGCTTTTGTTTATCTCTCTGGGTTTTTTTCCTTCTAATAAAAAGAAGTTGGCGCGAGAAAGTTCCGCGTGAGGCGTCAGATGAAAAAAGTCGCGCGGCCCATGATTTTTCACCGGAACGCCCGTTTCCCTAACGCAATGGGGTGGTGGCCCTGAAATAATTTTGCTGTGAGGATGCACGGGAGCTCCTATTGGGCGTTGTAGGCGCCCGTTAGAGAAGTGGCGCCTACAGCGACCAGCCATGGGCCGGGGCCCATTAAGAAGATTGCCCCCTCGTTTCGGTTTGCTCGCTCGCTGAAGAAAAGCGGGAGCTCTTAACGGTTGGCACTTCTGGCGCTCGCAAGCGACGGGAAGCGGGCTGGCCCAAAAAAGGAGCGCGCCCAACAGGAAAATAAAATAAAATTGGCACTTGTGAGGAGACTCGATCCGGCGACCTCCTGTCTCGTGTTACAACACGCTAAGCACTCAGCCACAACGACACATCCGGTAGGTTACATCACTTCGTTTCTTTTTTAGGTTCTTCTTAACTTTTTCGTTTTTTCATTTTTCTTTTCTGTTTTTTCTTCCTTATATGATGAATTTTTCCAAACTCGTGAACTATTTTCAAATCGATGAACTTTTTTCATTTATTGATTAAAAAAACTTCATCGGATATGAAAAAAGTTCACAAATTTGAAAAAGAAATTCATCAGATTTGAAAAAAGTTCATGGGATTAGAGAAAAAGTTCACCACATATGAAAAAAGTTCATCGATTCTGAAAAAAAAGTTCATAAAAAATGATAAATAGTTCATCCATTTTTTAAAAAAGTTCATCGAATTTCAAAAAAGTTCACCAGAATTGAAAAGAGTTCATGGATTTTCAAAAAAATGAAAAAAATTCATCAAATTTGAAAAGTTCATTGAATTGAATGAAAAAATAATCAGTTTTGAGAAAAAGTTCATCAAATCTGAAAAGAGTTCATGGATTTTCAATTTTTTTTAAAAGAATTAGAAAAGTTCATTGAATTAAAAAAAACAATCAGTTTTGAGAAAAAAAACTCATCCATTTTAAGAAAAGTTCACGAATTTGAAAGAAATCAGCAAACCAGGAAAAAAAGAAACATAAAAAATTGAAAAACGAAAAAAGGAAAAAGGAAAGAGGAAATAAGAAATAAGAAAAGTCGGAAGAAGATGTTAGCATGTCGGGCCTGTGTCGTGGTGGTTATTGCGGTGTGGTTCCATCTCTGGGGTCCCGGGTTCGATTTTCTTCACCCTCGCTGTTTTTCCCTTTTTCTGCAGGAAAAGGGAGGTGAGACGGGCCGGCCCACGAGTAGCTGCTGCAGGCGCCAGTTAGCAAAAACAGTAGAAACCGGCGTCTGCAGCGCCAAATAGGAAATGCCTACATGCACCTACATTAAAACACGTTATTTTCCTTAGGGTCATAGTTTGCCCGTCAGGAAAATACATTTTCCCGTGAGGGGCTTCGGGCCTCACAGGATAATAAGACACTCACAGGAAAAGTACGGATTCTGGTAGTGCATCATATCAACATGCACCATAATCCTAGCACCATAAACCTAGGGTTCATCTTCACACTACATCATATCATCATATCAACATGCATCATCAAACTAGGGTTCATCCTCATATCAACATTACATCATAATTTTTTTAACAAAAAAAATTATCAACTAGGTTTCATCTTCACACTATCATATGAACTATTGATTAGAGTTCATATTCAGTACCACTAGTTACTAAAGAACTAAGAACTAGAACTACAATCAAGCTAAAACAATCTTAGGTGAAAAAAAATCCAATCTAAGTTCAAAATAATGAGGGATTCCAAGCAAATAATGCGTCAAATCGGAAGAAAATTGCAAAAAATAATGGAGGGATTGGAGGAGCTTACGTTTCTCTCTTCGGGGCCATCTCGATCCCAAAAACGATGAAGAAACGGTGAAGATCCGAAGGGCAGAGTGGAGGAGATGAGAGAGGGAGAGAGGGGCGACTTGGGGGAGAAAAAGAGGAACTGCCGACGGGGGGGAGGGGGAGGGGTGGGGAGATTGGCAGGAGCGCGGGGTCTCGGGCGAAATAACTGCCCGGACCCTACCGCCATGGGCTCCGGCAGTAGGGTTAAACAGCCTACCGCCAGGTGCCCTGGCGGTAGGGTGCGACCGAGGGGGACGGCGGCCGTCTCCGCGTGCTGACGTGGATAAGTACCCTACCGCCAGGGGCCCTGGCGGTAGGCTGTCTAAACCTATTGCCAGAGCCCCCGGCGGTAAGAAAAGGGGTCAAATCCCGAATTTTTTTCAAACCATTGTCAGATCCTGAATTTCTATCGAAAAGGGTCAAAACATGAAATTTGGCCTCGAGCTGGTGGAGCGCTAGAGAGAAAAAAGAAAGAAACAAATACGTGCAAATACTTTCTGTGACGTCACTTTGATACGTCATCCGACCCACCGCCGGCCCATGCATGCATGCATCACCTTTCTACGTGCATATGTGCTGATCGGTCCCAACCAGCTAGCTCTTCCATGCACTCACAAAATGGAAGATGCAGAAAATCAGATTGCATAGGCATAACTCTTACATCTTGGCCGAGAATGGAATATCTTATATCTTATATTTACTAATTGGAGGCACCGTAAAAGCCTCCACGTTAATTCTTGCAAAACACATAAAACTAACCTTCAGATCTCAATTGTAGGGCTAGGATGAAATATAGGATTATGAGAAAAAAATTATGTGTATACGCCATAGAGTCCCAAAAGATTACAATTTGTGGTTGGACACACAACATCAACTTCCTAATCTCCAACGGGCCAGCCACCACCTCTCCCCTCGAACCTCAGCCAATCTCCTGGCATCTCTCTCCTGATCCCGCCTCCTTCCCATGCTGTTGGTGCCAACTCCACAAGTTGTTCTTCTCCCCGCCACCCGCACTGCTAGGCGTTCACCCTCCGATGCCAAGAACGGAAGAACCCCAATTTCCCTGCAGAGGCTTCATGCATGGTTCTCCCTCAATCTGGCGTCTCCCCTGTAGCAGCCCCAAACTTCCATTACTACCGTTCACCCCTCCGATGCCAAGAACAAAGGAACCCTAATCGCTGTGCAGAGTCTTCTTGCAACGTTCTCCCACATCTGGCGTGACCCCTGTAGCAGCCCCAGTCTTCAATCACTACAGGTGCTAGGTAATTTGATTCATTTGATTCCCATCCAGAATCCTTTGCCCCATCCTCTCTTGTCAATACAGGGGAAAATGTGTAAAACATATCAGGCTTGTTCTCGCACAAAGCAACACACCGTGCAGCCCACACAAATTGCGATGTATTTATAGAGAAAAGGAGCAGATGTTTGGAACTTCACCTGCTTTTCACACAAGATTTCTCTTCTGCTGTTTGATCAGATGTGTCTCTTTCAGTGCGTGGATAGCTCACTGCCACCAAGGTTTGCTACAGCAATGCCCCTTTTCATAAGGAGTCTGTTCCGGTGATCGATGCCCAATGGATGGTGGAGGCTGTCGCGAACATAAAAACGACCAAACACGAAAGAACTACATTTGTACTTAATAAGAAACACTCATACACATCTGATTGGAAAGCTGCGGGCACCAATCATAAAATTCCCGACTGCAGGCAGCAAGACTTACTCATCAGAGTCGAGTACACAGCCCAGGTTGTGCTGCAGTTGATGGTTCCATGAGGTACATTTTGGAGATCAAGCAAACTAAACTGGCCTGGGCACACAATCCAGATGATACGGAGAGGTCATGGATGTCCATCAGTCGGACTAAACTGGCCGCCGCTAGATCGGGAGAAGGTTTATTTTTTCCTTTTTATTTGTCTCTTTTAGAGAATAAAAGAAGCATATCAAGAAGTCAGTATAGATGGACACCCAAATTCAGAACGCCATAGAACAGTGTTTGTTGAATCCTGTATCATGCATAGCGAAAAACAATTTTTAGGAGTGCACTATTCAGTTCAAACTTGTACATAATGCAAGGTTTTTTTATCTGAGCCAATCAACCAAAACAACACAACACCTTTATACCTTTAAGCTTTCAACTTGGTGTAGAAACTCAAAATGATCTACAATGTAAGACAGGCTGAAACTTGATCTGAAGAGCATCGAGCTAAGCACTGTGAATCAACAACTAAAGTTCCAAACGTTACCCGTATAGATCTCTGTGAAAAAAAATACTTGAGAAATGAAGCGCCACCATTGATTTGGTGTGTAGGGCTGAAAGAAATAGTAACAGTTAGCACTTGCTACATAGTATAGAGAGGAATAAGAAGACATGAACATGAAAAGGCTTGATAATTTAAATTTTCCATACAGTGCTAATTGGAGCAACCGGTGATTTGACGCTTGCCATCTTCTTGATCTCTTGAATGCATATACACTCCATGTCTGCAATTAACAATATGTACAAAAAAAATTGCAGACAACACTACAAATCCTCCAGAACAGTGCTTCTGATGCACGTATCCTATTGGATAATTGGTTATAAGAACAGAGTAGTTTTTGCGTATAAGAAACAGATAGTAGTAGACTCAAGAGCTCAAGTAATGGTTGAAAACAACTTATTACTTTCCACAAAACAGAAGAGGTGTGTTAGTAAGTTGTGTGGAACTACGTCCACATCTTTGGGGAACTGTATCACATTAGTGGATTTTAAGCACCTGGATATCTTATCCATCCTAGTAATATGTATCTACATATGTCTGAAACTAAAGAACACTGCACATAACGCTGAGTGATTCTTCGCTCGGCTTTGCCACGTGTTGCCAACCGCTGGACATCAACTCCTCCTTGCTGTATTTCTTAGCACGACGCTGATGTGAGACTGGTTGGGAGGAGTCTCAGCTAGTTTTTGACTATGGCAGTCATACTTTGCGCCCCTCACAATTCAGAAGTAAATGAGAAAATCTTTGTAATGATATTGGAAAGAAAATTATAAATCAGAGTATAAGCAAAATGTAGTAATGTCTTTCTCATTATCAGAACCTTGAACTGTACGTACCTTCATAGCTTGACCTAAAAATTATGAAATCCCATAACGACTACAATCAGCATCTTATAACTCAATATAGCAATCCCTAGTAAAAGGAATCACTCAATACAGAAACCAACTGAGACGTATGATACTTGGTGGCGACTTGAATCTGTTTAGTAAAACCTCATCAGATATCAACTAATCATAATAAACTAAAGACACATACCTGAAGAAAAAAAAATACGAAATCATAAACTTAACGAACCTGTAGCCCTTGGGCCCTCCTATACTACGGGAAAAACATTCAATGTTGCGGCTTAAAGTTGACTTCTATGACCATAAACTCGGCTGCACACACAACAGAAATTTAAAAAATCAGCAGAAACGGATCTTCACAGCTCCAAGTGGCCAACCAACTTCAGTTCAAACTCAAGACCATCATCTGTATGCATGAACTCCACACGAATAAATTACACAAAATAGGAAACCTTCATCAGATGAAAGATATTGAATGTTGTACTCGGCAGAGACACGAACGCAACAGAGATAAGAGTCCAGGATGAGATGGTTGAAAGGACACGTAGTTGGGATCATCACCCGACCGAGAGTTTGACATCAGCAACGACCAGATTCCCGTCTATCTCGCATGTATGCTCTTATGAATTCAAGGAGGGCCATGGATACCTGGCAATGAGAAGAACACCTTGCACGTCATGGTGATCTGCACATGTTCCTTACAGGCCAAGTCTCACAACATAAAAACTCCCAAAAACAGAAGCCTATTACCTGCAATCAGTATAACGTTCTTCGACTCTGCAGCGTTCCCTACAGTGGTGATTGTCCAGTCTGATACAGGTCGCACCTCCATCTCCACTTCATCGTGGATTGCGTGTTTGTCGGGGCATGGGATCTGAAAAGATTGAAAAGATCTCCTCAGCCTAGATGTACTGGCGGTCTGCAACGTGGTTGGCTCAGGGAGATTCGCTGGATTGTTTTACGTGAAGACCGAAGATGCGAAGGAGGAGGACTTGATGTGGAGAGCAGTGCTAGGGATTACGGTTGAGCAAATCTGATCTGGGCGATGCAGAGTTCGGCCATTATTGATGCTGCTAAGGAGCCGCCATGGAGAGGCAGATGCGGCTTCTCCACCATGCAGTGGTTGATTTAATCCAAAGCAGGTTGCCAATTTCCACCTTTTGTCGCCAAATCCAGGAGGAGAGGGCGCTTAGATTTTCTTTTTGAGAGAAGAAACATAGAGAGATGAAGGGGATGAAACCTTCCGTATGTGAATTATTGGATGGAGATGACGCTCTTTTTTTTTGAGCTGATGTGAGGACGCTCAGATTTTGTTGTTACGCTCAGATTTTTTGTAGATAAAAGATGAAGGGGAGGACACCTCCATACGTCAACTCTTGGAGATGATGCTCAGTTTTTTTTTGAGCCGCTGACGCTCAGTTTTTTTTATTAGGGAAACCAAGAGACCAAGGGCAGGACGTCCCATGTACGAAGGGACAGAAGATCACGTACGGAGTTTCATCCAACCGCTACAGATACATCTTATGTTAATCAAACGGATGAAAATTCTTAATCCCAAGGATTAACGTGATGCCTCGTTTGGAGGCGCCTCCACGTTAATTCTTGCAAAACTCATAAAACTAACCTTCAGATCTCAATTTTAGGGCTAGGATGAAATATAGGATTATGAGAAAAAAATTATGTGTATAGGCCATAGAGTCCCAAAAGATTACAATTTGTGGTTGGACACACAACATCTACTTCCTAATCTCCAACGGGCCAGCCACCACCTCTCCCCTCGAACCTCAGCCAATCTCCTTGCATCTCTCTCCTGATCCCGCCTCCTTCCCATGCTGTTGGTGCCAACTCCACAAGTTGTTCTTCTTCCCGCCACCCGCACTGCTAGGCGTTCACACCTCCGATGCCAAGAACGGAAGAACCCCAATTTCCCTGCAGAGGCTTCATGCATGGTTCTCCCTCAATCTGGCGTCTCCCCTGTAGCAGCCCCAAACTTCCATTACTACCGTTCACCCCTCCGATGCCAAGAACAAAGGAACCCTAATCGCTGTGCAGAGTCTTCTTGCAACGTTCTCCCACATCTGGCGTGACCCCTGTAGCAGCCCCAGTCTTCAATCACTACAGGTGCTAGATAATTTGATTCATTTGATTCCCATCCATAATCCTTTGCCCCATCCTCTCCTAATATAATAAAAAGCATTACACTTATCTTTTTGATGGTTATGGGGTCGCTTTCATATTCGTTTGACGCGCATGCAGTAGTGGGTAATTCATCGCTGCAACCGCGCCGCGAGTACGAGGATGCGCCAACCGAAGTCAACGATCCAGATCCAGATACGTCAATGGTATCCGGCGACCACATGAGTGGAGTTGTGCCACTCCGACTCAGCTTTAAAACTAACCTTCAGATCTCAATTGTAGGGCTAGGATGAAATATAGGATTATGAGAAAAAAATTATGTGTATACGCCATAGTCCCAAAAGATTAAAATTTGTGGTTGGACACACAACATCTACTTCCTAATCTCCAACGGGCCAGCCACCACCTCTCCCCTCGAACCTCAGCCAATCTCCTGGCATCTCTCTCCTGATCCCGCCTCCTTCCCATGCTGTTGGTGCCAACTCCACAAGTTGTTCTTCTCCCCACCACCCGCACTGCTAGGCGTTCATCCCTCCGATGCCAAGAACGGAAGAACCCCAATTTCCCTGCAGAGGCTTCATGCATGGTTCTCCCTCAATCTGGCGTCTCCCCTGTAGCAGCCCCAAACGTCCATTACTACCGTTCACCCCTCCGATGCCAAGAACAAAGGAACCCTAATCGCTGTGCAGAGTCTTCTTGCAACGTTCTCCCACATCTGGCGTGGCGCCTGTAGCAGCCCCAGTCTTCAATCACTACAGGTGCTAGGTAATTTGATTCATATGATTCCCATCCATAATCCTTTGCCCCATCCTCTCCTAATATAATAAAAAGCATTACACTTATCTTTTTGATGGTTATAGGGTCGCTTTCATATTCGTTTGACGCGCATGCAGTAGTGGGTAATTCATCGCTGCAACCGCGCCGCGAGTACGAGGATGCGCCAACCGAAGCCAACGATCCAGATCCAGATACGTCAATGGTATCTGGCGACCACATGAGTGGAGTTGTGCCACTCCGACTCAGCTTTACGAAATAGAAGCAGGAGGCTCTCTACCGGATACGTACAACAGGAAGAGAAAGAACAAGTCGTGGTGATAGACTGATGGTTGAGTGCGACATGGTGAGTTCTGGTGGCAAGAATATCTGCATAAGAGAAGATGCAACCTACGCCATGCATATATGTCCCCTGTGCCACCTCCATTCTTTTTTTTTATTTAAACCATATTTGTGCCCTCTTTAATCACTACTCTTGAAGTATATGTTTGGTCCTATACTACTATCCTTACAAGCATGACGGACATGCAAGCATATCCTTACTCATAATTCATGCATTCACTGATTTCTGTTATTACATGATCTACTTATCTAATTAATGATGATATGATAATTAATGAGGCTGCAAGACACTTCGTGTTCCCACCATTTAGTTTAACAAGTATACATCAGTTCATTGTTTTGTATATGAATGATTAATTATTTTAGTAAGTTCCCATGTGCAAGTTCACTTCATTCTATGCTTACATCTAGGTATGTCCGATCAATGGTTTATTTACATGCTATAGTTTGCTATAAATCTGTTTGCTATTTAACTGATTTTTTTCTCTAACGTGCGACCAGATGTTAGGAATTAAGGGCATGAAGGTGGCTCACATGTTTACAATAAAAAAGCATCCACATTGAGAAGAGCAAAAACAGTACACTTGCTATTTGTTCTCACCTGCTCTTTGAAACACCATTATTTCACTTATTTAAGTGAGTTACGCCAGCCACATTGATACCTCAGTTGTTTGAACCAACAGCCTAAATTGCAATGTTCCTTCTATCTGCTAAGGAAGGATGAGAGGTCACAATAAACACTATGGGCAAGCCAGTTTCGACATGCTAAATTCCAAAAATCATATAGTAGCTTTATTACTTTTAGTCGTCTGATTGAAAAGCATCCCTTATTTGTTTTCACTATTTTCATATTTTGACATGATAGAAGTTGTTTTAGAAAAATGGCTTTGCCTTAAGTTTGCAGAAGGTATATTCGGATGGTTGCTGTATCTACACAGTTTTTTATTTTTCGAGAACCTGGCAAAGCTCTGTGCATTAAGATCGGAAGATAAAAATATTTACATAGGCTTTTGATATTTGTATTGTTCTAATAACTAAAATCTCACATGGATATTCCACACTACAATTAACGAATTTGGTGTTCGTAACCATGGCCAGGAAACACCATGTTGTGTACAGTTCAGAAGTTTCATAGATATTTCCACTTGCTCTCTCTGTACTGCTTAAAAAATTATATTTTGTCAAGACTAAATTCCTCTGCTACAAATGAAAATTCTACTATGCTAAATAACTTACTCCGCAGTACAAAGCATGTGTATCAACCCGTGCGTCGGCACGGGCTAGTGATATAGGAAATGTGAAAGTAGAAAAGAACTGAAGAGCATTATATGTTAATATTTTAGAACTTGGAATGCAGCTTTCAATGTCTCCGAACTGATCATTATACACCATGAACTCATGAAATGATTGACATTATGGGACACTAAAACTGGAAAGAAAGCATGGATTTTCAAGAAACATCCATAAGGAACCACATGTCCAATTGATGGTGAAGAATGAGCAACATATATTAGAGGACATGAGAATTACAACATAGTTAGTTTGACTGTACATATATTCCCTAAGAAGATAATGCGGAACCATCCATGGTAATTATAGATGAAGAATGTAGTTGTTTCTCTTCAAATTGAACTACGTGGATGAGTAAGAAAAGATGTAAGATCGGCAACTTTTGTTAGGATATGGTCCCAAAAGATTTAGAGTATTAAAATTAGCACAGTGATGGTATTCTATATAGAAAGGTGTACGGTTTCATCGGCCCAAATGAAAAATGAAACCAAGCGGATGAAATTTTTCTAAATCATAACCCCGTAAGGATGCTTCTCCAACCAAATGCAGTTCCTTAGATTATGTTTTTTATTAAATTGCCATGCATGACATGATCAATCTCACCTGAGCCGTGCTCTGCAACAATAGACATAGAAACTCACAAAAACCTTGCTACATCTGAGGAATATGCTTGGAAGATTCATGCGCTGAAAAAATATATTTGCGAAGTGTTAGCAAAAACACAGAAATTTACCTCAGAAAACCTGATGCGAGAATCAAATGCTACCATAACCTGATTTCTTTTCTTGCTTGCGAAGTTCTGATATGAGTACATCATATCACTGTAGTATATTTGCATAATTGCAAGATATGTATAAAATTAGAGTAAAAAGTGCTTATGACAATCATGCTCTCCAGGCTTCTATTTGGAACATCACCAAAACCTGAAGGGAAAAAGTTTGAAATTATCATGGTCTTCAAAATTCTGAGTAGCGAATTATAAACTTTCATAATCTTATTTTCTGGCAAGTTATTATCTATTGACTGCTAGCCTGGAACTAACAGATGATAAAAACCTCGCTATCTAGCAAACCTAATTTGATACCTATGTGCAAATAGAGAACAACGTAATTCAATGTTACAGATTGTGAGGCTTGCAAATATCTGAAGCACATAAAGAAATAGAAGCAACACTTATGCATGCATCTTTTTTATTTGGTGAAGGCACAGCTAAAACTCCCATAATCAAATCGTCCAGAACCTACATACACAGTAGTAAACAAATCTGACATCCACCGAGTCGGAAATATTATTCCTTTAAAAGTTTAAATACAGTTAACTGAGCAATCTTGTCAATACAGGGGAAAATGTGTAAAACATATCAGGCTTGTTCTCGCACAAAGCAACCCACCGTGCAGCCCACACAAATTGCGATGTATTTATAGAGAAAAGGAGCAGATGTTTGGAACTTCACCTGCTTTTCACACAAGATTTCTCTTCTGCTGTTTGATCAGATGTGTCTCTTTCAGTGCGTGGATAGCTCACTGCCACCAAGGTTTGCTACAGCAATGCCTTTTCATAAGGAGTCTGTTCCGGTGATCGATGCCCAATGGATGGTGGAGGCTGTCGCGAACATAAAAATGACCAAACACGAAAGAACTACATTTGTACTTAATAAGAAACACTCATACACATCTGATTGGAAAGCTGCGGGCACCAATCATAAAATTCCCGACTGCAGGCAGCAAGACTTACTCATCAGAGTCGAGTACACAGCCCAGGTTGTGCTGCAGTTGATGGTTCCATGAGGTACATTTTGGAGATCAAGCAAACTAAACTGGCCTGGGCACACAATCCAGATGATACGGAGAGGTCATGGATGTCCATCAGTCGGACTAAACTGGCCGCCGCTAGATCGGGAGAAGGTTTATTTTTTTCTTTTTATTTGTCTCTTTTAGAGAATAAAAGAAGCATATCAAGAAGTCAGTATAGATGGACACCCAAATTCAGAACGCCATAGAACAGTGTTTGTTGAATCCTGTATCATGCATAGCGAAAAACAATTTTTAGGAGTGCACTATTCAGTTCAAACTTGTACATAATGCAAGGTTTTTTTATCTGAGCCAATCAACCAAAACAACACAACACCTTTATACCTTTAAGCTTTCAACTTGGTGTAGAAACTCAAAATGATCTACAATGTAAGACAGGCTGAAACTTGATCTGAAGAGCATCGAGCTAAGCACTGTGAATCAACAACTAAAGTTCCAAACGTTACCCGTATAGATCTCTGTGAAAAAAAATACTTGAGAAATGAAGCGCCACCATTGATTTGGTGTGTAGGGCTGAAAGAAATAGTAACAGTTAGCACTTGCTACATAGTATAGAGAGGAATAAGAAGACATGAACATGAAAAGGCTTGATAATTTAAATTTTCCATACAGTGCTAATTGGAGCAACCGGTGATTTGACGCTTGCCATCTTCTTGATCTCTTGAATGCATATACACTCCATGTCTGCAATTAACAATATGTACAAAAAAAATTGCAGACAACACTACAAATCCTCCAGAACAGTGCTTCTGATGCACGTATCCTATTGGATAATTGGTTATAAGAACAGAGTAGTTTTTGCGTATAAGAAACAGATAGTAGTAGACTCAAGAGCTCATGTAATGGTTGAAAACAACTTATTACTTTCCACAAAACAGAAGAGGTGTTTTAGTAAGTTGTGTGGAACTACGTCCACATCTTTGGGGAACTGTATCACATTAGTGGATTTTAAGCACCTGGATATCTTATCCATCCTAGTAATATGTATCTACATATGTCTGAAACTAAAGAACACTGCACATAACGCTGAGTGATTCTCCGCTCGGCTTTACCACGTGTTGCCAACCGCTGGACATCAACTCCTCCTTGCTGTATTTCTTAGCACGACGCTGATGTGAGACTGGTTGGGAGGAGTCTCAGCTAGTTTTTGACTATGGCAGTCATACTTTGCGCCCCTCACAATTCAGAAGTAAATGAGAAAATCTTTGTAATGATATTGGAAAGAAAATTATAAATCAGAGTATAAGCAAAATGTAGTAATGTCTTTCTCATTATCAGAACCTTGAACTGTACGTACCTTCATAGCTTGACCTAAAAATTATGAAATCCCATAACGACTACAATCAGCATCTTATAACTCAATATAGCAATCCCTAGTAAAAGGAATCACTCAATACAGAAACCAACTGAGACGTATGATACTTGGTGGCGACTTGAATCCGTTTAGTAAAACCTCATCAGATATCAACTAATCATAATAAACGAAAGACACATACCTGAAGAAAAAAAAATACGAAATCATAAACTTAACGAACCTGTAGCCCTTGGGCCCTCCTATACTACGGGAAAAACATTCAATGTTGCGGCTTAAAGTTGACTTCTATGACCATAAACTCGGCTGCACACACAACAGAAATTTAAAAAATCAGCAGAAACGGATCTTCACAGCTCCAAGTGGCCAACCAACTTCAGTTCAAACTCAAGACCATCATCTGTATGCATGAACTCCACACGAATAAATTACACAAAATAGGACACCTTCATCAGATGAAAGATATTGAATGGTGTACTCGGCAGAGACACGAACGCAACAGAGATAAGAGTCCAGGATGAGATGGTTGAAAGGACACGTAGTTGGGATCATCATCCGACCGAGAGTTTGACATCAGCAACGACCAGATTCCGTCTATCTCGCATGTATGCTCTTATGAATTCAAGGAGGGCCATGGATACCTGGCAATGAGAAGAACACCTTGCACGTCATGGTGATCTGCACATGTTCCTTACAGGCCAAGTCTCACAACATAAAAACTCCCAAAAACAAAAGCCTATTACCTGCAATCAGTATAACGTTCTTCGACTCTGCAGCGTTCCCTACAGTGGTGATTGTCCAGTCTGATACAGGTCGCACCTCCATCTCCACTTCATCGTGGATTGCGTGTTTGTCGGGGCATGGGATCTGAAAAGATTGAAAAGATCTCCTCAGCCTAGATGTACTGGCGGTCTGCAACGTGGTTGGCTCAGGGAGATTCGCTGGATTGTTTTACGTGAAGACCGAAGATGCGAAGGAGGAGGACCTGATGTGGAGAGCAGTGCTAGGGATTATGGTTGAGCAAATCTGATCTGGGCGATGCAGAGTTCGGCCATTATTGATGCTGCTAAGGAGCCGCCATGGAGAGGCAGATGCGGCTTCTCCACCATGCAGTGGTTGATTCAATCCAAAGCAGGTTGCCAATTTCCACCTTTTGTCGCCAAATCCAGGAGGAGAGGGCGCTTAGATTTTCTTTTTGAGAGAAGAAACATAGAGAGATGAAGGGGATGAAACCTTCCGTATGTCAATTATTGGATGGAGATGACGCTCTTTTTTTTGAGCTGATGTGAGGACGCTCAGATTTTGTTGTTACGCTCAGATTTTTTGTAGATAAAAGATGAAGGGGAGGACACCTCCATACGTCAACTCTTGGAGATGATGCTCAGTTTTTTTTGAGCCGCTGACGCTCAGTTTTTTTATTAGGGAAACCAAGAGACCAAGGGCAGGACGTCCCATGTACGAAGGGACAGGAGATCACGTACGGAGTTTCATCCAACCGTTACAGATACATCTTATGTTAATCGAACGGATGAAAATTCTTAATCCCAAGGATTAACGTGATGCCTCGTTTGGTGCCCCCAATTAGTAAATATATAAGATTTATTGATACAAATTAATTATTATTCCATTGTATTGACTACTTTTGCTTGGACTAGTATACCACGGGAAAAGAAAGGGGATACTAAACATAGACGTATACCAGTTTTGCAGATCCAATCGAATATGTACTACATGATGTAATGAATGTGTATTCTGCCCAATGTTGGCCCTTTAAATAGTGGAAGCTAGCATTCACTATAGTGTGCAACAACTTCTACTCCTCATCAGGTACAATAGACTGGACCAGGCAGCGCTGGAAGAAGTGATACAAATATCATACTAAAGGCTACCAATAGAGATTAGTTATCATTATATTTGCTTCTACAACACCACTCCTTTCCTATTAACATGCACATGTCTGTTAACTATTCAGTCATGCAAAAGGAGGAATTTTTTTTCATCCATAAAACTAGAATTGTTTCCTCTAAACTCGGAGGCACTGGATTTAGGTTTCCCACGCATTGAAGTTTTGTCAATCCGAGTATGCATGTTATATTTCATACCATATGGATCATATAATTAGTACATGTCATATACTTTTTTTTTTGGGAAGCTGCTTATCTTGCTACTGTGATGGTATGCATTTGTAGAGTTTAAGATATATCAAAACTTTATTTTCAATTTTCTATGATTTCTATATTTATAACTCCTAGCCCGTGCAGTTGCACGGGTTGATGACTAGTGTTAATTAATAAGGATAACTCACGGTCAGGAGTGATTAATGATCGTTGCGGCGCCAACCGCGGCAGTAGAGCACGTACGGTCGTGGCCACACCGCCATGGCACGTACGGTTGTAGCCACCTTGTTTTTCTTTATGATGAGGAAGAAAAGGAAAATAATAATGCAAATATTTTTGTATGTCGTCACCTTGATGCGTCAGCCGGCGCTCGACCAGACAATGCATGCATCCATCACCTTTCTACTTGCATCTGTGCTGATCTGTCTCAACATGCTATCCGTCGATCCGACCATCACGCGGTAAAGAACGCATTGCGCCTGCTCCTTTTCAACAAGATTTTGCCAGCAATTACCACAACTTTGACCTATCCCTAAAATTTAGTCCCAATTCCCAAACAAACACTCCCGAAAAATATGCTCCTCCGTCCCATAATATAAAACGTTTCCCATAAGTTGTCATTTGTGATAAATGTCCATCTTGTTGCATGAAAAAACAATATAAACTTAATTTGAGGCAAAATGTGAAGGCCAATTCAGACACATCTACCATAAACTTCATAAACATGTTCAACAAAGCAATAACATAATCCCACGACTCGATGAGCTTACTTTAGCAACACCGACACAACATAAACTACGTTAGTAAACATAAATCAACAATCAACAGAAAAATGGCATGAAGTACTTCTTCCTCCACTTCTTCAACTCGCGCTAGGCGTAGTACCTCCTACTCTCCTCAATACTGTGTGAGCTAATCACATTTGCTTGCAGCTCCATGCCTTTGTACCTTTTGGGGATCTTCCACATACAATTTGGGTTGTCGTCGGAGGTGAAATTTTCTCATTGGCCATGGCAGCCTGCTCCTCCGCAAACTCGATATCTACCTCGGCCAAGGCCACCTCCTTCGTCCTTCTTCATTCATGTGCAGAGGCCATTCCTCTTCTTCCTCGGCATCGAAAATGGTGTCTAACTAGCGTAAATGAGGTCATTGTCCTCGTCAAACGATGGGCCGAGTTTGACATTTTGCCAAGCACTTCTCGGGCATTGTGAACGGCGGAGAAGGTGGCATCAGGATAGGATGGGGAACAATGCGAGGAGCTCCCAGACGGTACCAGGAAGAGACACCTCCCAGTGCGGAGCCTTCTTCGCCGCAGCGGTGGCCTCCCATTGTCCTTGACGACAACAACTCAGGAGTAGGCCACGCTGGGGCAATGGGGGAAGAGGCGAGGTGTGATGGCAACGACCAGCATTGACAATCATTGCAGTATGATGAAGCATGCGGATGCTTAGGACAACTTAGTACGGGCGGCGCAAGTCGCATGGAGGCGGCGGCAAAAGTGGGAACAACAACGATGACGGTTGGGGTTTGTAGTTCTTAAAAGTTGGAGCGATATATGCCGCATAATCTTTTATTTTCCCCCTCACATGTATGCTCCTTTGGAGTTATGATATGGGCAATTGAAGTGGAGCAGACCACAATTATTTATTGTGTTTACTAGGTTTTGAACCCTGAACCTCTTGATTGTAAGTTGTATACACCTAATCGATCAGTTCATCACCCATCAGTCCGAGCCGATGGAGAGAGATAGACAATACATTTCAACACTCCCACTCACGTGTAGGCTTATTTAGTCCTCGGACGTGGCATCGATGTAGGTCACATAATCTTTTTTAATACTGCGTTGACAGGGTCTTGAACTTAAGACCTCTTGCGTCTCATATCATGTTGAATTCATGATCGAGTCAACTCATTCAGAAGTCCAAATTGGCGGGAGAGAGAGCTGGGCATTACACTCCAACACTCCCCCTCAACATTTTTTGCCATTATTCCTCACGTAGATTTTTTTTCTCAACCCCCAACATGCACAAAATCCGATTGCATAGCTCCTGCATCTTGGCCAAGGGTGATTAAGCAAGATTACTCATGGTCAAGGGCGATTTGTTTGGTGTTGCGAATCATGGTCACAGATGAGTATTGCTCGGTGTGCCCTCCTCGCTAGAGCTGCCGTTGCGGCACCTTGCTGCAGCAACCAGCAAAGGACCACCAATACTGCAACAGGACATGGGAGGCAGGAGGTGGTCGATGCCGCGGAGGGGATGATCATGCAGCAAGTGACCTGTGCCACCTCCTTGTTTGGCAAATGTGGTTCTATGCTTTCCAAGCTCCTGGCCAGCAAGCGTAATCATGGGTG
This sequence comes from Aegilops longissima, assembly GCA_021605205.1. Classification (NCBI taxonomy): domain Eukaryota; kingdom Viridiplantae; phylum Streptophyta; class Magnoliopsida; order Poales; family Poaceae; genus Aegilops; species Aegilops longissima. Next base: position 22,731,316 of record CM038682.1, read on the forward strand.
TTGCAGGAATATCATCCTGCATTGTTCGGTTTGATTCCCATGGAGTAAGGGCATGTAGCTTGATACAAGAGTGCAGAGACACAATGCTATTCCAATTGCAGATGCACTAGTTCATGCTTCCGAAGTAGAATGCATCCGAAGTAGAACGAAAGATGAGTTTCAGATAACCATATCATAATATAGGAGGGAATGGCAGTGCTTGAACTGTCATATGAAAATGCACTAATACACTAAATTTTGTCCCTGGTTCTGTAAATGTTCAAACATGCTTTTACTTAGGCATAAATATGCATACAGAAATGCGGACATGTAATTTCTAGCTTGCATAGTAAAATGGTATAGCTGCATCGACTTTCTCTTCTTCCACTATCGGAACGGGTGTTTTCTCTGTTCAGTCGGCTTGGCCAGCCGGGAAGTAATACGAAATGAACGGGAACCTTGCGCATGCAGGGCTAACAGCTTTCGACTCTTATTTATTAGGGAATGGAATGCTTGCTGTATCCAATAAAATGCATTTGAACAAATCTGCTCTGAAGCCCACCACACAAGAAAAGGATGCTATTTTGCTGGCATCCTTTTCTTATTCTTCTGTAAGTTGGCTATAAGCAGTACGTTGGGTACTTTCCACATGTTTTTCTTTTTCTTTTCCGAGAATACGCCAATGTGCGTTAGAAGTATGCCACAAATTCACATTTTAAATGTAATTCAAATTTATTATTATCATGAGAGGAAATTCCTTAAAACAAATACTTTAGTAAATTGCATTGTTGCGAACATGGTTTGGTACCTAGTTAGGGAGGACTTGCTTAATCCGAGGCCATCATTTCTTCACCAGCAATAGCTGAAGGACTTGTATCTGCAAACATAAAATCACATATCTAAAATCAAGACACTTGACATAGACTAAGTCAATCGTTCGTATGAAATTTGCAAAAAATAAAAGAGAGAACATATTATATCATTAAAACAAAGACCATGAGGTAGTAGCCCCTTGCGTTTCTTTTTTTGATAGCACTGTATAATCTTAATATCATCAACGCTTGCAAATACGTCGCGCTCAATATAGCACACCAATGAGAAAACAAAATTAGAACATAGGCTAGAAATTACCTGGGCAGTGTGCGTTGGCCTGGGTGCCTCTGTGCCTGCGCTGCAATTTGGAACTAGACTAGATGGAGAAGAATAAGAGGCGGGTGGTTAGGATGCCGGACCCGGCTGCCGGCGCGGCGGGGAATCGCCTGTTGACGACGGCGGCGGCCAGGCGGCGCAGGGCATTGCTGCTCCGTTCGAGCGAGGCGAGGCGAGGGTTTCTCTGTTGCCGATTAGGGCAAAGAATTTTCTTTCTTTCTTGACTTTCTTTTAGCCGCTTTCCTCCATGACTTGATTAACTAGCGATCGGGCTACAAATCACAGATCGAAATAGGCGTCAACCGTCTTCTAGTGCTTGATTGATGGAGTTGGGCTAACGGGCTGAAGGCTTTGTACGTCTATGTGAAGACTGGGGCTGGGCTTCTGTGTATGACAAATTCTGAAATTTTTGCTGCTATGTTATACGTACTATTTGGGCCATGCCTAGGGCTACAGCCCTAGTTGCCCCAGGCCTGATTTCGCCCCTGCACGAGACGATCTAGACCACCAACACTCACAAGTTTCCACTCCCTGATCTCATCCAGGATTTGCATTGTAAGTCAGAGTGGTCTTCTAATATGCTCCACCCTATGGAAAACTCTTGCATTCAAAGCCTCTCCTCTCTTGTGCTCGGAAGCCTTGCCTATTCCAAAGCCACCTGCAGTCTGCGAAGGTATCAGTCGTCTCCGGGCAATGGATGTTGAGCTGCAGCTTCTTGCATTCAAAGCCCCTCCTCTCTTGTGCCCGGAAGCCTTGCCTATTCCAAAGCCACCACGTTGAGCTGCAGCTTGTCGAAACAAGTGTGCCACACTTCTCTCGCGTAGACACACTGCACAAGTATATGATTGACGTTGTCTTCCTCCTGAATGTATATAGATAGTTTAGAGTATAGATTCATTCATTTTGCTCCATACGTAGTCTATATTGAAATCTCTAAAATAACTTATATTTACGAACGTAGGGAGTAGATGATACCCCGTGCGTTTGTTGTGGGAATTGCATGCAATATACTTCAATGAGATTTTGATTATATAAATATGAATATTTGAGTTAATAATAAGAACTAAAATTAAAACCTGCGATGCTACAACCGGGGCCACCGTCATGCAGGAACCAGCGCCAAGGGAGTCTGCAACCATGGGTGGCGATGGTGGGAGGAGGGGACATGCTGCGGTAGTGTGCTGCAAGCCTGCAACCGAGGCGCGACGATACAACGGGAGCACGGAGGCTGATGCAATGGAAGCGGGGTTCGGCCTGCTGCAACCACTAGTAGAAAAGGGGCCAATGGTCCAGGACCGGCCAGCCCATTAGTCCCGGTTCAATCCAGAACCGGGACCAATGGGGGCATTGGACCCGGTTCGTGAGCCTCGGGGGCCGGCCGGGCCACGTGGGCCATTGGTCCCGGTTCGTCTGGACCTTTTGGTTTCGGTTGGTGGGACGAACCAGGACCAATGGGCCTCGCTCCTGGCCCACCACCATTGGTCCCGGTTGGTGGGACGAACCGGGACCAAAGGCTGCCCTTTAGTCCCGATTCAAGTCACCAACCGGGAACAATTAGTTGCCTATATATACCCCTCGCCCGCGAGCAGAGCACTCCCAGTGCTCTGTTTTTCGTGGCCGGCGAGGGGAGAGTTTGTGGTGCTCTAGCTCACCTCCTATGCACACGAGGTGTTCGATGAAATGCCCGAGCCACACTACTTAAGCTTTCTCCTCTCCAAGCTCGACCTCCAAGCTCCATTTTCCTTAATATTTGTCTAGGTTTAGCGGTCCGTCACGTCCCGTCCCCGTCTTCACCGCCGTCGATCGCCCGCGCTGATCTCGTCCCCGACACCACCGTGGTGAGCCTCTTGTTCTTATCTTCTTTCTGAAAGGAAAAAAAAATTCTTACTTGTATGTTTATATAGATACTTGTATAATTTTCTTACTTTTATTATTGCATCTTATATAGTGTGATGGTTTTGGTATCCGCCCCCGTCGGCCCTCGTCCTATCTATGATTCGGATGTGGTATATATTATCTTTTCATAACTATTGTTTCATTTATTGTTTATGACAATTATGCCGACCAACGTGACATAGATTTTATTTATCTAGGAGGTTGTTGAACCGGAAATTCCAACCGACCATATTGTCGAGAGGTTAAATTTAGTTCAAGAAGAAAACAATTTGTTGAAGGAAAAAATTAGAAAAATTGAGGAGGAGAAGATGATATTGGAGTTGCATGTTGCGGATGTCGTCGATGATCACAAGATCAAGATGGATGCAATGCACTTGAAGATGAGAAAGATTTGAAAATATGCCATTCATACCGAGGCTTGGTATCATTATGCCGTTGGATCAGTTGTTACATTGGTTGCGATTATGATCGCATTTGTTTTCGCATTGAAATGTTTTACATAGTTTCAGTGGATGGTTTAATTAATTTAGATGCTCTGCAGAGCTTTATGTTGTTAGATGAGAACTATGTATGCACTTTGGTTTTAATGTGATGATGAACTTCTATTAATTTGGTCACTTAATTATCTATTCATGATGTTCTATAATGATTTTTGACACACTTAATTATATATAATGCACGCAGATGAACCGGCAATGGATGTACGGTTCAAGACACACCTCCGAGTACATTAAGGGCGTGCTTGATTTTCTCGAAGTGGCTGAGGCAAACAAGCAGAATGGTTTTATGTGTTGTCCATGCCCTATATGTGGGAATACGAAGTCTTACTCTGACCGGAAAATCCTCCACACCCACGTACTTTACAAGGGTTTCATGCCACACTATAATGTTTGGATGAGGCACGGAGAAATAGGGGTTATGATGGAAGACGCGAAGAAGAAGAGTACGATGACAACTATGTGCCCCCTGAATACGGTGATGCTACTGAACATCAAGAGGAAGCAGACGATGTGCACGATGATGCTGCAACGAGCGAAGCTGCTGAAGATCAAGAGGAACTAGACGATGTGCCCGATGATGATGATCTCCGCCGGGTCATTGTCGATGCAAGGACGCAATGCGAAAGTCAAAAGGAGAAGCTGAAGTTCGATCGCATGTTAGAGGACCACAAAAAAGGGTTGTACCCCAATTGCGAAGATGGCAACACAAAGCTCGGTACCATACTGGAATTGCTGCAGTGGAAGGCAGAGAATGCTGTGCCTGACAAAGGATTTGAGAAGCTACTGAAAATATTGAAGAAGAAGCTTCCAAAGGATAACGAATTGCCCGACAGTACATACGCATCAAAGAAGGTCGTATGCCCTCTAGGATTGGAGGTGCAGAAGATACATGCATGCCCTAATGACTGCATCCTCTACCGCGGTGCGTACAAGGATCTGAACGCATGCCCGGTATGCGGTGCATTACGATATAAGATCAGACGAGATGACCCTGGTGATGTTGACGGCGAGCCCCCCAGGAAGAGGGTTCCTGCGAAGGTGATACGGTATGCTCCTATAATACCACGGTTGAAACGTCTGTTCAGAAACGGAGAGCATGCCAAGTTGATGCGATGGCACAGTGAGGACCGTAAGAAAGACGGGAAGTTGAGAGCACCACGACGGGTCGCAGATGGAGAAAAATCGAGAGAAATATGGGATGAGTTTGCAAGTGAGCCAAGGAACGTATGGTTTGCTTTAAGCGCGGATGGCATTAATCCTTTCGGGGAGCAGAGCAGCAATCACAACACCTGGCCCGTGACTCTATGTATGTATAACCTTCCTCCTTGGATGTGCATGAAGCGGAAGTTCATTATGACGCCAGTTCTCATCCAAGGCCCTAAGCAACCTGGCAACGACTCATATGTGTACCTAAGGCCATTAGTTGAAGAACTTTTACAGCTATGGAATGGAAACGGTGTACGTACATGGGATGAGCACAAACAGGAGGAATTTAACCTAAAGGCGTTGCTGTTCGTGACCATCAACTATTGGCTCGCTCTCAGTAACCTTTCAGGACAGACAAACAAGGGATACCACGCATCCACGCACTGTTTACTTGACACCGATAGTATATACCTGGCAAGCTGCAGGAAGAATGTGTACCTGGGCCATCGTCGATTTCTTCCGACCAACCATCATTGTCGAAAGAAAGGCAAGCATTTCAAAGGCGAGGCAGATCACCGGAAGAAGCCCGCCATGCGTACCAGTGATCATGTACTTGCTATGGTCAATGATTTACACGTAATCTTTGGAAAGGGTCCCGGCGGACTAGCTGTTCCGAATGACGCTGAGAATCACGCACCCATGTGGAAGAAGAAATCTATATTTTGGGACCTACCCTACTGGAAAGTCCTAGAGGTCCGCTCTTCGATCGACGTGATGCACGTGACGAAGAACCTTTGCGTGAACCTGCTAGGCTTCTTGGGTGTGTATGGGAAGACAAAAGATACACCTGAGGCACGGGAGGACCTGCAACGCTTGCACGAAAAAGAGGGCATGCCTCCGAAGCAGTATGAAGGTCCTGCCAGCTACGCTCTTACGAAAGAAGAGAAAGAAATCTTCTTTGAATGCCTGCTCAGTATGAAGGTCCTGACTGACTTCTCGTCGAATATAAAGGGAATAATAAATATGCCAGAGAAAAAGTTCCAGAACCTAAAGTCTCATGACTGCCACGTGATTATGATGCAACTGCTTCCGGTTGCATTGAGGGGGCTTCTACCGGAAAACGTCCAATTAGCCATTGTGAAGCTATGTGCATTCCTCAATGCAATCTCTCAGAAGGTGATCGATCCGGAAATCATACCAAGGCTAAGGAGTGATGTGGTGCAATGTCTTGTCAGTTTCGAGCTGGTGTTCCCACCATCCTTCTTCAATATCATGACGCACGTCCTAGTTCATCTAGTTGACGAGATTGTCATTCTGGGCTCCATATTTCTACACAATATGTACCCCTTCGAGAGGTTCATGGGAGTCCTAAAGAAATATGTCCGTAACCGCGCTAGGCCAGAAGGAAGCATCTCCATAGGCCATCAAACAGAGGATGTCATCGGGTTTTGTGTTGACTTCATTCCTGGCCTTAAGAAGATAGGTCTCCCTAAATCGCTGTATGAGGGAAGACTGACTGGAAAAGGCACACTTGGAAGGGACTCAATAATATGCAGGGACGGATATTCTTGGTCTCAAGCACACTACAGTTCTCTGAACTCTACCTTGGTGACCCGTATGTCGATGAACACAAGAACAGTCTGCGCTCCAAACACCCGGAGCGGTCGACGATCGGATTACATGTGAACACATCAGACTTTCAGCAGTTGGTTGGAAGCACGTGTCGAGGTGACAACACTGTTTGTGATGAGTTGTACTTGTTGTCCAGGGACCATCTTTGACTGTATTTATTTGGAAAGGATACGAGATAAATGGGAATACATTTTACACGATTGACCAAGATCAAAAGAGCACCAACCAAAACAGCGGTGTCCGCTTTGATGCAACAACCGAGAGGGAAAGGACACATATTATGGTTACATAGTGGACATATGGGAACTTGACTACGGACATGATTTTAAGGTCCCTTTGTTTAAGTGCAAATGGGTCAATCTGTCGAGAGGCGGGAATGCAGTAGACCCACAAGACGGAATGACAACAATGGATCTGAAAAATCTTGGGTACACCGACGAACCGTTCGTCCTAGCCAATGATGTGGCACATGTTATCTATGTGAAGGACATGTCTACCAGACCGAGAAAGAGAAAAGATAAGGAAGCAAATACATCATACGATGAGCCAAAGCGCCACATAGTTCTTTCAGAAAAGGGACATCGTGGGAGTGGAGGGCAAGATGCGGACATGTCGAAGAGTATGAAAAGTTTCATGAAATTCCTCCTTCAAAGTCAAGGCTGACCCCAGCATCCCGATAAACGATGAAGATTATCCATGGTTACTGGCGCAATAAGCAAATGACACAAGTGAAGAAAAGGAAGACTTTCTCCATAACTATTATGATGATACCATGCCAACTTTGTAACCGATTTAGTATGATACCATGCCAACTTTCAACTTTTTCAGAGTTCATTTGAGATGCTTTAATGTCTTATGGTTCGGCCCTCGTAATAATTAAAAATAGCAACAATAAGTTTTTTGTTGTAAGTAGAAACATAATAAAATAAATAAAGCAAGAAAGAAAAAAAAAGTGATTTCAAATTTGAAAACTAATGGAACTAACAGAAAGTTTATAATTTTCCTAAAACTAAAAGCAAAAAGAATTGAAAAATAAAGCAAAAACAAAAGAAAATAAATAATGCAGAAATAAAAAAAACAATAAGTATTTTGTTGTAAGTAGAAACAAAATAAAATAAATAAAGCAAGAAAGAAAACAAAAAAACAAAAAAAGTGTTTTCAAATTTGAAAAGTAATGGCACTAACAGAAAGTTTATAATTTTCCTAAAACTAAAAGCAAAAAGTAAAGAAAACAAAAAAACAAGAAAAATGCCTCCTACTGGGCCCCCACGGCCTGAATACGACATGAAACCCTACTATGGGCCAGGATTCATGCCCGCAGTAGGCCTAGAAGGCCCATCAGGCACAACAATAGCAAGAAGGCCCGAAAGCCTGCGGTGGAGAGGAGCTCGAGAGGGGTGCGGCAGTGGGGCTTATAAACCACTGCGCGCCCCTCTCAACTAGCGAGGTGGGACTAAACTTTGGCCCCGACGCGTGCAGCACAGGGGCCTTTGGTCCCGGTTGGTGGCACCAACCGGGACTAAAGGGTGGGGCATTGGTACCGGTTCGTGGCACCAACCGGTACCAAAGTCCGCCGCTTCCAGCCCTTTGGGCTGCCAAAAAGAGGCCTTTGGTCCCGGTTGGTGGCACCAACCGGGACTAAAGGGTGCATTAGTCCCGGTTGGTTTCACGAACCGGGACCAATGGCTTTGCTATATAAGAAAACACTTTGCAAAAATTCAGAATCTCATCGCTAGTTGCCCCCGACGACGCCGACCCTCCTCGACGCCGCCAGGCTGCTCCACCTCGCCGTCGCCGCCGCCGCCGTCAAGGCCGTCGCCCCAACCCGTGCCGTCCTCGTCGCTGCCTCCCGAGCCAGCGCCCGTCCGCCGCGCGCCGCCCGAGCCCCTGCCCCTGTCGTCCCGCCACAGCAGGGCGCCTCGCCGCCCGCCACCGTCGCCTCGCCGCCCCCACCGTCGCCATCGTCATCTAGCCGCCCCCGCTGTGAGCCGCCACGCCGCACCGGCTCTGTTTTTTTTCATTTTTATTAGTTTAATTTTTTTTCACATATATATATATATATATAATGTATATGTGTATGTATGTGGCTATGTGTATGTAGATGTTCAAAATGTATAAAAAAATTGTTCAGAGCATGTTTTTCTTCGTATATGTATTTTTTGTTCATATGTGTATTAGTGTATTCATATATGCAAAAGATAGATTTTTAGAAAAGTTAGGTTTTTTTTCTGTTCATAGATTTTTTGGTGATATTAATTATTGTAGAATATGCAAATGTTTGTATATTCATATGAACAATGCATTAGGCAAAACCTTTGTTTTTTTCAAATTTTCTATTTGAACATTTTTTTAAACAAGCAATACTAAAAGAATGAGAGGGAAAAGGAAAATAAAAGAGGAAGAAAGGAGAAGAAGAGGAGAGGAAGAAGAGGAGAAATAAATAAGAAGAGGAAATAAGAAGAAAAAGAAGAGGAGAAGAAGAAAGGAATAGAGGAGAAGAAGAAAAATAGAAAATTCTCGAGGGAGAAGAAGCAAAAGAAGAGTAGTAGAAGAAGAAAGGAATAGAGGAGAAAGAAGAAACTTCAACACGAGGGGGGGGGGGTACCGATACCCCCTCCCCGATAACATTATTTTCCCATGTATATGTATGTCGCGTCGTTGTCGATATAACCCCCTCGAGATAACTTCGACATGAGGGGCGGTCGATATATATACCCCCTCTCGACCGTGATAACTTATACAACGGCAGCACCCCCTCGGCCCTCTCGCTCGACCAAAACTCTCGAGGACACCCAAACCCTAGAGAGAAAACGATGTTGGTCTCCTACCCCCTCCCGCCGTGCCCCTACCCGACAAATTAACTCTCTCGAGGCCACCCAAATTAACCCTTGAAGCGTTGTGTCGAGGCGACCCCAAACCCTAGAGAAGCAGCGTCGAGGCCACTAACATGATTCCTTATTGTGATTAGCTAGCTAGTTCTACGTTTGCCACTATATATATCCATCTGTACCATGTTTGAATAATAATTGACATGTTGTAAATATTTGCAGAAACTATGGAGCACTCCCGAGACGAAGAAACAAAAGCGATGTTGGGGCACATAATCGCACAAGGAAGTGATGAAGTTGCGTCATTTCTCAACGACACCGATGGCCCCGAAGGACTGGGTGAAGAAGAGGGCTATGTTCATGATGGCTTCGACCCATTAATGCCGGTACAACAAGAAGAGGACTATGTTCATGATGGCTCCGGTGAAACAATGGAGGTACAAGAAGGAGACAGTGCTGACTGCTTCGGTGACCGAACCGAGTCCGGCCAGGTATATATATATATTAGTTAAGCCCGTGCTGACTAGATAATTGATGCATCCATTGTTTTGGTATATGTACACATATTAATTACTCTCGTCTTTCTTCCTTATAATTTCTAGCCCTCCGGATCGATCACAACTTCGTAAGGAGACGAGGCCCAAGAAAAGTTGAGCTCGGATGAAAAGTTTGAGATCATAGAAATCGCTACCGACGGCGAACTGATTGAACCCATCCGGACAAGGAAGGCATTTTCTGCTCAGTGCGGGGTTCTTGTTAGGGACAAGATCCTGATCAGCATCCATCAATGGTATAAGCCTAAGGAGGAAGACCCTGAGGTGTCTTATGTCAATGATATGCAGAAAGAAGATCTTTGGACTCAGCTGAAGGCAAATTTCACCCTACCGACAGAGGAGAATCCGGAGAAGCTAGTTAAAGAGCAATTAATCAAGTCTTGTGCTCTTAAGAAGATGGCAACCCTAATGAGGAGGTGGAGGAAAGAGCTGAACCAGTTTGTCGAGAAAGAAAAGACACCAGAATTCATCGGCAAATATGAGAAGATCAAAGATCACGCCCCGCCAGTGGCCCACAAGACATCGGAAAAGAGTAAGAAGATGTCGGCGACAAACAAGCAAAATGCTGCGAAGAAGAAGCTTCACCATCGCATGGGGTCGGTGGCTACCTCAAAGCCCGCCTAAGTGGTCCAAGGCTGAGCATGATCTGCTTGAAAAGGGATCGAACCGAGAGACAATGTATCGCCAGACCGCTGCGGACTTGGTTCTTCCGGGCTGGCAGAACCTTGGACCTATAATAGGAAGTGCCGTGGACGGACGAGCAACTGCAAATACCAGTCAAGAATCTTCGACACTATATCGATGCAGCGCAGCGAGGGACGTTCCTTCCGAACAGGGAGAAGGATGAGCTCACAATGGCCCTTGGGAATCCTGAGCACCCTGGACGGACACGAGGCACGCCAGGCTCCCTTTCGTGGAAGGTTGGTTTTCTGGACGCAGGGGGTTACAAAACCCACGAGAGGAGGAAGAAACTGGAGCAGGACCAACTGCAGGCGCTGCACGAAAGGGTAATGGGGCTAGAGGAACGAGAAGAGGTACGAGAAGCAGCAGATCCCAGCAAACGACCTGCCGAAGCTTCCCCCTAAGCTACCCCGCCATCTCAGTGGAGAAGCAGCGTGGCTTCCACCGAGCTGCTTCAGCCAGAGCATGTCTTGGCGGCTCCTGCCAGCTATCCCGTGGATGGTATCACGGAGTCTCAAAATTGCCACATTATGGCGCGATGTATGAATTTGAAGGTCAAGGCGGCTGTTGGCCAAGTTTATCCTAGTGGACTCGCACAACTTATCACCGCCACCGATTCCGTATGATATGCTAAGGTGATGGTGGATGAAATAACGGAGGATTTGAGGACCTCCTGCTTGACCACCCTACCGGTGAAGGGGAGACTAGGCTGGGTTCTGCTCTGAAGACTCCACGCCTATGGCGGAAGGAGCTCATCAACCTTCCGAACTGGACGCCTCCGCATCCTCCTCCTCCTCCGGCGAGTCAGGGCACTCCGCCTCCTCCACCGCCTCCTCCTCCGGCGAGTGACGATCAGGGCACGCGTGGCGGCACTCCGCCTCCTTCTCCGGCGCGTGGCGGCACTCCGCCTCCTTCTCCGCCTGCGCCGGCGCGCCCGAGCAGCCAGCCTCCTCCTTCTCCGCCTCGTCAGCAAGAGCGGAAGAGACCCGCCGCCGCTCCGGCTGCTCCGGCGCGTCGTAGTCCTTCTCCTCTGCCTCGTAAGCAAGCAAAGAAGACATCCGCTCCGTCTGCTCTGCCGGCGTCTAGCAGTACAGCCAAAGGCGGGAGGAAATACAGATTCGGTCCTTGTCTGAAGACTCCAGAGAAGTTACCGTACGAGAGGACCGAGGAGGAAAACGCGAAGATCGCGCAGACCGAAGTGGATGACTGGTTTGCAGGGTTGAAAGCAAAGAGACATCCACCTCCGGAGGAGAAGGTAGATCCGGTGAAAGCGAAGCGCACTCTGGCTGCCCTGAGGAAACCGGCAAAGTCTCCGTCGAGAACTAACTATGAGCGCATTAGTGAACAGACATATCTCCAAGCGGAGCGGTCTGGAAGTACTGTCAGACATCAAAGAGCAAAAGAACGATCAGCTGCGAAAAAAATTGACCAGCTCGGCGAACAAGCAAACAAATCGTGCCCCCCGCTCAATGTGTCTAGCGGCAACATCGTCGCTAATGTTCCGGGGATGGTGGCCGGTTATGGCAATTTACAAGATTACCTGCCTGACAATGCACTTCCTGAATACATGAAGGTGGAAGAACACAGATACGAGTACGGGAAGCCTCTCGTCAAAGATGAAAAATCTCTAACAACGATGATGCGAAGATTCCATACTTGGTACATGAAAACCTGCAGAGAGTCTGGGGGGACGAATTGTTTGTATCTGCACATTAAAGAGGAGCACGACCTCGTTGGAACTGATCTGTTGTGTGTTCCATTTGAGGAGTTCTTCGCGTTCTTCAATCAAAAGGCCCTCGATAAATTAACGGTCTTTTGCTACTGCCTGTAAGTACTATTTCTGTCATTAAGTCTCTATATATAGCTCGGCTCTTTCATTGCATGTATTTATAATTAATTATCCTTAATATATTATGCAGATTGAAGATTGTCGAGTGCAAACAAAAAATGATATCTATGATATTGGGTTCATTAACACAAACATCATAGATGTATTTCTGGTTGAAAAGCACGTCAAAGAGGCCGAGGACAACTTGCTACAATCGTTGATCAAAAATCAAAACAAAGATACCATACTCTTTCCTTACAACGGCAAGTGAGTGTTACTGATCGTTTGCATATTCGGTTTCCCTTATTACTCGAGCGAGGTTATAGTAATGTAATTGATGAGTTATGCATGCGTGCGCAGGTTCCACTATATTCTTCTGGAGATTAAGCTTGAGCGTCGACTAGTAACCGTCTTAGACTCGAGACGGAAAGATCCCAGCACCTATGCGGACATGACTGAAATGCTCAGCAAGTAAGTTCAATTAATCGATCATTATCGCACCATAGCGGCAACTTTTTGTTCATTTCCTGATATCTCAAGTAATAATAATTATTTTCTTTGTCTTGCAGGGTTTGGAAACAGTTCACCGCAAAAGCTCGGGACTGCCAAGGAGCTGCGATATACATACCAAAGTAAGTACTACTGGCTAGCTAGTTGTGCGATCTCCCGTTGATTCTATAGCTATACTTTCATCAATGCCAATTATAATGCTTCATTATCAGTTTGATTGACCTCTATTTCTCGTAAAGTGCTTGTGGCAGGAACAAGGGAATGATTTCTGTGGATACTACGTGTGCGAGTTCATCTACAACGCGACTTTGAAAAACAAGCGGGGCTACTCTCAAAGACAATATGAAGTGCGTAAGTAATTAATAATATTCACAATTTCATTTTATTACACCATCATTTCTGTTGAGTTTCATTCATATATACTCCCTCCGTTCCTCAATATAAGGTGTATTATTTTTCCAAAAAGTCAAACTTCTCTAAGTTTGACCAAGTTTATAGACAAAAATATCAATATATAGAAAACCAAATCATTATCACTAGATTCATCATGGACTATATTTTTACATTTTATATATTTAGTATTATAACTCTTTATATATTTTGTTGTAAAGTTGGTCAAACATAGACAACAGTTGACTTTTTGGAAAACTAATACACCTTATATTTAGGAACGGAGGGAGTATGTATTAATTAACCCCCTTCTTCAAATTAGATGTGGCAGATGCGGAATGAACTCCTAGAACCAGATCGCATTAAAGCAATTCAAGAGGAATTGGCGGGATTCTTTCTTGACCACGTCATCAATAAAGCCGGAGAATACCATGTGGAAGTTGATTTCAAATGCTAGGGGACTGTAATTGAGAGATCTTATATATTGTACATGTATGTAGCCAGTAGCGTCGGACGTACATGATACGAAAACTTGTTGTTCGACCAATCTCTCGGAGAAGGAGAGGTCGATGGATCATTTCTCTCGGTATGCATGACGAACTTCTGTACTCGATGGTTCCCTTCATTTTCTTACTAGCTAGCGTGTCGAGGGCTATATGTATATAGTACGTAGCGTCGACCAAGCACGCACATAAGAGAGGACACTTCTCTCTATTAATTAGCTAGCTAACACAATATATGAAACACCTAAATTAACCCCCAAAACCCCCAACCCCCCTTAAAAAAACAAAAACCCCAGCCACTGGAATGGTGACGCGTGGATGCCTTTTGGTCCCGGTTGGTGCCACCAACTGGGACCAAAGGCGCCCCCTGTCTGGGCTCGGCGCACCGGCCACGTGGAGGACCCTCTGTCCCGGTTCGTGTTAGAACCGGGAATAAAGGGGGGATGTATTAGTAACGACCCATTAGTCCCGGTTCATGAACCGGGACTAAAGGCCCTTACGAACCGGGACTAATAGGTGTTTTTCTACTAGTGAACCGGTGCATGCCCTTTCGATGACCGGCATGTGTAAATGCTATGATGCTCCAAATCCCTCTGGTGGTTCTCGTCGGTGGCCGGCGGCAGTGCTCCCGATTGCCGATGCATGACGAGTTGCTGCAAAGCGGCGATGCTGCGAGCGGGCGTCACCGACAATGTGAAGAAGACGCGGCAAGTGGCTAACACTACTGGAATTTTCATATACGCCGGGTGTGGGTGTCACGCCCAATATGCGATCCTATCCGAGAGGAACTCAAAGTTCCCACCAAGGATAGAAACGCACATTGAAGACGATTTTGCAAGGTGGATATCATTACATCGTACCATTACATAATAGTTGGGGATACATACGAAGGGCATACAATGCCACAAGAATACATCAAACATCATACATGAGAACAACATCCGACTACGGATGAAACACAAACAGAAAGTCAAACGACATCCACCCTGCTAGCCAAGGCTACCGACCATGAACCTATCCCAAGATCGACGAAGAAGAAGAAGAACTCCAAAACAAGTAAACGTCGCTCTCACGTCATGATCATCGCATTACCTATACCTGCAACTGTTGTTGTAGTAATCTGTGAGTCACCAGGACTCAGCAATCCCATTACCATGGGTATCAAGACTAACAAAGCTTAATGGGTATGGAATGGATAAGTGGTGAAGTTGCAGCAAGCGAGTAAGCACTGTATGGTTGATAACTTACGAATATAAGAATACGATGAAATTACACAAACGGTCGCAAACTAGTAATGATCAATAAGTGATCCTAAACTACTTACGTTCAAACATAACCCAACCATGTTCTCCTCTCGAACTTCCTCGAAAAGAGACAATCACGGTTACGCATGTGGTTAGTGTGTTTTAATTGAGTTTACTTCAAGTTCACTACAACCAGATATTAAAAAATTCCCATCTACCACATAACCGCGGACACGGCTCTCGAAGGTTTAAACCCTGCAGGGGTGTCCCTGAAGGAAATATGCCCTAGAGGCAATAATAAAGTTATTATTTATTTCCTTATATCATGATAAATGTTTATTATTCATGCTAGAATTGTATTAACCGGAAACATAATACATGTGTGAATACAAAGACAAACAGATTGTCACTAGTATGCCTCTACTTGACTAGCTCGTTGATCAAAGATGGTTATGCTTCCTAGCCATAGACATGAGTCGTCATTTGATTAACAGGATCACATCATTAGGAGAATGATGTGATTGACATGACCCATTAAGTTAGCTTAGCACACGATCGTTTAGTATGTTGCTATTGATTTCTTCATGACTTATACATGTTCCTATGACTATGAGATTATGCAACTCCCGTTTACCGGAGGAACACTTCGTGTGCTACCAAACGTCACAATGTAACTGGGTGATTATAAAGGTGCTCTACAGGTGTCTCCGAAGGTACATGTTGGGTTGGCGTATTTCGAGATTAGGATTTGTCATTCCGATTGTCGGAGAGGTATTTCTGGGCCCTCTCGGTAATGCACATCACTTAAGCCTTGCAAGCATTGCAACTAATGAGTTAGTTGCGGGACGATGTATTACGGAACGAGTAAAGAGACTTGCCGGTAACGAGATTGAACTAAGTATTGAGATACCGGCGGTCGAATCTCGGGCAAGTAACATACCGATGACAAAGGGAACAACGTATGTTGTTATGCGGTCTGACCGATAAATATCTTCGTAGAATATGTGGGAGCCAATATGAGCATCCAGGTTCCGCTATTGGTTATTGACTGGAGACGTGTCTCGGTCATGTCTACATAGTTCTCGAACCCGTAGGGTCCGCATGCTTAACGTTACGATGACAATTATATTATGAGTTTATATGTTTTGATGTAATGAAGGTTGTTTGGAGTCCAAGATGTGATCACGGACATGACGAGGAGTCTCGAAATGGTCCAGACATGAAGATTGATATATTGGAAGCCTATGTTTGGATATCGGAAGTGTTCCGGTGAAATCGGGATTTTTTCGGAGTACCGGGAGGTTACCGGAACCCCCCGGGAACTTAATGGGCCTTAGTGGGCCTTGGTGGAAGAGAGGAGAGGAGGCCAGGGCGGGGCTGCGCGCCCCTCCCCCCAGTCTGAATAGGACAAGGAGAGGGGGGCGGCGCCCCCCCTTTCCTTCCTCCCCTCCACCTCTTCCCCCCTCTCTCTCCTAGTCCAACATGGAAAATGTGGGGGGGGGGGAGTCCTACTCCCGGTAGGAATAGGACTCCTCCTGGCGCGCCTCCCTTCTGGCCGGCTGCACCTCCCCCTTGCTCCTTTATATACGGGGGCAGGGGGGCACCCTAGACACACAAGTTGATCAAATGATCTCTCCCAACCGTGTGCGGTGCCCTCCTCCACCATAGTCCACCTCGATTATACCGTAGCGGTGCTTAGGCGAAGCCCTGTGTCGGTAGAACATCAACATCATCACCACGCCGTCGTGCTGACGAAACTCTCCCTCAACACTCGGCTGGATCAGAGTTCGAGGGACGTCATCGGGCTGAACGTGTGCTGAACTCGGAGGTGCCGTACGTTCGGTACTTGATCGGTCGGATCGTGAAGACGTACGACTACATCAACCGCGTTGTGCTAACGCTTCCCCTTTCGGTCTACGAGGGTACGTGGATAGCACTCGCCCCTCTCGTTGCTATGCATCACCATGATCTTGCGTGTGCGTAGGAAAATTTTGAAATTAATACATTCTCCAACAGTCCCATCTTAGCCCATGACAAGCTCACGATCTGCGCAGACAAACCTTCATTGCGGGACCCTCCAATCAGACTCGGAATCCCGGTGCACAAGACATTTTGACAGTGGTAAAACAAGTCCAGCAAGACCTCCCGGCGTGCCGACACCCTGATAGTAGCCGCACATATCTCGTCTCAGGCCACAACTGGATGGGACAAGCTACGAGTAAAATCTGCCCTCGAGTTTCCCCGAGGTGGCCCCGCAGGCTACCCGTTTGGGACCAACACCATCAGCACTGCCCCCCTGTATTATGTTGAATAACGAACCTCGGGTAGCGCTAACTTCTTATGCGTCAAATTTGTTATCATGTTTAGTTATTATGTTGGGCAAATGGTAAAACCAATGTTGGGCCTTGCTGGAAGAGTTTTATTCAAAGCGAACTGTCAAGAGGGCCCCATAAACCCTCATCGTGTTAGGGACACAAAATCAAAGAACGTAACACCGGTATGACGGAAACTATGGCGGTAGGAGTGGAACAAAACACCGAGCATAAGGCCAAGCCTTCCACCCTTTACCAAGTATATAGATGCATTGATTAAATAAGAGATATTGTGATATCCCAAGATATCCATGTCCCAACATGGAACAAAATGCAACTAGCAACGCTATAAGAGGGGCTGAGCAAAGTGGTAACATAGCCAAACAACGGTTTGCTAGGATGGTGGAAAAGGTTAGAGGCTATAATGGCATATTGGGAGGATTGATAAACAAGTGATAGGTAGCGCGACATAGCGATAGCATCGAGACAACTAGCATAGCAAAGATAGTAGTGATATCCAAGGTGACGGTCATCTTGCCTGAAATCCCGCTAGGAAGAAGAACGAGTCCATGAAGAAGACGATCCCACGTAGTCGAACGAATCCTCACAATCGCAACTAAACAGGAACTATCGAGAAGGAGCACAACCGGAAAAAAGCAAGCAACATGGTAAACACACCACTCAAAACATGACAAGATGCTCAACCAAGTATGATGCATGACAAGGCTATATGATGCTACTTATGGCAAGAGATGATGCATATAAGAATAAGACATCAAAGCAAGTTTAAATAAGGCCAGAATCAACATACAACAATTCCGGAAACTCCACATATGCTGTTTGAAAAATTTACTGTGGCCGCGTGGAGCCTTAGGAAGGAAAGGAACAATAAGCATTTCAGGGCTGTCGACCCATCCTTTCGATCGTGGCTGGATAGATTCAAAAAGGACTTCGAACTCCTGCAACATAGGGTCAAGGAGGCAAATAGGCCTCTGGTGCTGGATTTTGTAAACTCTCTAAACTAGGGCCTTTTATCTTTTTCTTCTTGGTGGGTCACAACGTGCACCCACACCTCTCCCACCCCCTCCATGATGTAAATATCCACATTGTACAGCTGCCTCGTTTTATTTAATATATTTACACAGTAGGAGCCTTTCCTACCGTTTCTGGTCAAAAAATAATAATAATAAAAACATTAAGTTAAAGTTGTAAAACAGCAAGTTAAACTGCACCAAGATGATATACGCGTCTTTCTAGTCAAGTTACATATAAAGTTTATTTAATTCGGAGCCATGGCCTAGAAGATATGAGCAAAACAAGCTAAACATGGCATTGATGCAAAATGCATTCAATCATCAAGCAAACACTCCAAAACACGGATGCACTAAAGTAATATGAAACTACATGCAAAACTAAGCAAAGTTTCATATAGAGCATGCTCCAAACGGAGCCACGGTTCAACACATACACTCAATACAAGTTTCAAACACTACCTGCCCAAAACTACAACTAAGCACTTTGCAATCAAGGAAACAACATGCTACAGTACACATATGGACACAAACTTGACATTACTCAAATTACATATGGACACAAACGTGCTTCAAATAACAACAAGATTCATGTTCATAGGCATCAGGATTAATCCAACATGATCAAAGAAAAATGCAACTTTATAACACAGATTATCGAATCTCGGGCAAGTAACATACCGATGACAAAGGGAACAACGTATGTTGTTATGCGGTTTGACCGATAAAGATCTTCGTAGAATATGTAGGAACCAATATGAGCATCCAGGTTCCGCTATTGTTTATTGACCGGAGATGAGTCTCGGTCATGTATACATAGTTCTCGAACCTGTAGGGTCCGCACGCTTAACGTTCGGTGACGATCGGTATTATGAGTTTATGTGCTTTGGTGTACCGAAGATTGTTCAGAGTCCCGGATATGATCACGGACATGACGAGGAGTCTCGAAATGGTCGATACATAAAGATCGACTTGATTATGACACTGCCATTTGGGTCATACTGATGGACTTTTGGAATCACTTGATTATGAATCACTTGGTACTTGCGAACCATGCCTCATGAGCAAGATGACAAAAACTCCGTTCTCCGGAACAATGGAGCGAGCAACAGATTTGATGGAAATCATACATACTGATGTATGTAGTCCGATGAATATTGAGGCTCGTGGCGGGTATCGTTATTTTCTGACTTTCACAGATGATTTGAGAAGATACGGGTATATCTACTTGATGAAACATAAGTCTGAAACATTTGAAAACTTCAGAAAAATTCAGAGTGAAGTGGAAAATCGTCGTAACAAGAAAATAAAGTTTCTGCGATCTGATCATGGAGGAGAATATTTGAGTTATGAGTTTGGTCTTCATTTGAAACAAAGTGGAATAGTTTCACAACTCACGCCACCCGGAACACCACAGTGTAATGGTGTGTACGAACGTCATAATCATACTTTATTAGATATGGTGCGATCTATGATGTCTCTTACTGATTTACCACTATCATTTTGGGGTTATGCTTTAGAGACAGCTGCATTCATGTTAAATAGGGCACCATCTAAATCCGTTGAGACGACACCTTATGAACTATGGTTTGGCAAGAAACCCAAGTTGTCGTTTCTTAAAGTTTGGGCTGCGATGCTTATGTGAAAAAGCTTCAACCTGATAAGCTTGAACCCAAATCAGAGAAATGTGTCTTCATAGGATACCCAAAGGAGACTGTTGGGTATACCTTCTATCACAGATCTAAAGGCAAGACATTCGTTGCTAAGAATGGATCCTTTCTAGAGACAAAGTTTCTCTCGAAAGAAGTGAGTGGGAGGCAAGTAGAACTTGATGAGGTAACTGTACCTACTCCCTTATTGGAAAGTAGTTCATCACATAAACTGGTTCTTGTGACACCTACACCAATTAGTGAGGAAGCTAATGATGATGATCATGTAACTTTAGATCAAGTTATTACAGAACCTTGTAGGTCAACCAGAGTAAGATCCGCACCGGATTGGTACTGTAATCCGGTTCTGGAGGTCATATTACTTGACCATGAAGAACCTACGAACTATGAGGAAGCGATGATGAGCCCAGATTTCGTGAAATGGCTTGAGGCCATGAAATTTGAGATGGGATCCATGTATGAGAACAAAGTGTGGACTTTGATTGACTTTCCCGATGATCGGCAAGCCATCGAGAATTAAAGGATCTTCAAGAAGAAGACTGACGTTGACGGTAATGTTACTGTCTACAAAGCTCGACTTGTTGCGAAAGGTTTTCGACAAGTTCAAGGAGTTGACTATGATGAGACCTTCTAAACCGTAGCGATGCTTAAGTCCGTCCGAATCATGTTAGCAATTGCCGCATTTTATGATTATGAAATTTGGCAAATGGATGTAAAGACTACATTCCTGAATGGATTTCTGGAAGAAGAGTTGTATATGATGCAACCCGAAGGTTTTATCAATACAAAGGATGCTAACAAAGTGTGCAAGCTCCAGCGATCCATCTATGGACTGGTGCAAGCATATCGGCGTTGGAATAAATGTTTTGATAGTGTGATCAGAGCATATGGTTTTATACAGACTTTTTGAGAAGCCTGTATTTACAAGAAAGTGAGTGGGAGCTCTGTGGCATTTCTAATATTATATGTGGATCACATATTGTTGATTGGAAATGATATAGAATTTCTGGATAGCATAAAAGGATACTTGAATAAGAGTTTTTCAATGAAAGACCTCGGTGAAGCTGCTTATATATTGGGCATCAAGATCTATAGAGATAGATCAAGACGCTTAATTGGACTTTCACAAAGCACATACCTTGACAAAGTTTTGAAGAAGTTCAAAATGAATCAAGCAAAGAAAGGGTTCTTGCCTGTGTTAGAAGGTGTGAAGTTGAGTTAGACTCAATTCCCGACCACTTCAGAAGATAGAGAGAAAATGAAAGTCATTCCCTATGCTTCAGCCATAGGTTCTATCATGTATGCAATGATGTGTACCAGACCTGATGTGTGCCTTGCTATTAGTTTAGCAGGGAAGTACCAAAGTAATCCAGGAGTGGATCACTGGACAGCCGTCAAGAACATCCTGAAATACCTGAAAATGACTAAGGATATGTTTCTTGTTTATTGAGGTGACAAAGAGCTCGTCGTAAATGGTTACATCGATGCAAGCTTTGACACTGATCTAGATGACTCTAAGTCACAAACCGGATACATATTTATATTGAATGGTGGAGCTATAAGTTGGTGCAGTTCTAAGCAAAGCGTCGTGGCGGAAACTACGTGTGAAGCGGAGTACATAGCTGCTTCAGAAGCAGCAAATGAAGGAGTCTGGATGAAGGAGTTCATACCGATCTAGGTGTCATACCTAGTGCATCGGGTCCAATGAAAATCTTTTGTGACAATACTGGTGCAATTGCCTTGGCAAAGGAATCCAGATTTCACAAGAGGACCAAGCACATCAAGAAACGCTTCAATTCCATCCGGGATCAAGTCCAGGTGGGAGACATAGAGATTTACAAGATACATACGGATCTGAATGTTGCAGACCCATTGACTAAGCCTCTTCCACGGGCAAAACATGATCAGCACCAAGACTCCATGGGTGTTAGAATCATTACTGTGTAATCTAGATTAATGACTCTAGTGCAAGTTGGAGACTGAAGGAAATATACCCTAGAGGCAATAATAAAGTTATTATTTATTTCCTCATATCATGATAAATGTTTATTATTCATGCTAGAATTGTATTAACCGGAAACATAATACATGTGTGAATACATAGACCAACATAGTGTCACTAGTATGCCTCTACTTGACTAGCTCGTTGATCAAAGATGGTTTAGTTTCCTAACCATAGAGATGAGTTGTCATTTGATTAACGGGATCACATCATTAGGAGAATGATGTGATTGACTTGACCCATTCCGTTAGCTTAGCACTTGATCGTTTAGTTTACTGCTATTGCTTTCTCCATGACTTATACATGTTCCTGTGACTATGAGAGTATGCAACTCCTGAATACCAGAGGAACACTTTGTTTGCTACCAAACGTCACAATGTAACTGGGTGATTATAAAGGTGCTCTACAGGTGTCTCCAATGGTGTTTGTTGAGTTGGCATAGGTCGAGATTAGGATTTGTCACTCCAATTGTCGGAGATGTATCTCTGGGCCCTCTCGGTAATGCACATCACAATAAGCCTTGCAAGCAATGTGACTAATGAGTTAGTTGCGGGATGATGCATTACAGAACGAGTAAAGAGACTTGCCAGTAACGAGATTGAGCTAGGTATTGAGATACCGACGATCGAATCTTGGGCAAGTAACATACCGATGACAAAGGGAACAACGTATGTTGTTATGCGGTTTGACCGATAAAGATCTTCGTAGAAGATGTTGGAACCAATATGAGCATCCAGGTTCCGCTATTGGTTATTGACCGGAGACATGTCTCGGTCATGTCTACATAGTTCTCGAACCCGTAGGGTCCGCACCATTAAAGTTCTGTGACGATCGGTATTATGAGTTTTTGTGTTTTGATGTACCGAAGGTAGTTCAGAGTCCCGGATATGATGAGGAGTCTCGAAATGGTCGAGACGTAAATATCGATATGTTGGATGACTATGTTCGGATATCGGAAATGTTTCGGGAAGTTTCAGACATATACCGGAGTACCGGGGGATTACTGGAACCCCCCAGGGAGTATAATGGGTCTATTGGGCCTTAGTAGAGAAGAATTGGGGCGGCCATAGCAGGCCGCACGCCCCCTCCCCCTCTAGTCCGAATTGGACAAGGAGGGGGGCGGCACCTGATACGTCCATTTTGCATCATGCTTTTATATCAATATTTATTGCATTATGGGCTGTTATTACACATTATATCTCAATACTTATGGCTATTCTCTCTTATTTTACAAGGTTTACCATGAAGAGGGGGAATGCCGGCAGCTGGAATTCTGGCTGGAAAAGGGGCAAACATTGGAAACCTATTCTACACAACTCCAAAAGTCCTGAAACTCCACGAGACAACCTTTTGGGTTTTATAAGAATTTATGAGCGAAAGAAATAGGCCAGTGGGCCCACACCCTGCCCAGGAGATAGGAGGGCGCCTCGTGGGGCATGGCCCCCATCTCCGGGCCCCTGTGGCCTCCGCCCATCTTCTGCTATATCATCACTTTTACCCTGGAAAAAATCGTGGGCAAGCTTACGGGACGAAACTCCGCCGCCACGAGGCGGAACCTTGGCGGAATCAATCTAGGGCTCTGGCGGAGCTGTTCTGCCGGGGACACTTCCCTCCGGGAGGGGGAAATCATCACCAACGTCATCACCAACGATCCTCTCATCGAGAGGGGGTCAATCTCCATCAACATCTTCACCAGCACCATCTCCTCTCAAAACCCTAGTTCATCTCTTGTATCCAATCTTGTATCAAAACCACAAATTGGTACCTGTGGGTTGCTAGTAGTGTTGATTACTCCTTGTAGTTGATGCTAGTTGGTTTACTTGGTGGAAGATCATATGTTCAGATCCTTTATGCATATTATTACTCCTCTGATTATGAACATGAATATGCTTTGTGAGTAGTTACGTTTGTTCCTGAGGACATGGGTGAAGTCTTGCTATTAGTAGTCATGTGAATTTGGTATTCGTTTTATATTTTGATGAGATGTATGTTGTCTTTCCTCTAGTGGTGTTATGTGAACGTCGACTACATGACACTTCACCATTATTTGGGCCTAGAGGCAGGCATAGGGAAGTAATAAGTAGATGATGGGTTGCTAGAGTGACAGAAGCATAAACCCTAGTTTATGCATTGCTTCGTTAGGGGTTGATATGGACCCATATGTTTAATGATGTGGTTAGGTTTACCTTAATACTCCTTTTTGTAGTTGCGGATGCTTGCAATAGGGGTTAATCATAAGTGGGATGCTTGTCCATGTTAGGGCAGTACCCAAGTACCGGTCCACCCACATATCAAATTATCAAAGTACCGAACGCGAATCTTACAAACATGATGAAAACTAGCTTGACGATAATTCCCAATGTGTCCTCGGGAGCTCCTTCTTAATTATTAGAATTTTTCCAGGCTTATCCTTTGCTACATAAAGAATTGGGCCACCTTGGTGCACTTTATTTACTTTATTTACTTTTTGCTCGTTACTATTTATCTTATCACAAAACTATCTATCACCTACTATTTCAGTGCTTGCAGAGAAAACCTTACTGAAAACCGCTTATCATTTCCTTCTGCTCCTCGTTGGGTTCGACACTCTTACTTATCGAAAGGGCTACGATAGATCCCCTATACTTGTGGGTCATCAAGACTCTATTCTGGCGCCGTTGCCGGGGAGTGTAGCGCTTTTTGTGAGTGGAACTTATTAAGGAAATATTTATATAGTGTGCTGAAATTTTCTATTACTTGTCACTATGGAAACTAATCCTTTGATGGGCCTGTTTGGGGTATCTTCGCCCCAACCAGAAGAGCAAAGAGATGCTCCTCAACCTACTGAACTTTATGAAAATATTCACTTTGAGATTCCTTCGGGTATTATAGAAAAACTGCTAGCTAATCCTTTTGCCGGAGACGGAACATTGCATCCCGACTTACACCTTATCTTTGTGGATGAAGTTTGTGGATTATTTAAGCTTGCAGGTATTCCCGATGATGTTTCAAAAGGAAGGTCTTCCCATTATCTTTGAAGGGAGATGCAATTACATGGTATAGGCTATGTGATGATACGAGATCTTGGAATTATAAGCGATTGAAGTTGGAATTTCACCAGAAGTTCTACCCTATGCATCTTGTTCATCGTGATCGTAATTACATATATAATTTCTGGCCTCGCGAAGGAGAAAGCATCACTCAAGCTTGGAGGAGGCTTAAGTCAATGTTGTATTCATGCCCCAATCATGAGCTCTCTAGGGAAATGATTATTCAGAATTTTTATGCTCGGCTTTCCCTTGATAATCGCAACTTGCTCGATACTTCTTGTGTTGGTTCCTATATGCTGAAGAATATTGATTTCAAATGGGACTTATTGGAAAGAATTAAACGCAACTCTGAAGATTGGGGTTCCGACGATGGTAAGGAGTCAGGTATGACATCTAAGTTCGATTGTGTTAAATATTTTATGGATACCGATGCTTCCGTGGATTTAGCTCTAAGTATGGACTTGACTCTGAGATAGTAGCTACTTTTTGTGAAACTTTTGCTACTCACGTTGATCTCCCTAAGGAGAAGTGGTTTAAATATAATCCTCCTGTTGAGGTGAAAGTAGTTGCACCTATTACAGTCGAAGAGAAGACTATTACATATAGTGATCCTATTATTCCTATTGCTTATGTCGAAAAACCTCCTTTTCCGGTTAGGATAAAAGATCATGCTAAAGCTTCGACTGTTGTTCTTTAGAGTAATACTAGGACCTATACACCTCCTGAGCAAATTAATGTTGAACCTGGTATTGCTATGATTAAAGATCTCTTGGATGAGGACTTAGATGGGCATGCTATTTCTTTCTTGGGTGAGACTGCTAATATTGCTAGACCTGATACTAAGACACGTAGACCTGTCGTGGGCATGCCTTTTATTTCTGTTAAAATAGGAGATCATTGTTATCATGGATTATGTGATATGGGTGCTAGTGCTAGTGCGATACCTTATGATCTATATAAAGAAATTATGCACGACATTGCACCCGTTGAATTAGAATACATTGATGTTACTATTAAGCTTGCTAATAGGGACACCATTAAACCTATTGGGATTGTTAGAGATGTTGAAGTCTTGTGTGGGAAGATTAAATACCCTGCTGATTTTATTGTTCTTGCTTCCCCACAAGATGACTTTTGTCCCATTATTTTTGGTAGACCCTTCTTGAATACAGCTAGTGCTAAGATTAATTGTGAAAAGAATATCGTCACTGTTGGCATAGGCGGTATGTCTCATGAGTTTAATTTTGCTAAGTTTAGAAGACAACCACGTGATAGGGAACCACATAGTAAGGATGAAATTATTGGTCTTGCTTCCATTGCTATTCATGCAACTGATCCGTTAGAACATTATTTGTTAGACCATGAAAACGATATGTTTATGAAGGAAAGGGAAGAAATAGATAAAGTGTTCCTTAAACAAGAACCTATGCTGAAACATAACCTTCCCATTGAAATTCTTGGGGATCCCCCTCCACCCAAGGGTGATCCCGTGTTTGAACTCAAACCTTTACCTGATAATCACAAGTATGCTTATCTTGATGAAAAAGAAATATATCCTATTATTATTAGTGCTAACCTTTCAGAGAAAGAAGAAGAAAGATTATTGAAAACTCTGAAGAAGCACCGAGCTGCTATTGGATATACTCTGGATGATCTTAAGGGCATTAGTCCCACATTATGTCAACACAAAATTTCAGTGGAGAAAGATGCCAAACCAGTTAGAGATCCTCAAAGACGATTAAACCCCAAAATGAAGGAAGTGGTAAGAAAGGAGATACTAAAGCTCCTTGAGGCAGGTATTATTTATCCCGTTGCTGATAGTGAATGGGTAAGCCCTGTCTGTCGGTGTCAAAACCGGCGGATCTCGGGTAGGGGGTCCCGAACTGTGCGTCTAGGCGGATGGTAACAGGAGACAAGGGACACGATGTTTTTACCCAGGTTCGGGCCCTCTCGATGGAGGTAATACCCTACTCCTGCTTGATTAATACTGATGATATGGGTAGTACAAGAGTAGATCTACCACGAGATCAAGGAGGCTAAACCCTAGAAGCTAGCCTATGGTATGATTGTTGTTCGTCCTACGGACTAAAACACTCCGGTTTATATAGACACCGGATAGGTTTGGGTTACACACAGTCGGTTACAATGGTAGGAGATCTACATATCCGTATCGCCAAGCTTGCCTTCCACGCCAAGGAAAGTCCCATCCGGACACGGGACGAAGTATTCAATCTTGTATCTTCATAGTCTTGGAGTCCGGCCGTGACGATAGTCCGGCTATCCGGACACCCCCTAGTCCGGGACTCCCTCAGTAGCCCCTGAACCAGGCTTCAATGACGACGAGTCCGGCGCGCATATTGTCTTTGGCATTGCAAGGCGGGTTCCTCCTCCGAATACTTCATAGAAGGTTTTGAACACAAGGATAGTGTCCGGCTCTGCAAAACAAGTTCGACATAACACCGTAGAGAAAATAACGTTTGCACAGATCTGCTGACGTATTCCGCAGTGTGACATCACACCACGGCCAGGCCTTTATATGAATCGTTTTTTATCATTTCACCTTAGCGCGTTTAGCGAGGCGGCTTCCCTAGCACGCCTTATCAAAGCATAGATCGTGCCCCTCTTATTCCGGGATTCTCATCAATACGGACGTGGGTAACCCAACCGTGCCCGTTGGCATGCCTCCTCTATCAAAGGCGAGTCCTAATCGACCACGGGGTGGGCTCTTGGTATTCAACCTCTTTATAATGAGACCAAGGCCCTCTTCTTTTTACACCCTCCATCGAGTTCGCCTCACGCTTCGAGTTCCAACACCCAAAGCTTCATATTCAGGCGCTTCAGACTTTCGACAATGTCCGGCTCCGACCAGCACGGCCGATGGATGTCTTCCTCCGTCACAGAAGAAGATGTGCTAAAGCTGCGAGACGCCAGGTATCTAACCGGCGAGATCTCGCATAGGCTGCCTGCTCCAGGGCAGGTCATTCCCACTCCCGAGCCCGGCGAGAATGTGGTGTTCGTGTCTCACTTCCGTCGGGGTTTAGGCTTCCCAACAGATCCCTTTGTGCGGGGGCTCATGTTTTATTATGGGCTTGATTTCCATGACTTGAATCCGGAGTCCATCCTCCATATCTCGTCATTCATTGTCGTATGTGAGTCCTTCCTCCATATCAGCCCCCACTTTGGATTGTGGCTCAAGACCTTCAAGGTGGAGCCAAAGACGACCGGGGGGCAACAAACAGAGGACGGAGGGGCGGTCATAAGCAAATGTGCTGATGCTCCATGGCCCGAGGGCTCTTTTCAAGAGGAGCTTGGTTCGTGGCAACGGGAGTGGTTTTATGCCACCGCTCCCCGGGGCACCAAATGGGCGGTGATCCCTGCTTTCCGCTCAGGTCCACCACAGCGGCTGGCATCATGGGTCAACAAGGGGCTCGACTGGGGGCCATCCAAGGACGTTCCCTTGCTGCAGGGCCGTATTCGAGACCTCCAGGAAAGAGAGATCAATCTGGTTGCAGTGGCGCAGGTTATGGTGATCCGGCGTCTTCTGCCCTGCAAGCGTCGCCCCCTCCGCCTGTGGGAATTCAATCCAGAGGGATCACGAGCTCTCCAAAATTTTATGGGCACGACGCCCGTGGAGATGTATAAACTGTTCTTCGAATCACAAGAGAAGTGTCCGGACTTGACCGAGGACGCAGGACTAAGCTGCAATCGCCCAAATACTCAAGTAAGTAGTCCTGTAACCGGACAAGCTGTTCATTCATTTATTTTATATATATGCCCTTTAAAGGAGCCGTTTCTTGAACAGGAGTGGATAGCCAAGGCAAAGTTAATAAGGTGTCCGGCTCCCCTCCCAGAGACCACGCCGGATCCCATGCTGACCAAGATGTTGAAGGTCGCTCTTTTTGAAGAAGGCGAAGGGGGGAGCCGGGAAGCAATTGCCTCTACAAAGGAGGCTATCAAGGAAGGAGGGATTAAAAGTCCCGTATTTCGAGGAGAGAAGAGGACTGCTTCAGAAGATCCGGAGGTCAAGGCCTCAAAGAGGGGAAGGGAATCTTCGTCGAAGAGTCCGGCGCTGGGAAGTAACCCAGCCGCACTATTTCCCCAAGGGGGTCAGCCCTCCAGCGAGCCGTAAGTAAAAAGAAGGGATCTTGTTAATAAGGAACATCCCTGTATTTATTTATGAAGATAACCGGAATTGTACCTTGTAGTTCGAACCTCAGCCCTGCTCAGCAGAGCTCGTCTTCGGGGGATCTTCTTCCGGAGATGATGGAGAGCGAAACGCCTCCACCTGTCGCACCCTCGTATGAAGCGGACGACCCGGAGGTGTCGTCGCGGAGGGTTCCCCCAAGTCCGGCGGGGCCGGAAGGTCCGGCGCCAAGTGGTGTGCGGTCGGAGGAGCTGAAGGATCTGCTCGGGCGAGCGGCTATCTCAGAAGATCACCGTGCTCTAATGGGTACGGTGATTGAAAGAATTGCATCCGCAGAAAGCGGATTGCATGAAGCCGTCAGGAGCTTACTGACGGGGTTCGAGGTACGCAAAAATGATGTACCTTCTGACAGTTATGCATATAAAATGCGCCCTGTATAGATAGTAGCCCCTGAGACTCGGTATGTTGTCAAAATTGACAACGTGCCGAGGATCAAATTCTCAGTTATAACATATCGCTGCCCCTAAACAGGTAGCGGGGCGTCCGGTGGCCAGCCGGACTGATGAATATGCCGAACTAAAGCGGCAACTCGACGAGGCGGATGCGGACATCGCTCTGGTCAATAAACGGTTTGACGAGTCACAAGGTATGCGACTTCTATGTGGACACCTAGTAAGGGAGCTCGACGCCCATGTCTTTCTATTTATATGCTTAATGCAGATGGTGTCGCTGCTGTGGAAGAGCTGCGGGCGGAACTCGCCCGAGCGAAAGAGCAAGCCAGAAAGAGTAATGCGGCCGCTTTAAAGGCGGCCGAAGAGCTAGAAGCCGAACGGGCTGCTCACTGCCGAAGCAGAGAGGAAATGGGCGATATGGCCAGCAAGTTGAAGAATGCTGCCGATCGCTGCGAGGTTCTTGAAAAAGAACGTCAAGCGGAGCAAGAGGGCCTGAAAAAGGTCGTCGCCGAATCCAAGAATGCCCATTCGGCTTTGAGAGCTGCCAAGGAGGAGCTGAGTCAGGCCAGGGCAATTGCGGCTGGAAAACCGTTTCTGCTGCAGAGGAAATATACGGATCCAAATTATGCTCAATTGGACAAGTTGTGGAGTTCGGAGGATGCTTATCTGGACTTGGCGGCGAGCGCTGCGGACACGGTGGAGCTTTTCCGGGGCCAGAAGGGGCACAAAAGGGAAGAGCTATATTGGTCGCAATTCCATAGTCTGGAGCGTCCTCTGCCGCGGTTGGCCGAATGGGCCGAGCTGAATCGATTGTCCGGATTTGCCATGAAGCATGTCCTGACTCATTTGTGGCCGGGCGGACCCCAGCCGAAGAGCTATTTTGGTTTAGTGCAGCAGTTCCTTGGTGCGGTACCGCGTATCGACGCAATGAAGCGATCGGCGTGTATTGAGGGAGCGCGGATGGCTCTGGCCCGTGTCAAGACATACTGGGCAGAGATGAAGGCCACCGATGTTGCATCCCAAGATTCGGATAGAAGCCGAGTACCTGCCGAGCACTACTTTGAAGAAGTCCTGCCGGGCGCTCGTTTAATAGAGACGCAGTGCTCGAAGGATATTATGTTTAAATGACATGTATGATTTGTGAAAACAATGTTTCAATGTAATATAAGAGCTTTTTATACTTGTGCGTTCAAGTAGTAGACTACTCCCTGTACGGCCGTTTATGTATATGTATATATAACCTGAAAGATGGCAGTCCTTGGCTTCAGCCCCCACGCACATAGTGCGGGGGTGTTTGCAAAGAAAGCGCTTTTTCACACTTAGTCAAACGTCTTGGTCCTGTTAAGGAGGTGATAGCGTAGCAAACCAGGCAACCGGACTATAATGCTTTATCACTTTCACTTAGCCATAGGAGTTCGAGGGTGGGGCTACTATATAGCCCTCGGGGCACCGCACTCTCCCGAATCCGGGTGCGATGTGCCTGACCGAAAACCGTCCTTCATTAATGCGGAGGAATCCTAAACATTCCAAAGAGTCATCGAGTGGTTGACCAGTCTCGCTATATCATGACAGTCAGTTTTCGGCTTTCATCGAGGTGCTCGCCGGCGAACCGGGCACAATCGCAGAGTTCTCCTGGTGCCGCGTTAGCCGTGAAAACTGAACGTAAGGCAGCAAAACACAGGAGTCGGGCAACCCAACATTTTACCAAAGACATGATTCGGAGCTGATGCATATAAGGCCTAACTCGAGACGCCGAATACTCCCTAAGGTATTCGGTCTTTATGAAAATGGGCAGAATAATGCCTAAGCCCCTGGTGTCCAGGTATGCGCAAAAATTCTGGTGCGGCCAATGCCAAAACGCCAGCCTCCTCCTTGGTCATAGTAAGGAACCGGGGGATGTATATCAACAAGAGACCGTAAAAAAGGTTTACGCAGGGTCTTAATCTGAAAATAATCCTTGCAACGGGTCCCTACTGCACGTCTGCGCCTGTGTCTCCGTTGTGTCGTATCCTGGACGGGTGTAGCACGTCGTTTGTCTGTAAAAGAGAGGAACTTAGTTTTAAAAGAAAAAGGATCGTGCAAAAGATGTACTGTACATTAAATAAACAGAGTACGAATCGAAGGAGTGAATGAAATTGAGCTTTAGTGTCTCTTATGATATATGCGTGCAGCCCCTTGTATGGGGTATGCCGCTAGTAGGCGCCGGACTCGTCTAACCGTGTCCGGGGTTTGAATGACCAATTCAGGCTCTTTGCCTAGCGGAGCCGGATAGGTGTGGGGCTGTCAAGGCAGTCTCCCGTTCTTCCGTGCTCGAGTAACACTTAATACTTCCTTTTAACGAGATGATGCCGCGTGGACCGGGCATTTTAAGTGTTAGAGACGCGTAATGCGGTATTGCGTTAAAGCGGGCGAAAGCTTCGCGTCCCAATAGTGCTTGATGGCTACTTTTAAACGGGGCGACATGGAAGATTAACCTTTCGCGACGGAAGTTGTCGGATGAACCGAACACAACTTCTAGTAGTATGGAGCCCGTGCAATGGGCATATGGGCCTGGCATTACTCCTTTAGAGGAGGTGTTGCTACGGCGAATTTTGGTTGGGTCTATCCCCATCCTGCGGATTGTGTCCTTATATATCAGGTTTATGTCACTGCCGCCATCCATGAGGACTTGTGTAAATTGGAATCCGACAATTATAGGATCCAATATCAAGGCAGTCCATCCTGCGTTCCGGATATTTTCGGAGTAGTCCTGATGGTCGAATGTGATTGGCTTTGACAACCAGTGTGCGATGCACATTTTAGTGGGCGTCGCTCTGTTTTTGATCACATGAAGTGAGTTTACTGTTTTGACCTCTTGTGGGAAATTCTTTTGTTTTCCGGGGCTCTTCTTGTGGTGCTCGTCATCATCCTCACTTGGAGGGTCGAGCCCCTTGTGTTCGGCATTGAGTCTGCCGGACTGTTTGAAGACCCAACAATTTCTGTGGGTATGGTTTGCAGGCCTCCCAGGAGTACTGTGGATTTGACATATCTTGTCCAAGATTTTGTTGAAGTTGGATAGCTCATCGCTATTGTCCTTAAGGGGCAGTTTTTTGTTGTTCTGCCAGGAGCTCTTGAATCCGGAGTTGACTGCCGTGCTCTTTGGACTGTTCCTTTTAATCCGGCGCTGGTCCTTGTTACGCCGTGGTTTCCCATTTCCGTCCCTGATTTCGGATGTACTTGGGTCGCTGGTGCTGCATCTTGCTAGCCAGCTATCCTCTCCCGCGCAAAAGCGGGTCATGAGGCTTGTTAATGCGGCCATTGTTCTTGGCTTTTCTTGGCCAAGGTGTCTGGCGAGCCATTCATCTCGGACGTTGTGTTTGAAAGCTGCTAAGGCTTCGGCGTCCGGATAGTCGACTATTTGGTTCTTTTTAGTAAGGAACCTGTTCCAGAATTTCCGGGCTGACTCTCCGGGCTGTTGAGTTATGTGACTTAGATCGTCTGCATCTTGAGGGCGGACATAAGTCCCCTGAAATTTTTCCCGAAATGCATCCTCGAGCTCTTCCCAGCTTCCAATGGTATTTTCGGGGAGGCTTTTAAGGCAATGCCGAGCTGGCCCTTTGAGTTTAAGGGGTAAGTATTTTATGGCGTGGAGATCATCTCCTCTAGCCATGTGTATGCGGAGGATGTAATCCTCAATCCAGACTCCAGGGTCTGTTGTTCCGTCGTATGCCTCTATGTTTTTGGGTTTGAATCCCGCTGGAAATTCATGATCCAGCACCTCATCGGTAAAACATAGGGGGTGTGCAGCGCCCCTGTATTTGGGTGTGCCGTGATCTTCGGAATTTGGGCGTGTTGCATTGCTTTGACGAGACTGCTTTCTTGGCCCATAGATGGACCTAACTGGGCCATCCTTATGATGTGAATCCTTATGCGGATCCCATATTGGCTTTTGTGCGGCGCCATTCTCCGCTCTCTTTTTGCCGTGGGGTCGTCCATCCGACCGGGTGGCTTTCTTACTTTTTAATTGTGGGGGCTCTAAGGCCTCCTCGTCGAATTCGGGCAGTATCTTTCTTTTCGGGTAGCTCTTAGTTCGGCAACTATCGCCGTACTTGTCTGCGGTGCTGAATATTTTGCTCCATCTTATCCTGAGTGCGTCTTCCGCTGTTTTGAGCTTCCGCTTCTGCTTTTTCAGGCTACGCGCAGTGGCGACGAGCCTTTTCTGGAGGTCATTTTGCTCCAATAGTTTGTCCGGCGTGAGATCGTCTGGACTGTTGTCTTTGCCGTGGACAGATTGTTTATCCAAGTTGTCTTGTTCGGATGATTGCTCGATAGCTTGTTCGTTGTCCACCGGTTCGCCCTGCTCTATGGCTGGGTCTTTGTTGAGGCGGGATTTTGTTCGGCGTTTACGTTGCCGTTTTGTCTGCTTTTAGAGGGATTTATCCTTCGTAGCTTCCCATTGTTCCTCGTCTTCATTTCCTTTAGGTGTATCCACCATGTATACATCATGAGATGAGGTGGTTGTCCAGCATCCTACAGGTGCTGGTTCATTGTTGTCTCCTACATCGTCGTCCATACCGTCGATGTCTTCGCAGTCGAAATCGAGCACGTCGTGTAAGCTTTCGACAGTGGCTACGAAGTGGGTGGTGGGTGGGCGTTGAATTTCTTCGTCGTCCGCATCCCAACCTTCCTAACCGTAGTCCAGCTAGGGCTTTCCGGATAAAGAGAGAGACTTTATCGAATTCAGAATGTCGCCAAAGGGCGAGTGCTGAAAGATGTCCGCGGCCGTGAACTCCATAACGGGCGCCCAATCGGATTCGATTGGCAAGGACGCGGAGGGTTCGGAGTCCGGAGAGGAGTCCGACACCATAGAGTCGAGGTCTTAGCAAAGGACAGGGATGGAGTTCGGCTCAATCATCGTAGAGATTGTAGCCCCCGAGGCGGTGTCCAACCTCTCGTCCTCGATCGGGGAATCTGGCTCCGGATTAAGGGTCGGAGCGGATGCTGGTGCGGCCTCCAGGGCACTATTCGCTGCGAGCTAGATCATGCCCATCGAGACAAAGGCGGGCGCTTGGTTGCGGCTCGAATCCGTCAAGATCAAGTCTCCGCGATATCGGTCGTGTAGTTCAAACTTCCAAATCTTACCGATGGCGGGCGAAGCTTCGATCTGCTCCAGATGGCTGCAGCGAATTGCCCGCAGCAAAGCCGCCGAATGCAAAGATCTGTCCGGGGAGAAAAGTCTCACCCTGGACCGCGTCGTTGTTGATGATCGAAGGAGACATCGGGCCTATCGGTGACGACACAAAGGAACTCTCAATGAAAGCACCAATGTCGGTGTCAAAACCGGTGGATCTCGGGTAGGGGGTCCCGAACTGTGCGTCTAGGCGGATGGTAACACGAGACAAGGGACACGATGTTTTTACCCAGGTTCGGGCCCTCTCGATGGAGGTAATACCCTACTCCTGCTTGATTAATACTGATGATATGGGTAGTACAAGAGTAGATCTACCACGAGATCAAGGAGGCTAAACCCTAGAAGCTAGCCTATGGTATGATTGTTGTTCGCCCCACGGACTAAAACCCTCCGGTTTATATAGACACCGGATAGGTTAGGGTTACAGTAGTCGGTTACAATGGTAGGAGATCTACATATCCGTATAGCCAAGCTTGCCTTCCACGCCAAGGAAAGTCCCATCCGGACACGGGACGGAATCTTCAATCTTGTATCTTCATAGTCTTGGAGTCCGGCCGTGACGATAGTCCGGCTATCCGGACACCCCCTAGTCCGGGACTCCCTCACTGTCCATTGTGTCCCTAAAAAGGGAGGTATTACCGTTGTTCCTAATGATAAAGATGAATTGATCCCGCAAAGAATTATTACAGGATATAGGATGGTAATTGATTTTCGTAAGTTAAATAAAGCTACTAAGAAAGATCATTACCCGTTACCTTTTATTGATCAAATGCTAGAAAGGCTATCCAAACACACACATTTTTGCTTTCTAGATGGTTATTCTGGCTTCTCTCAAATACCTGTGTCAGCAAAGATCAATCTAAAGCTACTTTTACTTGCCCTTTTGGTACTTTTGCTTATAGACGTATGCCTTTTGGTTTATGAAATGCACCTGCTACCTTTTAAAGATGCATGATGGCTATATTCTCTGATTTTTGTGAAAAGATTTGTGAGGTATTCATGGATGACTTCTCCGTCTATGGATCCTCTTTTGATGATTGTTTGAGCAACCTTGATCGAGTTTGCACAGATGCGAAGACACTAGTCTCGTCTTGAATTGGGAAAAGTGTCACTTTATGGTTAATGAAGGCATTGTCTTGGGGCACAAGATCTCCGAGAGAGGTATTGAAGTCGATAAAGCCAAAGGTGATGCTATTGAAAAGATGCCATGTCCCAAGGACATAAAAGGTATAAGAAGTTTCCTTGATCATGCCGGTTTTTATAGGAGGTTCATTAAGGACTTTTCTAAAATCTCTAGGCCTCTGACTAATTTATTGCAAAAAGATATTCATTTTGTCTTTGATGATGATTGTTTGGAAGCATTTAAAACACTTAAGAAAGCTTTGATCACTGCACCTATTGTTCAGCCACATGATTGGAATTTACCTTTTGAAATTATGTGCGATGCTAGTGATTATGCTGTAGGTGCTGGTTTAGGGCAAAGAGTCGATAAGAAATTGAATGTTATCCAGTATGCTAGTCAGACTCTTGATACTGCCCAGAGAAATTATGCTACTACTGAAAAAGAGTTCTTAGCAGTTGTGTTTGCATGTGATAAGTTTAGACCTTATATTGTTGACTCCAAAGTTACTATTCACACTGATCATGCTGCTATTAAATATCTTATGGAAAAGAAAGATGCTAAGCCTAGACTCATTAGATGGGTTCTCTTGCTCCAAGAATTTGACTTGCATATTATTGATAGAAAGGAAGCTGAGAACCCCGTTGCAGACAACTTGTCTAGGTTAGAGAATGTTCTTGATGACCCACTACCTATTAATGATAGTTTTCCTGATAAACAATTAGCAGTTTTCAATGCTTCTCGTACTGCTCCTTGGTATGCTGATTATGCTAATTACATTGTTGCTAAATATATACCGCCTAGTTTCACATACCAGCAAAAGAAAAAGTTATTTTATGATTTAAGACATTACTTCTGGGATGATCCACACCTTTATAAAGAAGGAGTAGATGGTATTATTAGACGTTGTGTGCCTGAGCATGAACAGGAACAAATCCTATGCAAGTGTCACTCTAAATCCTATGGAGGACACCACGCTGGAGATAGAACTGCACACAAGGTACTACAATCTGGTTTTTATTGGCCTACTCTTTTCAAAGATGCTCGTAAGTTTGTCTTATCTTGTGATGAATGTCAAAGAATAGGTAACATTAGTAGACGTCAAGAAATGCCTATATTCTCTTGTTGTTGAACAGTTTGATGTTTGGGGCTTTGATTATATGGGACCTTTTCTTGCCTCCAATGGTTATACACATATTTTAGTTGTTGTTGATTACGTTACTAAGTGGGTAGAAGCTATTCCAACTAGTAGTGTTGATCATAACACTTCTATTAAAATGCTTAAAGAATTTATTTTTTCAAGGTTTGGAGTCCCTAGATATCTTATGACTGATGGTTGTTCACACTTTATTCATGGTGCTTTCTGTAAGATGCTTGCTAAGTATGATGTCAATCATAGAATCGCATCTCCTTATCACTTGCAGTCTAGTGGTTAAGTAGAGTTGAGCAATAGAGAGCTCAAATTAATTTTGCAAAAGACTGTGAATAGATCTAGAAAGAATTGGTCCAAAAAACTTGATGATGCATTATGGGCCTATAGAACTGCATACAAAAATCCTATGGGTATGTCTCCATATAAGATGGTTTATGGAAAAGCATGTCATTTACCTCTTGAACTTGAACATAAAGCATATTGGGCTATTAAAGAGCTCAATTATGACTTCAAACTTGCCGGTGAGAAGAGGTTGTTTGATATTAGCTCACTTGATGAATGGAGAACCCAAGCATATGAGAATGCCAAGCTTTTCAAAGAAAAAGTCAAATGATGGCATGATAAGAGGATACAAAAGCGTTAGTTTAACGTAGGAGATTATGTGTTATTGTTCAACTCTCGTTTAAGATTTTTTGCAGGAAAACTTCTCTCAAAGGAAGGTCCCTACGTTATCAAGGAGGTCTATCGTTCTGGTGCTATAAAAATCAACAACTTCGAAGGCACAAATCCGAGGGTGGTAAACGATCAAAGAATTAAACATTATATTTCAGATAATCCTATCAATGTTTAAACTAATAATATTGAAACCATAACCCCCGAGGAATACATAAGAGACACTTTCCAGAACGTTCCAGACTCCGAAAAGGCATAGGTACGTGGTACGGTAAGTAAACTGACTCCAAAACAACTCTAATGGCAACTTTTATCAGTTTTGCATTATTTAAGAATTTTAGGAAGAAAGAAGTAGTCCGAAAGGGACATGAGGCTTCCAGGAGAAAGGAGGCCGCGCCCCCCGTCCCCTTTAGGGCACGCCCCCCCTGTCTCGTGGGCGCCTCGTGTGCCTCCCGGACTCCGTTTTCTTGTATGTTACGTATTTTGGTCGGTTAAAATTCATTATATATACTCCCGAGGGTTTTGACCACCGTATCACGCAAATATCCTCTGTTTTAGTTTCGAGCTGTTTCTGTTTCAGATCTAGAGCATCATGTCGTCTCCAAGCGCTCCCAAGGACAAGTTTTTCGAGAGAGTTATCAACCCCTATCTCGCGGAGGTGCTGCATCATCCTCAAACCATTGAGGTGCATGAGGGGGTGCTGCACATCCGCGATGTGGAGGGACCAAGGCGTACCGGGAGCGTGGAGACAAAGCTCGAAGCCGTGGAGCAAGAAGTTTTCAAGTGTCAAGGGATGGTGGAGCATGGACTCAACGCCAACCAGATGATGATCACTGAGTTCACCAACAACCACAAGCTGGATGCCAAAGTCATTGGGGATACCATCTTCAAGCTTCAAGAGAAAATCGAGCACCTCCAAGCCCAGATTTATGACCTGCAAAACCAGAACTGTGAGTATGAATATAGATTCATGCGAATGAGTTTGGCTGCAGATTTGACGATCCCGGAGACTCGATCATCCTTTTATGATGGAGAGCCGATGCCCTGGAAGACGGACGACAAGCCTACATCATCAACAACTCCTACATCACCACCTCCGAAGAAATAATCACATGGGTATGGGCACTCCCCTAGGCAACTGCCAAGCTTGGGGGAGGTGCCGTGGTATCATATCACCATCACACTCTTATCTTTACCGCTTTATTTAGTTCGATCCTTTTAGTAGTATCTTGATCTAGTAGTTTGAAGTTTTGATATCAAGTAGTTTTGAGTTCTGCATTGTGATCTCTTTATGTAAATGAGTCAGTGTGCTATCTATAATAAAGATTAGTGTTGAGTCAAGGGCTTTGCTATGTTGCTATGATCTTGAGAAGGTAGAAAGAACAAAAGAGTTCATATTGATCTTATGGATAGTGATAGCTTCACACATAGAAAGTATGAGGCATAAAAATTGTTGAGAGTTGATGAACGTAGCCTTGGTCATCGTTGCAATTAATAGGAAGTGGCAAGGAAAGAGGGGTTCACATATAAATATATTATCATGGACATCTTTTATGGTTGTGAAGCACTCATTAAGTATGACATGCTAAAAGAGTTGATGTTGGACAAGGACGACAACGTAATGGTTTATGTTTTCCGACATCTCAGTTAAAGTATATTGTCATTGACCTTCCAAACATGTTGAGCTTGCCTTTCCCCCTCATGCTAGCCAAATTCCTTGCACCAAGTAGAGATACTACTTGTGCTTCCAAATTTCCTCAAACCCAGTTTTGCCATAAGTGTCCACCATACCTACCTATGGATTGAATAAGATCCTTCAAGTAAGTTGTCATCGGTGCAAGCAATAAAAATTGCTCTCTAAATATGTATGACTTATTAGTGTAGAGAAAATAAACTTTGTACGAACTTGTTGTGGAAGTAATAAAAGCGACGGACTGCATAATAAAGGTCCACATACAAGGGGCAATATAAAGTGACGTTCTTTTGCACTAAGACTTTATGCATCAACCCTAAACGCGCATGACAACCTCTGCTTCCCTCTGCGAAGGGCCTATCTTTTACTTTATGTTTTACTTTATGCTTGAGTCAAGGTGATGCTCACCTTTCCCTTTTTATTTTTATCCTTTGGCAAGCTCCTCGTGTTTGAAAGATCATGATATATATATCCAATTGGATGTAAGTTGGCATAGGCTATTATTGTTGACATCACCTAAAGGTGAATACGTTGAGAGGCAACACAATAAGCCCCTATCTTTCTCAGTGTCCGGCTGAAACTCTGTAACCACAAGTATTGTGTGAGTGTTAACAATTATAGGAGACTACGAGATAGTTGAGTATGTGAGCTTACTGAAAAGCTCTATTATTGACTCTTTCTGATGTTACGATAAATTGCAATTGCTTCAATGACTGAGATTATAGTTTGTTAGTTCCCAATGAAGTTTTTGAACCATACTTGACATTGTGAATTGCTTATTACTTGACCATAGGAAATCATATGACAATATATATATATGTTGCTGTTATTAAGATGATCATGATGCCCTCATGTCCGTATTTTATTTTTATTCACACCTCTATCTCTAAACATGTGGACACATTTTTCGATTTCGGCTTCCGCTTGAGGACAAGCGAGGTCTAATCTTGGGGGAGTTGATACGTCCATTTTGCATCATGCTTTTATGTCAATATTTATTGCATTATGGGTTGATATTACACATTATATCTCAATACTTATGGCTACTCTCTCTTATTTTACAATGTTTACCATGAAGAGGGGGAATGCCGGCAGCTGGAATTCTGGCTGGAAAAGGAGCAAACGTTGGAAACCTATTCTGCACAACTCAAAAAGTCCTGAAACTCCACGAAACAACTTTTTGGGTTTTATAAGAGTTTATGAGTGAAAGAAATAGGCCAGGGGGCCCACACCCTGTCCAGGAGACAGGAGGGCGCCCCCCCTGTAGTGTGCGGCCCCCTATCTCCTGGGCCCCCTAGTGGGCCTCCAGCGTCCATCTTCTGCTATATCATCACTTTTACCCTGGAAAAAATCGTGGGCAAGCTTACGAGACGAAACTCCGCCGCCACGAGGCGGAATCAATCTAGGGCTCTGGCGGAGCTGTTCTGCCGGGGACACTTACCTCCGGGAGGGGGAAATCGTCACCAACGTCATCACCAACGATCCTCTCATCGAGAGGGGGTCAATCTCCATCAACATCTTCACCAGCACCATCTCCTCACAAAACCCTAGTTCATCTCTTGTATCCAATCTTGTATCAAAACCACAAATCGGTACCTGTGGGTTGCTAGTAGTGTTGATTACTCCTTGTAGTTGATAGTTGGTTTACTTGGTGGAAGATCATATGTTCAGATCCTTTATGAATATTATTACTCCTCTGATTATGAACATGAATATGCTTTGTGATTAGTTACGTTTGTTCCTGAGGACATGGGTGAAGTCTTGCTATTAGTAGTCATGTAAATTTGGTATTCGTTCGATATTTTGATGAGATGTATGTTGTCTTTCCTCTAGTGGTGTTATGTGAATGTCGACTACATGACACTTCACCATTATTTGGGACTAGAGGAAGGCATAGGGAAGTAATAAGTAGATGATGGGTTCCTAGAGTGACAGAAGCTTAAACCCTAGTTTATGCGTTGCTTCGTTAGGGGTTGATATGGACCCATATGTTTAATGCTGTAGTTAGGTTTACCTTAATACTCCTTTTTGTAGTTGCGGATGCTTGCAATAGGGGTTAATCATAAGTGGGATGCTTGTCCATGTTAAGGCAATACCCAAGTACCGGTCCACCCACATATCAAATTATCAAAGTACCGAACGCGAATCTTACGAACGTGATGAAAACTAGCTTGCCGATAATTCCCAATGTGTCCTCGGGAGCTCCTTCTTCATTATTAGAATTTGTCCAGGCTTATCCTTTGCTACATAAAGGATTGGGCCACCTTGCTACACTTTATTTACTCTATTTACTTTTTGCTCGTTACTATTTATCTTATCACAAAACTATCTATCTCCTACTATTTCAGTGCTTGTAGAGAAAACCTTACTGAAAACCGCTTATCATTTCCTTCTGCTCCTCGTTGGGTTCTACACGCTTACTTATCGAAAGGACTACGATAGATCCCCTATACTTGTGGGTCATCAGCGCCCCCTTTCCTTCCCCTCTCTCCTCCTTCCTCCTTCTCATACTCCTACTAGGAAAGGAGGAGTCCTACTCCCGGTGGGAGTAGGACTCCCCCCTTGACGCGCCTCCTCCTGGCCGGCCGCCTCCCTCCTAGATCCTTTATATACGGGGGAAGGGGGGCACCCCATAGACACAACAATTGATCATTGATCTCTTGGCCGTGTGCGGTGCCCCCTCTGCCATAATCCACCTCGGTCATATCGTAGCGGTGCTTAGGCGAAGCCCTGCGTCGGTAGCATCATCATCACCATCACCACGCCGTCGTGCTGACGAAGCTCTTCCCGGAAGCTTTACTGGATCGTGAGTTCGCGGGATGTCATCAAGCTGAACGTGTGGTGAACGCGGAGGTGCCGTACGTTCGGTGTTGAGGATCGGTCGATCATGAAGACGTACGACTACATCAACTGCGTTGTTATAATGCTTCCGCTTACGGTCTACGAGGGTACGTAGACGACACTCTCCCCTCTCTTTGCTATGTATCACCATGATCTTGCGTGTGCGTAGGAAATTTGTTGAAATTACTACGCTCCCCAACATTTATATGCTATTTTATATGATTTTTGGGACTAACCTATTAACCTAGAGCCCAATGCCAGTTTTTCTTTTTTCCATGTTTTTGAGTTTTACAGAAAAGGAATACCAAACGGAGTCCGATTGACGTGCCAATTTTTGATGATTTTTATGGACCAAAAGAAGACCCCAGAGTAAAAGAGTGTTGGAAATATGCCCTAGAGGCAATAATAAAAGCATTATTATTATATTTCCTTATTCATGATAATTGTCTTTATTCGTGCTATAATTGTGTTAACCGGAAATCGTAATACATGTGTGAATAACAGACAACAACATGTCCCTAGTGGGCCTCTAGTTGACTAGCTCGTTGATCGACAGATAGTCATGGTTTCCTGACTATGGACATTGGATGTCATCGATAACGGGATCACATCATTAGGAGAATGATGTGATGGACAAGACCCAATCCTAAACATAGCATAAGATCGCATAGTTCGTTTGCTAGAGTTTTCCAATGTCAAGTATCCTTTCCTTAGACCATGAGATCGTGTAACTCCTGGATACCGTAGGAGTGCTTTGGGTGTGCCAAACGTCACAACGTAACTGGGTGACTATAAAGGTATGCTACGGGTATCTCCGAAAGTGTCTGTTGGGTTGACATGGATCGAGGCGGGATTTGTCACTCCGCTTGCGGAGAGGTATCACCGGGCCCTCTCGGTAATGCATCATCACAATGAGCTCAATGTGATCAAGTGTTTGATCACGGGATCATGCATTACTGATAACGAGAAAAGTGACTTGCGGTAACGAGATTGAGCGAGGTATTGGTATACCGACGATCGAATCTCGGGCAAGTAAAATACCGATTGACAAAGGGAATCGTATACGGGATTAATTGAAT
This sequence comes from Aegilops longissima, assembly GCA_021605205.1. Taxonomy (NCBI): domain Eukaryota; kingdom Viridiplantae; phylum Streptophyta; class Magnoliopsida; order Poales; family Poaceae; genus Aegilops; species Aegilops longissima. The sequence continues at coordinate 22,774,524 of CM038682.1, forward strand.
CCTTGACATCGTGGTTCATCCGATGAGATCATCGTGGAGCATGTAGGAGCCAACATGGGTATCCAGATCCGCTGTTGGTTATTGCCCGAGAGCCGTCTCGGTCATGTTCATGTCTCCCGAACCCGTAGGGTCTACACACTAAGGTTCTGATAACGCTAGGGTTATAGGAATATGTATGTGCAGTAACCCGAATGTTGTTCGAGTCCCGGATGAGATCCTGGGCGTCACGAGGAGTTCGGAATGGTCCGGAGGTAAAGAATTATATATAGGAAGTGATGTTTGACCATCGGGACAAGTTTGGTGATATCGGTATTGTCTGGGACCACCGGAGGGGTCCTGGGTCCACCAAGTGGGGCCACCAGCCCGGGGGCCACATGGGCCCTAGGTGGTGCGCCTAGGCCCACATGGGCCAAGGGAACCAGCCCCAAGGGCCCATCGCCTAGGGTAAAAAAAGGGAGAGTCCATGAGGGGAAGGCACCTCAGGGGTGCCTTGGGAGGTGGACACCTCCCCTCTTGGCCGCACCCTCCCTTGGAGGAGGGGCAAGGCTGCGCCCTCCCCTCCTTGGCACCTATATAAAGGGGGAGGGAGGGGCAGCAGCACCTTGCCCTGGGCGCCCCTCTCCCTCTCCAACACATCCTCCTCCTCCGTAGTGCACGGCGAAGCCTGCCGAGTATCTTGCAAGTTCCACCATCACCACGCCGTCGTGCTGCTGCTGGAGCCATCTTCCTCAACCTCTCCTTCACCTTGCTGGATCAAGAAGAAGGAGACGTTACGCTGACCGTCACGTGTGTTGAGCGCGGAGGTGCCGTCCGTTCGGCACTAGATCATCGGTGAATTGGATCGCGGCAAGTCGACTACCTCATCCACGTTCACTCCGGCGCTTCGTTGCGATCTACAAAGTGGTATGTAGATGCTATCCAATCTGAATACTCGTTGCTAGATGAACTCATAGATGGATCTTGGTGAAACCGTAGGAAAAATTTTAATTTTCTGCAACGTTCCCCAACAGTGGCATCATGAGCTAGGTCTATCGTAGTTCTTCTTGCGTGAGTAGAACACAATTTGTTGTGGGCGTAGATGTTGTCAATTCTTCTTGCCGTTACTAGTCAATCTTGATTCAGCGGTATTGTGGGATGAAGCGGCCGGACCAACCTTACACGCGCTTACGTGAGACCGGTTCCACCGACTAACATGCACTAGTTGCATAAGGTGGCTGGCGGTGTCTGTCTCTCCTATTTTAGTTGGATCGGATTCGATGAACAGGGTCCTTATGAAGGGTAAATAGAGATTGACAAATCACGTTGTGGTTTGAGCGTAGGTAAGAAAACGTTCTTGCTAGAACCCTAATTCAGCCACGTAAAACTTGCAACAACAATTAGAGGACGTCTAACTTGTTTTTGCAGCAAGTGCTTTGTGATATGATATGGCCAAAGTTGTGATGTATGATGAATGATCTATATGTGATGTATGAGATGTTCATGCTATTGTAATAGGAATCACGACTTGCATGTCGATGAGTATGACAACGGCAGGAGCCATAGGAGTTGTCTTTATTTTGTATGACCTGCGTGTCATTGAGAATCGCCATGTAAATTACTTTACTTTATTGCTAAACGCGTTAGCCATAGTAGTAGAAGTAATAGTTGGCGAGCAACTTCATGGAACACGATGATGAAGATCATGATGATGAGGATCATGGTGTCAAGCCGGTGACAAGATGATCATGGAGCCCCAAGATGGAGATCAAAGGAGCTATGTGATATTGGCCATATCATGTCACGTTTATTATTTGATTGCATGTGATGTTTATCATGTTTTGCATCTTGTTTACTTAGAACGACGGTAGTAAATAAGATGATCCTCATAATAATTTCAAGAAAGTGTTCACCCTAACTGTGCACCGTTGCTAAGGTTAAATCGTTCAAGCACCACGTGATGATCGGGTGTGATAGGTCCTTACGTTCGCATACAACGGGTGTAAGACAGATTTACACACGCAAAACACTTAGGTTGACTTGACGAGCCTAGCATGTACAGACATGGCCTCGAACACAGAAGACCGAAAGGTCGAGCATGAGTCGATAGAAGATACGATCAACATGAAGATGTTCACCGATGTTGACTAGTCCGTCTCACGTGATGATCGGACACGGCCTAGTTGACTCGGATCATGTAATACTTAGATGACTAGTAGAGGATGTCTATCTAAGTGGGAGTTCATTAAATTTGATTAAATGAACTTTATTATCATGAACTTAGTCTAAATATTTACAATGTGTCTTGTAGATCAAATGGCCAACGTAGTCCTCAACTTCAACGCTTCCTAGAAAACCAAGCTGAAAGACGATGGTAGCAACTATACGGACTGGGTCCGAACACGAGATTATCCTCATAGCTGCCAAGAAAGATTATGTCCTAAGAGCACCGCTGGGTGACGCACCTATTCTCCCCGCAGAACAAGGCGTTATGAGCGCTTGGCGATCACGCTGCGATGATTACTCCCTCGTTCGGTCGGCATGCTTTACAGCTTAGAGCCGGGACTCCAAAAGCGTTTTGAGAGACATGGAGCATATGAGATGTTCAAGAGCTGAAAATGGTTTTCCAAGCTCATGCCCGGTCGAGAGATATGAAGTCTCCGACAAATTCTTTAGCTGTAAGATGGAGGAAAATGGCTCATTAGTGAGCACATACTCAAAATGTCCAGGTTGCACAACCGCTTGACTCAAGCGGAAGTTAATCTCCCGGATGAAGCGGTCATTGACAGAATCCTCCATCGCTTCCACCTAGCTACAAGAGCTTTGTGATGAACTACAATATGCAGGGATGGTAAAGACCATTCACGAGGTATATGCTATGCTGAAATCAGCGGAGGTAGAAATCAAGAAAGAACATCAAGTGTTGATGGTGAATAAAACCACTAAGTTCAAGAAGGGTAAGGGTAAAAGAACTTCAAGAAGGACGGCAAGGAAGTTGCCGCGCCCGATAAGCAAGTTGCCGGAAGAAGCCAAAGAATGGACCCAAGCCCGAGACCGAGTGTTTTTATTGCAAGGAAGTGGTCACCGAAGCGGAACTGCCCCAAATACTTAGCGGACAAGAAGGCCGCAAAACCAAAGGTATATGTGATATACATGTAATTGATGTGTACCTTACCAGACTCGTAGTAGCTCTTGGGTATTTGATACCGTGCAGTTGCTCACATTTGTAACTCAAAGCGGGAGCTGCGGAATAAGCGGAGACTGGCGAAGGGCGAGGTGACGATCTTGCGTCGGGAATGGTTCCAAGGTCGATGTGATCGCCGTCGACACGCTGCCTCTACATTTACCTCGGGATTAGTTTTAAACCTCAATAATTGTTATTTAGTGCCAAGTTTGAGCATGAACATTGTATCTGGATCTCGCTTAATTCGAGATGGCTACTCATTTAAATCAGAGAATAATGGTTGTTCTATTTATATGAGAGATATGTTTTATGGTCATGCTCCGATGGTTAATGGTTTATTCTTAATGAATCTCAATGCGTGATGATACACATATTCATAGTGTGAGTACCAAAAGAGTTAAAGTTGATAACAATAGTCCCACATATTTGTGGCACTGCCGCCTTGGTCACATAGGTGTCAAACGCATGAAGAAGCTCCATACAGATGGACTTTTAGAGTCTCTTGATTATGAATCATTTGACACGTCACGAACCATGCCTCATGGGTAAAATGACCAAGACTCCGTTCTCAGAACAATGGAGCGAGCAACCAACTTATTGGAAATCATACATACCGATGTATGCGGTCCAATGAGTGTTGAGGCTCGCGGAGGCTATCGTTATGTTCTCACCCTCACTGATGACTTGAGTAGATATGGGTATATCTACTTAATGAAACACAAGTCTGAGACCTTTGAAAAGTTCAAGGAATTTCAGAGTGAGGTTGAAAATCAACGTGATAGAAAGATCAAGTTTCTACGATCAGATCGTGGAGGAGAATACTTGAGTCACGAATTTGGCACACACTTAAGAAAATGTGGAATAGTTTCACAACTCACGCCGCCTGGAACACCTCAGCGTAATGGTGTGTCCGAACGTCGTAATCGCACTCTATTAGATATGGTGCGATCTATGATGTCTCTTACCGATTTACCGCTATCTTTTTGGGGCTATGCTTTAGAGACTGGCCGCATTCACTTTAAATAGGGCTCCGTCGAAATCCGTTGAGGCGACACCGTATGAATTATGGTTTGGGAAGAAACCTAAGCTGTCGTTTCTAAAAGTTTGGGGATGCGATGCTTATGTGAAGAAACTTCAACCTGAAAAGCTCGAACCCAAATCGGAAAAATGCGTCTTCATAGGATACCCTAAAGAAACTGTTGGGTATACCTTCTACCTCAGATCCGAAGGCAAGATCTTTGTTGCCAAGAATGGATCCTTTCTAGAGAAAGAGTTTCTCTCGAAAGAAGTAAGTGGGAGGAAAGTAGAACTTGATGAAGTGTTACCTCTTGAACCGGAAAATGGCGAAACTCAAGAAAACGTTTCTGAGGTGCCTGCACCGACTAGAGAGGAAATTAATGATGATGATCAAGATGCTTCTGATCAAGCTCCTACTGAAATTCGAAGGTCAACAAGGACACGTTCCGCACCAGAGTGGTACGGCAACCCTGTCTTGGAAATCATGTTGTTAGACAACGGTGAACCTTCGAACTATGAGGAAGCAATGGCGGGCCCGGATTCCGACAAATGGCTGGAAGCCATGAAATCCGAGATAGGATCCATGTATGAAAACAAAGTATGGACTTTGACTGACTTGCCCGTTGAACGGCGAGCCATAGAAAATAAATGGATCTTTAAGAAGAAGACAGACGCGGATGGTAATGTGACCATCTATAAAGCTCGGCTTGTCGCTAAGGGTTATCGACAAGTTCAAGGGGTTGACTACGATGAGACTTTCTCACCAGTAGCGAAGCTGAAGTCCGTCCGAATCATGTTAGCGATTGCCGCATACTATGATTATGAGATATGGCAAATGGACGTCAAAACGGCATTCCTTAATGGTTTCCTTAAGGAAGAATTGTATATGATGCAGCCGGAAGGTTTTGTCGATCCTAAGAATGTCGACAAGGTGTGCAAGCTCCAACGCTTCGATTTATGGGCTGGTGCAAGCATCTCGGAGTTGGAACATTCGCTTTGATGAGATGATCAAAGCGTTTGGGTTTACAGACTTATGGAGAAGCCTGTGTTTACAAGAAAGTGAGTGGGAGCTCAGTAGCATTTCTCATATTATATGTAGGCGACATACTTTTGATGGGAAATGATATAGAACTCTTGGACAACATCAAGGCCTACTTGAATAAGAGTTTTTCAATGAAGGACCTTGGAGAAGCTGCTTATATATTAGGCATCAAGATCTATAGAGATAGATCGAGACGCCTCATAGGTCTTTCACAAAGCACATACCTTGATAAGATATTGAAGAAGTTCAATATGGATCAATCTAAGAAGGGTTCTTACCTGTTACAAGGTGTGAAATTGAGCTCAGCTCAATGTCCGACCACGCAGAAGATATAGAAGAGATGAGTGTCATCCCTATGCCTCAGCCATAGGTTCTATTATGTATGCCATGCTGTGTACCAGACCTGATGTAAACCTTGCCGTAAGTTTGGTAGGAAGGTACCAAAGTAATCCCGCAAGGAACACTGGACAGCGGTCAAGAATATCCTGAAGTACCTGAAAAGGACTAAGGAAATGTTTCTCGTTTATGGAGGTGACGAAGAGCTCGTCGTAAAAGGTTACGTCGACGCTAGCTTCGACACAGATCTGGATGACTCTAAGTCACAAACCGGATACGTGTATATTTTGAATGGTGGGGCGATAGCTGGTGCGATTTGCAAGCAAAGCGTCGTGGCGGGATCTACATGTGAAGCGGAGTACATGGCAGCCTCGGAGGCAGCACATGAAGCAATTTGGGTGAAGGAGTTCATCACCGACCTCGGAGTCATACCCAATGCGTCGGGGCCAATCAAGCTCTTCTGTGACAACACTGGAGCTATTGCACTTGCAAAGGAGCCCAGGTTTCACAAGAAGACTAGGCACATCAAGCGTCGCTTCAACTCCATTCGTGAAAATGTTCAAGATGGAGACATAGAAATTTGTAAAGTGCACACGGATCTGAATGTCGCAGATCCGTTGACTAAACTCTCTCCCTAAGGCAAAACATGATCAGCACCGTAACTCTATGGGTGTTCGATTCATCACAATGTAACTAGATTATTGACTCTAGTGCAAGTGGGAGACTGTTGGAAATATGCCCTAGAGGCAATAATAAAAGCATTATTATTATATTTCCTTATTCATGATAATTGTCTTTATTAGTGCTATAATTGTGTTAACCGGAAATCGTAATACATGTGTGAATAACAGACAACAACATGTCCCTAGTGAGCCTCTAGTTGACTAGCTCGTTGATCGACGAGATAGTCATGGTTTCTGACTATGGACATTGGATGTCATCGATAACGGGATCACATCATTAGGAGAATGATGTGATGGACAAGACCCAATCCTAAACATAGCATAAGATCGCATAGTTCGTTTGCTAGAGTTTTCCAATGTCAAGTATCCTTTCCTTAGACCATGAGATCGTGTAACTCCGGATACCGTAGGAGTGCTTTGGGTGTGCCAAACGTCACAACGAATCGGGTGACTATAAAGGTATGCTACGGGTATCTCCGAAAGTGTCTGTTGGGTTGACATGGATCGAGACTGGGATTTGTCACTCCGCTTGACGGAGAGGTATCACCGGGCCCTCTCAGTAATGCATCATCACAATGAGCTCAATGTGATCAAGTGTTTGATCACGGGATCATGCATTCTGATAACGAGAAAAGTGACTTGCGGTAACGAGATTGAGCGAGGTATTGGTATACCGACGATCGAATCTCGGGCAAGTAAAATACCGATTGACAAAGGGAATCGTATCACGGGATTAATTGAATCCTTGACATCGTGGTTCATCCGATGAGATCATCGTGGAGCATGTAGGAGCCAACATGGGTATCCAGATCCGCTGTTGGTTATTGCCCGAGAGCCGTCTCGGTCATGTTCGCATGTCTCCCGAACCCGTAGGGTCTACACATAAGGTTGATAGCTAGGGTTATAGGAATATGTATGTGCAGTAACCGAATGTTGTTGAGTCCGGATGAGATCCTGGGCGTCACGAGGAGTTCGGAATGGTCCGGAGGTAAAGAATTATATATAGGAAGTGATGTTTGACCATCGGGACAAGTTTGGTGATATCGGTATTGTCTGGGACCACCGGAGGGGTCCTGGGTCCACCAAGTGGGGCCACCAGCCCGAGGGGCCACATGGGCCCTAGGTGGTGCGCCTAGGCCCACATGGGCCAGGGAACCAGCCCCAAGGGGCCCATCGCCTAGGGTAAAAAAGGGAGAGTCCATGAGGGGAAGGCACCTCAGGGGTGCCTTGGGAGGTGGACACCTCCCCCTCTTGGCCGCACCCCTCCCTTGGAGGAGGGGCAGGCTGCGCCCTCCCCCTCCTTGGCACCTATATAAAGGGGGGAGGGAGGGGCAGCAGCACCTTTGCCCTGGGCGCCCCTCTCCCTCTCCAACACATCCTCCTCCTCCGTAGTGCACGGCGAAGCCCTGCCGAATCTTGCAAGTTCCACCATCACCACGCCGTCGTCGTGCTGCTGCTGGAGCCATCTTCCTCAACCTCTCCTTCACCTTGCTGGATCAAGAAGAAGGAGGCGTTACGCTGACCGTGACGTGTGTTTAACGCGGAGGTGCCGTCTGTTCGGCACTAGATCATCGGTGAATTGGATCGCGGCAAATCGACTACCTCATCCACGTTCACTCCGACGCTTCCGTTATGATCTACAAAGTGGTATGTAGATGCTATCCAATCTGAATACTCGTTGCTAGATGAACTCATAGATGGATCTTGGTGAAACCGTAGGAAAAATTTTAATTTTCTGCAACGTTCCCCAACAAAGAGTTGGGCCAGAAGAGTCCGGGCCGTCCACTAGGGTGGGGGCGCACCAACCCCCCCCCCTCCCCAGGCGCGTGGGCCTACCTCGTGGACGACTCGGGAACCTCCTTGACGTGAGACCTACGCCAAAAATTCCTAATAATACTGAAACCTCCAGAAAATAACCTAGATCGGGAGTTTCGCCGCCGCAAGCCTCTGTAGCCACCAAAAACCAATCGGGACCCTGTTCTGGCACCCTGCCGAAGGGGGGATCCCTCACCGATGGCTGCCTTCATCATCCCGGGGCTCTCCATGATGAGGAGGGAGTAGTTCACCCTCAGGGCTAAGGGTATGTAGCTATGTGTTTGATCTCTCTCTCCTGTTCTTGATTCGGCACGATCTTGATCTATCGTGAGCTTTGCTATTATAGTTGGATTTTATGATGTTTCTCCCCCTCTACTCTCTTGTAATGGATTGAGTTTTCCCTTTGAAGTTATCTTATCAGATTGAGTCTTTAAGGATTTGAGAACACTTGATGTATGTATTGCATGTGCTTATCTGTGGTGACAATGGGATATTCATGTGATCTACTTGATGTATATGTTGGTGATCAACTTGCGGGTTTCGTAACATTGTGAACTTATGCATAGGGGTTGGCACATGTTTTTGTCTTGACTCTCCGGTAGAAACTTTGGGGCACTCTTTGAAGTTCTTTGTGTTGGTTGAATAGATGAATCTGAGATTATGTGATGCATAACGTATAATCATACCCACGGATACTTGAGGTGACATTGGAGTATCTTGGTGACATTAGGGTTTTGGTTGATATGTGTCTTAAGGGGTTATTCTAGTACGAACTCTTGAATAGATCTATCCGAAAGAATAACTTTGAGGTGGTTTCGTACCCTACAATAATCTCTTCGTTTGTTTTCCGCTATTAGTGGCTTTGGAGTGACTCTTTGTTGCATGTTGAGGGATAGTTATATGATCCAACTATGTTATTATTGTTGAGAGAACTTGCACTAGTGAAAGTATGAACCCTAGGCCTTGTTTCAATGCATTTCAATACCGTTTGTGCTCACTTTTATCGCTTGTTACCTTGCTGTTTTTATAATTTCAGATTAGAAAAACCTATATCTACCATCCATATTGCACTTGTATCACCATCTCTTCGCCAAACTAGTGCACCTATACAATTTACCATTTTATTGGGTGTGTTGAGGACGCAAGAGACTCTTTGCTATTTGGTTGCAGGGTTGTTTGAGAGAGACCATATTCATCCTACACCTCCCACAGATTGATAAACCTTAGGTCATCCACTTGAGCGAAATTTGCTACTTTCCTACAAACCTCTGCACTTGGAGGCCCAACAACGTCTACAAGAAGAAGGTTGCGTACACTACAAAAAAAAGACACATCCGTGACATTTTGGGCCGAACGAAAAAAAATTATGTCATACATATGACACTTCTATGACGATAATTGTGACAAACCCCAGTGAGGGAGTCCTGGATTAGGGGGTGTCCGGATAGCCGAACTATCACCGTTGGCCGGACTCCTGGACTATGAAGATACAAGATTGTAGACTTGTCCCGTGTCCGGATGGGACTTTCCTTGGCGTGGAAGGCAAGTTTGGCGATACGGATATGTAGATCTCCTACCATTGTAACTGACTCTGTGTAACCCTAACCCTATCCGGTGTCTATATAAACCAGAGGGTTTTAGTCCGTAGGACGAACAACAATCATACCATAGTCTAGTTTCTAGGGTTTAGCCTCTCTGATCTCGTGGTAGATCCACTCTTGTACTACCCATATCATCAATATTAATCAAGCAGGAGAAGGGTTTTACCTCCATCGAGAGGGCCCGAACTGGGTAAAAATCGTGTCCCTTGTCTCCTGTTACCATCCGCCTAGACGCACAGTTCGGGACCCCCTACCCGAGATCCGCCGGTTTTGACACCAACATTCATGCTTCCATTGAGAGTTCCTCTGTGTCGTCATCTTTAGGCCCGATGGCTCCTTCGATCATCAACAACGACGTGGTCCAGGCTGAGAATTTTCTCCCCAGACAGATCTTCGTATTCGGCGGCTTTGCACTGCGGGCCAATTCACTTGGCCATCCGGAGCAGATCGAAGCTACGCCCGCCATCAGGTCAGGTTTGGGAGTTTGAACTACACGGCCGAGATCCGCGGAGACTTGATCTTCGACGGATTCGAGCCACAGCCAAGCGCGCCGCACTGTCTCGATGGGCACGATCTAGCTCTGCCACCGAACAGTGCCCTGGAGGCCGCACCAGCAGCCGCTCCGACCGTTAGCTCTGAGCCGACTCCGCCGATCGAGGACGTGTGGTTGCAGACCACCTCAGGGGCTACGATCTCTACGGCGATTGAGCCAAACATCATCCCTGTCCTTTGCGAATCCCGTGACTCCAAGGTGCCGGACTCCTCTCCGGACTCCGAACCTCCCGCGCCCCGGCCAATCAAATCCGATTGGGCCCCAGTCATGGAGTTCACTGCCGCGGACATCATTCAGCACTCGCCCTTTGGCGACATCCTGAATTCACTAAAGTCTCTCTCTTTATCAGGAGAGCCCTGGCCGGACTATGGTCAGGAAGGTTGTGATGCGGACGACGAAGAAATTCAACGCCCACCCACCACCCACTTTGTAGCCACTGTCGATGATTTAACCGACATGCTCGACTTCGACTCAAGACATCGGCGGTATGGACGGCGATCTATGAGATTTACCAAGAACCAGCGCCTACAGGCACCGGAAGGCCACCTCGTCATCGACATATACATGGTGGACATCCCAAAAGATGGGAACGAGATGGAGCAGTGGAGGATGACCCTCAAGAAACAGCCCAAAGCGCCCGGCGTCGGTGACACCGCTCTAAATCCGCCATAGCAAAAGCGGTGATTCCGCACTGGAGATTATAACACCCCTGACGGTCGAAGACAACCCCTCCAACAGGATTCAGAGAGGAGGAGGAGAAGCCAGCCCTCATGATAGAGCGGCAGACAGGAGGTGGAGGGCGATAATTATATCCCTCCCTCCGAAGATGAGGCAAGCCTCGACGACGCAATTTGTTTGTCGTGCACGAGGATCCCGCCAACAGGAGCGTTTCAAACGCAGGCTTATGGCCACGGCAAGCAGCCTCAAGATAAAGCAGCAGCAGCTTAGAGCTGACCAAGACTTGCTAGCTGCCAGATGGACTGAAGTCCTTGCAGCCGAAGAGTACGAACTCGAACGCCCCTCCAAGAGATACCCAAAACGCAGGCTTCTACCCCAATTAGAGGAAGCAGCACCCAAACCTACATCACCAGCGCATGATGCGGCCGACCGGCCACCCCGTGGTCGCGACAGAGAGGCTTCTAGACCCTCCATTCAAGCCGCACCCCGGCGTCGCTCGAAAAGTACCAAGGCACGGGGAAACGCGCCAGACCTGCGAGACATATTGGAGGACAAGGCAAGGCAAACAAGATCGATCTACGGATCGCGTGGGCGCCCCACGACACGTGATGATAACCGTCACGCCAGATACAACAATTCCGGCCGGGCCAAACACAGTAGACAAAGCTCATTTGAGCTGCGTCGTGATATAGCTCAATATAGAGGCGCCGCACACCCACTATGCTTCACAGACGAAGTGATGGATCATCAAATCCCCGAGGGTTTCAAACCCGTAAACATTGAATCATATGATGGCACAACAGGTCCTGCGGTTTGGATCGAGGACTAGCTCCTCCATATCCACATGGCCCGCGGTGATGATCTACACGCCATCAAATACCTCCCACTCAAGCTTAAAGGACCAGCTTGGCATTGGCTTAACAGCTTGCCAGCGGAATCAATTGGTTGTTGGGAGGACCTGGAAGCCGCATTCCTTGATAACTTCCAGGGCACATATGTGCGACCACCAGACGCCGATGACCTCAGCCACATAATTCAGCAGCGGAAGAATCGGCGGACAATTCTGGACACGGTTCCTAACCAAGAAAAATCAAATCGTTGATCGTCCGGATGGAGAGGCCCTAGCAGCCTTCAAACATAACATCCATGACGAGTGGCTTGCCCGCACCTAGGACAGGAAAAGCGAAATCCATGGCAGCCCTCACAACACTCATGACCGCTTTTGCGGGAGAGGACAGCTGGCTAGCTCGTAGCAACAACTTGACCAAAAACCCTGGTAGTTCGGATACCAAGGACAGTAATGGCACGTTGCGTCGCAACAAGCACAAGCGCCGCGTGCGGCGATAATGCTGAAGATCTGGCGGTCAATGCCGGATTCAGAGGCTCTAAACCCGGTCAGCGGAAAAAACCGTTCAAAAGAAATACTCAGGGCCCATCCAATCTGAACCGAATACTTGATCGCTCGTGCCAAATACATGGCACCCTCGAAAAACCAGCCAACCACACCAACAGGGATTGTTGGGTCTTCAAACAGGCAGGCAGGTTAAATGCCGAACGCAATGACAAGGGGCAGCATAGCGATGACGAGAAGGAGCCCCGGCCGCTGAACAATAGAGGACAGAAGGGCTTCCCCCCACAAGTGCGGATGGTGATCATGATATACGCAACCCACATACCCAAAAGGGAGCGGAAGCGTGCACTAAGGGACATATATGCGATAGAGCCAGTCGCCCCAAAGTTCAACCCATGGTCCTCCTGCCCGATCACCTTTGATCGAAGGGACCACCCCACTAGCATCCGCCACGGCGGATTCGCCACATTGGTTCTTGACCCAATCATCGACGGATTTCACCTCACTAGTGTCCGGACGGACGGCGGTAGCAGCCTGAACCTGCTCTATCAGGATACAGTGTGCAAAATGGGCATAGACCCCTCAAGGATTAAACCCACGAAGACGACCTTTAAAGGCGTCATACCAGGTGTAGAAGCCAATTGTACAGGCTCAGTTACACATGAAGTGGTCTTCGGATCCCCGGATAACTTCCGAAGCGAAGAGTTAATCTTTGACATAGTCCCGTTCCACAGCGGCTATCACGCACTGCTTGGACGAACCGCATTTGCAAAGTTCAACGCGGTGCCGCACTACGCATACCTCAAGCTCAAGATGCCAGGCCCTCGAGGAGTAATCACGGTCAATGGAAACACCGAACGCTCTCTCGAGCGGAGGAGCATCTGGCGTTCCCTCGCGGCGGAGGTGCAAAGCAGCCTCTCACAGCAATTCTCGAGTCCGGCTATTAAACGTCCGGACACCGTCAAGCGCGCCTGGAGTAACCTACAACAAGACCGCCTGGCACGATCCGAGCACGCGTAGAATCCGGCCCCAACTCCAGCCCTCGCGAAATTGTGAAGCCAGTACTACATGTACATAACTACGCTCTGGAGATACCATGGGCACAAGGGGAGGGGCACGACCACGGCACACCCAGAATGCGGCTCAACCGCACCAGGGGCTCCCGATTGTGTCATTCTTTTTCTTTCTTCTTTTTTCTTACTTTCAGGACTCCGTTTTCCAGAAGCCCTGTCCGGCACTAAAATTGCCGAACTCACGATGCAACAGCCAGGGAAGCAGAAAGCTACGTCGAGTGTCCAGTTGGTCTCTACTACGAGCATTATACCTGTTTTACATACCATCCCGCAGCTTACCCTTGGAGGGGACACGTTAAATAGTCCCATCCCTTGCTTATCGCACTATTTGTATCGTTCTGCCTTCATTGCAGTAGCTTTTTTGCCTATTATTGCACTCCTTTCTTTATCTATATATATGTTCATTCATGACATGTTGCACCCGTACACTTTGGTACGGCCAATACGCCAGGGGCTTAAGTACCCCAAAAATATGGTGTGATAAGTCCGAACACTTTCACAAGTGCGGCACCCCGAACTTATAGCATTATATGCATCGGCCGCGAATCATGTATTGGGTCAATAGTTGGGTTTGCCCGGCTCCCATGTTTTGGTACCTTACGTTCCGTTATATCGGCTAAGGTAGCGCTGGGAGAACCACTGCGATTGTGCCCCAGTTGAGTTGGGTTGAGCACCTCGGAGGAAAGCTAAAACTGACCGTCATGATAGGGCGAGAGCGATCGCTGTTCGAGAGGTTTTTTTGGGTCCCTAAAGACTTATGCCGCTTAGAGCGAGGAGTCGGCATTGTCCGGCCAAGGCGTCGATAGCGCCCCGAACTCGGTCTTCCGAATACTAGGGGCTTCGCCGAAATTTAAATTATTTCTATGGCAAAGTGAGAGTGTTCAAGCACTATAGTCCGGTTGCCTTGTTCGTTGCGTTGAGCGCCTCCCTCGAAGGACCCAAGAATGGGAACAAGAGCGCTCAAGTTTATCCCGAACACCCCAGCACTCGTGGCATGGGGGCTGAAGCCAAAGACTTGCCATCTCTCAAATTTGATAAACGGCCGCACAGAAGGTAATATTTTAAATTCACAAGCGCTGCTTAGCGCATATGAACAAGTTTTCAGCGTACAGGATAACAAATGCGAGTCTATTCAAAAATTACATCTTTGGAGCATTCACCCGCTATAAGCCGGGCACCCTTCAGGACGCCCTCATAGTACATTTCGGGCTTGCGATGCAACTTGCCCTTCGGTGGCCCGTCCGTCACAAGCTTCTCTGCATCCAGCTTGCCCCAGTGCACTTTAGCACGGGCAAGGGCCCGACGGGCACCTTCAATGCAGACGGAGCGCTTGATGACTTCAATCCATGGACAGGCGTCCACCAGCTGCCGCACTAGCCCGAAATAGCTCCCAGGCATGGCTTCCAATGGCCACAGCCGAATTATGTGGCCCTTCATGGCCTGTTCGGCGACCTTGTGGAGCTCGACCAGCTGCTTCAGTTGGTCGCTCAGGGGCACCGGATGTCCGGCCTCAGCATACTGAGACCAGAACACCTTTTTCGTCGAGCTCCCCTCCTTGGCACGGTAGAACGCGGCAGCATTAGACACAGTACGGGGCAGATCTGTGAATGCTCCTGGAGAGCTCCGGATTCGGGTAAGTAATAGATAATTCACTTTCACATGCTTGCTTTGCATAAAGAATGCCTTACCCGCCGCTATCTTCTTTAATGATTCAATTTCTGGAGGGCTTTTTGGGCTTGGCCTTGGCGGCTTCGCACTCTCAAGAGCCGAGGCGAGCTCGGACTCTCGAGTCTTGAGTCACGCTCCAAACTCGTGTTTTTCCACGAGCCTGGAGCTCTTGCCGCACCTCCGCCACCCGCGCCTCCTGCTTCTCTCGCTCGGTGAGCTCCGCGGCCGCTTTGCTTTCGGCCGTGGACACCACTTCCTTCAGGGTCGCCACCTCGTTCGTGGCCCCTACAATACCCACGCTAGTCCTGTCATTTTTGCAACCAAGTCCTTTCTATAAGGTATTACTTTAATAAGATATTACTTACCTTCCTTGTCCTCGACCTGCTTCTTGGCAAGGCCGAGCTCGTTCTCGGACCGCTCGAGGCACTGCTTCAATGCATTGACCTCCGCAGTCAGTGCAGCAGAGGTCTGCAGCGCAGCCTGCATTCCCATATTGACATACTTATGTTAGACTCCTGCGTATATCTTTCTAGATCCTCAGTCCGACTTTTATTTCCGAACACCGAACTAAGCATCAGGGGCTACTGTCTATGCGGTAATATTTTTACATATTCTAAACTTACCTCAAAGCCTGTTAGAAGGCTGGTACAAGCTTGATCAGCCCGCTCTCGGCAGGCGAAAGTTTCTGATCACCACACTCATAACATGGCGGTGCTCCTCGTCGATGGAGCGCCGTTAAGCGCCTCCAGCAAGCTATCCGTGCCTCCGGATGGGCGGAGGTCACCGGCGTCGCGATCTTGCCCTTCTTACGAAGGACCACTTGCGGACTTGGAACCACTTAAGGTTCGATGCGAGTCCGGCATGGGGCGTCTGAGAGAGCCCTCGGGGTCTCGCCCCTTCGCCCAGAGTCCGGGAGGTCGCCTTGCGGCGCCTCCAGACCACCTCCTCCTGGCTGGGCCTTTTGGGACTCCACCATGGTGTCATCTGCGTCACGAGGAGAGGCGGTCGGAAGTGAAGTTCTATTCACATCCGACGAATCCGAAGCCGCTTCGGCAAGCGGCGAGCTCGTCCTTGGGCGGGCTACATGGTTATATTCGGCGTTTGAAGACACTATGCGACAAATAAAAAGTCATGAGCTATTCCGGAGTCCAGACACTTACAACCTAGCCAGGGGCTTGGCCCTTGGTGGCCACTCCTCCTCGTCGTTGTCGGTGTTGGTGGAGAAGTCCGGAGGAAGGGTCCTTCCTTTCTTGGACCCTCTGGCCTCCCCAGTGGGGGTGGCCTTCCTTTTCTTCTCTCCCTTCGTTGGGGGAGAGGCTTCTTTTTCCTCGTCCTCGTCCTCAGAGGAGGATTCCGCCTCAGAGTCGTCGGACGATAAGTCCGACAACACCTGGCGGCGGGAGCTCCTTCGAGTTCCCGTGGCCTTCTTCTTGCAATGCCGAAGACAATATGCGCGCCGGACTCGTCGTCATTGAAGCCTGGTTCAGCGGCTACTCAGGGAGTCCCGGACTACGGGGTGTCCGGATAGCCGGACTATCATCACGGCCGGACTCCAAGATTATGAAGATACAAGATTGAAGACTTCGCCCCGTGTCCGGATGGGACTTTCCTTGGCGTGGAAGGCAAGCTTGGCGATACGGATATGTAGATCTCCTACCATTGTAACCGACTCTGTGTAACCCTAACCTATCCGGTATCTATATAAACCGGAGGGTTTTAGTCCGTAGGACGAACAACAATCATACCATAGGCTAGCTTCTAGGGTTTAGCCTCCTTGATATCGTGGTAGATCTACTCTTGTACTACCCATATCATCAATATTAATCAAGCAGGAGTAGGGTATTACCTCCATCGATTGGGCCCGAACCTGGGTAAAAACATCGTGTCCCTTGTCTCCTGTTACCATCCGCCTAGACGCATAGTTCGGGACCCCCTACCCGAGATCCGCCGGTTTTGACACCGACACCCGGTATCATAGTAGATGTGGTGGGCTCCTACTTCTATGACAAAAAATCATGACAGAAAATGGGCTTTTCGTCTTGGGCGGGCCGGAGACGCAGCTGCATGACATTCTTTGGGCCGTCCATGATGGAAAAAACCGTGGTAGAAGCGAGGGGGAGGAAAATTTCAGGGAGTTGCTCGTTACGGTGGGAGGTCGGGGCGAGCGATGTGCGTTTCTCTCGTGCGTGTCTTGGCGTGTGTGCGGCGTTGCCTCTAACGAAACGCGAAGCGAGGCTTTGGGCTCTAACGAACCCGGCGATTGCAATGCGAGCTACGCTAGCGTTCTTGAACTCGGCGATCGATCGATGGCTGTTAATCGAACCCGATGGGCGATTCCTTTGCTGCTGCTGCTAATCAAGCCGATCGATTGGATGAGCGATGGCGTTGCGGGGGGGGGGTTGGATGAACGAGTGGCGGTGGCGTTGCCTCGGATGAACAGGACCCGTGGTGTGGAGGGCTGGATGAGCGAGAGACGGTGGATGGGCGGTTGAACAGGACCCGTGGTGTGGAGGGCTAGATGAGCAGTGAGCGGTGGATGGGTGCCCGTGGAGGGTGGTTGAGCGATGGCGGTGGAGTAGCGCGCGGTGGAGGCTGGATGAACAGGAGCCCGTGGAGGCTGGAGGAGGTCGACGGTAGCCCGTGGAGGCTGGAGGAGGTTGATGGTGGAGATGAACAGTATCCCGTGGAGTCCCGTTTTGCGGTACGCCACACCCCTCCCGATGAACAGGACCCCCGTTTCGACCGTAGCGCTCCAACACAAGTATGTTTCGTCCGTTTTGCGGTACGCCACACCCCTCACGATCAACATGACCCCCGTTTTGACCGTAGGTGGTCCGTTTCCTCCGTTTTGCGGTACGCCACACCCCTCCCGATCAACAGGACCCCCGTTTCGACCGTAGGAGGTCCGTTTCCTTCGTTTTGCGGTACGCCAGACCCCTCCCGATGAACAGGATCCCATTTCGAACGTGGCCTATCGAACACAAGGCCGTTTCCTCCGTTGTGTGGTACGCCAGGCCTCGTTTCCATCGCCTGTTCTGTCCAAGCCCTCCCGATGAACACGACCACGCATTCCTTCTGACCCAGCCGGTTTGGCTCCCCATGAACACGGCGACGACGCTGTTTCTCCGTTCTGACCCAGCCATGTACACGAGCCCTCGCCGTACGTATGCGCGAGTAGGCGTTCGAGACCCCGCCCGTATGAACACATACGTGGCCGTATTTTCTTTCTTGCACCCTGGCCGCTATACGTACGTGTACATGCTACGTGCGCGCCTCCACTATGACACGTGCGCACCTCTACAATGACCAGTATGTACGTACACGTTCGCGACCAGAATAACAACGCTACGTACGCTTCGACCAGGTGGGTCCCGACTGTCAGGCACTTCCTTGCCTGCGAAGATGTAGCTGGTGGGTCCCAGCAGTCAGGGGGGCGAATCGTTTTGGGTATTTTTTTTCCCGGACGCACTTCCTTGCGTGCGAAGATGTAGCTAGTGGGTCCCAGCAGTCAGGGGGGCGAATCGTTTTTTTCGGACGCACTTCCTTGCGTGCGAAGATGTAGCTGGTGGGTCCCAGCGGACAGGGGGAAACGTATTTTTCGTGAAATACGGTGGCCCGTCCAGTGGGTCCCCGCTGTCAGGTGGAGGAATAATTATTTTGCGGCGTAATAAGGAGGCACTTCCTTGCTGCGGCCGTGGACCCAGCTGTCAGCCTCTCCACGTACAGTCCACGTCCAATGGAAGCCATTCCTTGACCACCTTGACCACGCTGTGCCGAGAGCACCAGGGCGGTGGACGGCGACGAGGCCTAGGAAGGGGACGACGCGGATCTGGGGAAGACGCGGCAGTGGATGCCCACGCGTCAGGGAGTATGAGGTTCACTCGTTCGGCTGCGGTGTGAGGTTGCCGTCGCCGCAGAATAACGAGGGGTGGGTGCGTAGAGGATGGCCTTGCCGCGGTGGGAGTAGTAGAGGCGGTGAGGCCTCACAGGCAACCTGACCGACCACGGGCGGCGGAGCAGGCGGCACGACCGGCGCTGCTTTGGGCGGCTGGAGCAAGAAGACCAGAGGTTGAAGAAGCACTACGGACGTTGGATGGACATCGTACGGTCACTGGAGCTAGAATCTTCCATATATTGACTAAAGTTGACCAAGGCCTCCGTCCCAGTCAACTTAGTAGGCCCACAAGTTAGCCTCCCACCAAGGTTGGTCCCAGCTAGCATGGGGTATTCATTTTTTTGTGCGTAATAAGGAGGCACTTCCGGTGGGTCCGAGCTGACAGCGGGGGAACGTTTTTTTCATGAAATACGGTGGCCAAACCTGTGGGTCCCAGCAGTCAGGGGGAAATGTTTTTTTCGCAAAATACTGGTGGCCCGTCGAGTGGGTCCCAGCTGTCAGGTGGAGGAATAATTATTTTCCGCGTAATAAGGAGGCACTTCCTTGCGGCTGCCGTGGACCCAGCTGTCAGCCTCTCCACGTACAGTACTCTTCCGATGGAAGTCGGTCATTGACCACATTGACCACGCCGCACCGAGAGCAGCACGGCGGTGGACGACGGCGAGGCCTAGGAAGGGGATGACTCGGAGCCGGGGAAGACGCGGCAGTGGAAGCCCGCACGGAGAGGAGTACGAGGGTTCACCGGTTTGGCTGCGGTGTGAGGCTATCGTCGCCGCAAAATAACAGGGGTGTGGGTGAGTAGAGGGATGCCCTGGCCAGCGGTGGGAGTAGTAGGGGGCGCTGAGGCCTGCGCGGCAGCATAGCCGGCCACGGGAGGCGGGAGTAGGTGGTCCCGCCGGCGCTGCTTTGGCGGCTGGAGCAAGAAGATCAGAGACTGAAGAAACACGACGGCCGTTGGATTGACATCCAACGGTTAAGTCTGCTAGAATCGTTTGTTGATGTAGTATATAATAACTAAAAAAATCTTGCATACGCGTCAACTAAACAGGCCCACAAGTCACACCACTCCCTCTTTTCTTAATAATTTATATATAGCTCATGGCAACTTCTTATGCAATTTATTGCAGTCGTTTTTTTGGTTGGCCAGGGCCAATTTCGCGTATTTCTATGGGTTCCAAAATATTTTTAATACCGAAGTGTCGAGCCAGATTTAAAGTACTTTGAAGATATATTTGAATTAGGTTAATGCCCAGTGAAATAGGAATCTGAAAATGTGAAAAAAAAATCAGAAATTATAAAGTAATTGCCAATTTGCCATCTGTTTTTATATTTACAACCCATTTCATATTACTTTCAAGATTTGCAGGCGTCTTGAAAGAGTTGCAGCCCATCAGGGTGTAGAAAAATAAGTAGGCCTAGATTGGGTATTCTTCAGAAAAAATAAACTGGGCTCATTTTCACAAAGAAAAAATAGCTGGGCTGGTCACATGGTGAACACAAAATGTAAGCCTGGGCTAGACGGGCCACAACCCAGTTCAAACCCTGCTCCATCTCAACAATACCAAACAAAAAAAATACTGCTCGAGTAGCTACGTCCCAGGTGTCAGCCGATCTTGTGCTGTTCTCTTGTCTATTGACTATATACGCTGACAATGTCGTGGGTCCCAGATGTCAGGAAAACACTAGGAGGAAGCATTTTATTTTTCCATACGCTGACGTGGTGGCACCTACTGTCATCCTCTCCACGTACTTCTGCCGATTCCTGTTGTTTGTTAACCATGTTGACAACGCGAGACGGCGGCGCCGCGGCGAGCGCGCGGAGGACATCGGTGTTAACGATTTAGGAGACAGTGGGGCGGTGATGCGTGCGCTGAGGCGCAGCTAGCCGTGGGAGGCGGAAGCAGGCGGCCCCGCTGGCGCTGGTTTGGTTTTGGCGGCTGGAGGAAGACAGGACTGAAGAAACATGACAGACTGTAAAAGCAGCAGGAGTACTTAACAATCTTAACTGAAACCAGCAGGGGCACTTAACAACCAAAGCTGAAAGCAGTATGAGTACCTATACAGGTTCAACCGTACAAAGCACGCCTCGAACAGTGCTACTTTGCCTACAGTTAACCAAGGCTGAGGCCGCCAAGGCCCAGGTGCCACCCCGCGCATCCACAACCTTCTGAAAGCGGCTTAATCTCGCAACGTGGTCAATAAATAGGATATTCGCTCTAGAGCCATGGAAAAGCATGAACATAATCTTCTATCCTATTCTCCAAGATGGATGGGCATTCATTATCTGAGACCACCCACGAATAAGTATCTTTTCACCTCCAAGGGGAATTGAGTAGGTCGACATAAACATCATGTTATGACCAAGCGCAAGTCTGACCCGACCATGGTCAGACATCTGTATAGGAACAATAGAACTCGGCACTTCCTGTTTCAAGAAGATCATAGCTGTAAAACTGTGATAAGCAATAGTTTATGAACAACATATATAACAGAAAACAGCTCGTGCCATAAGTTTCTTGACACAGTTGGACCTGTTCAACGAGTGGAGCAGTGGCACACATATCCCACGTGGCCTTCCACCATTGAAACGCCCCACAAGGACCTTAAGACGATCAATAAAGTGTAGGAACTTGTGGATGTCGATCCAGTCTACTTCAGTGCCATTAGTAACAGCCAAGTTATTACAGAGTAACAAACGATCAGACTGCTTAACTCTGAAAAAACCTACACATGCTACCAATTATAAGAAAATATTAGTTAGAAGTAGCATCTCCGTGAGAGATTCATTGCTACTTCTAAACTTAAATTGTGATTAGTTAGACAGAATAGGTGGATTAAGAAGTAATCAAGGCAACAAGCAAGAACCAGATACAAAACTAACATGGCTGAACAATTGGAACGACGTCGGGGTGGAAGATCGCTGTGAAGATGAGAGCAGGTTCTGCTATTTCCATCAACAATTGTGCGCCAACTTTCAGTCCGTAACACTTGAGAAAGTTTATCCAAGTTTGGCCATTAAAAAAGCAGTGATCTTCTTGGTTCATGAACCCAACTCGGAAGTAATATCCATGGCTTGTCTTCACTGTGACCATTAAACTAGTGTATTCAGTTATGGCAAGGCCGAGCATCTTGAGTACATGTGTTCTGCCAGAGCAAATAATACACTGCAGGAAAAATAATATGACAACACAGCATGTTCAAAAAAACCCCACCCTCCCGGATAGAGAAGAGGATTCTAGGAACATATTGTGCGCGTTTCAAAATGCTGTGGTAGGATGAGAGGGAACAAGTGTGGCGTCTCACCGAGGGCGCATAAATCTGTAGGGTACTCGCACTTTGGGCACTGCAATGGAAACACACTAGATTTAGTATGAACAAAAATGCATCAACGGCGGCGGCTGCCATCCTAGGATTACCTGCGACCAAGGGACTTGGATTTATCTGGGATGGATGAAGAATTCGTACCTGGTTCTCCATGAGAAAACCCTATGCAATCGCTGAGCGGGGGTTTCTCTGAACAAGCAGACGAGGGAGAAGGGGATTCAGGCCCAGTGAAATATTGCCACTTCGTCCGTCCACCTTACTGCTAAAGCTGGAAAGGGGGGGGGGGTTGTGATTTGACGGCTCATTGGGCATTACTGCGGCGCTACGACCGGGGTGTGTTTACCGTGAAGTTGTGCACTCTAATTTGTTCATATGGCACATGGACCCCGTTGCTGGTTGCCTCACATATCATCGAAAGGAAGTAGAAAGACAGGAGTAACTAGTTACACATAAATATATTTTTTGACAGAGAGATACTCCCTCTGTAAAGAAATATACAAAATCTTTTATATCACAGGCTCACCTTGCCGAGAAATATAATCCGTCTACAATTCTCTATTCTACATAGACCCGGCAATCTCCCTCCGACAAAAGCATACTTTTTGAGTACTCTAAAGAAACACGGGCATTATGGGGGTTCAACTTTTTTTATGGGGGTTCAGCTGAGAATATAATACTCAGATTTTTTATTTTATTTTTACTCAGATAGGCTCACGGTTCTGGACTTTGGGCCGCAGGCCGACCCTGCATGTTTGGGGGCCCATGTGTTCTACCTCAACGCTTTTCATATTGCAAGCGATCGGTACTGCGCTGGTTTTAGATGTTGTCGCAAGGCGAATACACAAAATTGAATAAAGCACGGCAGCTGTTGGAATGAAATCGAATGACAGTTCCTAACCAGCAATCAGAGTTGCAATTCTATCAACGATATACCATGTGATAAATAATACTGTCGTACTACTTATACACACAGGAAACTTGTTTCACCATGCCAGATTATTACATCAAAATCTCTCGGAGGATAGATCAGTTCGGCAGTTGCGTGCTGCTACTGAAGAATTTCAAAGTTGATTTGGACCAGCTCTCCTTGCCGAGAAAGTTCGATTTTGACATCATCCCCTACCGCAAGATATGATTTAGATTTGAACCTTGACCATCCTTTAGCATCAATCATCATGCGACCATCCTTGTACTTACGGTATATTGAGCAGGTTCATTCACACCAAGGTTGCGCATGGTAAGAGAAACTTGGCATGATCGCCGGATAGTTGAACGACTCCCTCGTTGCTCTAGGAATTCTCTGTTTGCAAACAAAAAGACATACCCAAACAGTTAGATCAACACAGTGAATCATGTGAAACGACATGGAAAGAAAAAAGAACGAAACACTTGGGCGGCCAATTCTTACCAAGAAGGTGGACATGTCGGTTTGTGTAAGGACTTTGGTATATGAAGTGCGAACTGCAGCCCAGTCTGTTGCCGTTGCAACTGCACGGGCCGGACCAAATGCAAGTGCAAGTGTTGGTGCAGGTGCCGAAGCCGCTGCTGCTGCCGGAGATGGTGCTCCTTGTAGAGCTGGTGCGGTGTCGATGCCCGATCCTTGATGAATCGGTGATCCGCTGACACGGTCGGTGCCCAATCCTCAGCTGGATCAGACTGAGCTGCTGCCGCTGTCAATGCTAGAGCAACTGCCGGTGCTTGATCTGTGCGAGACAGTGGCGATCGTGTCTGGTCTGCTATGATCAGCTTTCTAACTTGACTAGGATCCGTGACCGTGATCCAGTTTTTTTCTTCATTTATTTTTTCCTGCCCCAATAATAAGTATCAGAAAAAGGACTCCTTCTCGAAAGAGATAGGCAGTCACGCATTATCTACTTGATTATGATATGGATTTGGATCCGACGGATAATGCAAATCAAAAACTCAAGCCCGCCTGTAAATGAAATAAATGAAACTGAAAGTTCAGTACGAACTGGTAGAGCGAGAGCAGCTAGTTTAGAAGGAAAAGAAAAAGGCCGCCTACTCAGTGGTAAGTTAGGTCATTCCTTTCTAGCTATCAGAAAAGAGTATGATCGAGGGTCCCATAAGGCAACGGGAAGGTGCTCCCCTGACCTACTACCCTCGGAGAGATTCCTAAACGCGAGAAGGACTAATTGTGGCGTTTTTGTTAAACCAAACTGCAGTTCATCATAGGGATTCAGCTTGTACTCAGACAACAGACTGATCCAATTTTTTCCAGTAATATAAGTGATGGACAGTGCCTTCATTACTGACACGACATAAGAAGTGAAACCTGCAAAAATAGCCATCGTAGAGCAAACCAAATGGTTTATTATGTGATGAATGTCACATGGAAAAACCTGCATCGTAAAATTGCAGGAAAAGAAAGAAAACATGGCATTAAACCAATAAGATTTAGACAGTAAATCAATAAGATTTACTAGATGTGACACGAGTGAATCCTTACCAGGAAATCATCCAACTACGCGTGGCATGCAGGGGCCCTGCATACTCCCACAAGCAGGACAGTCCAAAGGTCGTGACAAATCGTATGGACCGAACATCCATGGGACTGGAAATCCTGGTGGGTGCGATAAACCCTGCAATGCATACAAATATTGGAGTGTAACCATAATTGATAAACCGTCCTCACAAAAAATATGATCTGGATACTTCAAAATGTACAGACTGAATTGAGTGGACAGACTTTAACATAGACCGTTCTCAGGACTGACCACACACCAAAAGCGGCAATACTAATAAACAATACAGGGTTCATAAACAAAAATCAAGTACTGAACAATAGTACTTACTACAGACAAGCAAAGTTGCACTAACTAAACTCTGCAGACTATTTCTTGCCACCGACCTACGGGATGAACCCTGCATAACTGACTAGGCCATGGACTTCATGTGAGATGTCTACATGCACCATCACCATCTTGTCAACCTTGGAGAACCTAACAGAGTGGTCTTTCCACTCATAAACATGATGATGAAGACATGCCGCATCAGATTTGTTGGGAAGCTTTACAAGAACCACACCCTTCGTAATCGAAGGCACAACCAAGAAATTGTTGTGGTCAAGTACAGCCTCGAGAACACGCCTGACAACAATGCTACATGAAAACACTAGTTCAGGACACGTGGTGACAAGGACACAACAGCTGGATAGTTCAGCAGTAGAACTCATCATCAGGTCTTCCAGTTCACACGACATGACTTTGAGAACTTCATCTCCACCGCGGACCTGGTTCTAATTCAAACAGAAACCATATTTCATTACTACCTCCGTTCAGAAATATAAGATGATTTTCGATATTATACTCCATATAGGACTACATATACGCACAGAAATGAGTGAACAAAGACACTAGAACTTGTCTTCGAAGGCATGAGAGCAGAGGGATTACATGCAATATCCATAACACAAGTTACTGAGGCAAATATACCCTCTTAAAAGGTAGCATTGATGTTCATAAAGTACCCCGTCCCAAAATTCTTGTCATAGATTGGTCTAGATACGGATGTATCAAGTCACATTTTAGTATTAGATACATCCGTAGATACATCCGTATCTAGACAAATCTAAGACAAGAAATTTGGGACAGAGGGAGTAGTTGAAAGTAATCTATAAGAAATCAGTGTCAACCTCTCGCATGTTTTGGTCAAAAGAGGAATTTAGAACCGTCATTTGGCACACAAAAATCACATGCAAGATCACCCAGAAAGTTGTACTACCAGTACTAGTACTGCGTGTTAGATAAAAAAACACAATCAATATCGAGGAAAAGATCGTCAACAAGAGACATTACCTGGACTTGCTTAATGAGGGATCCCGGAGAGGGGGGCCTGGACATGGCGATGGCTTTGAGCTTTTCTACGGTAGTCTCGGCGGGGTGCTTGCGCTTCTTCGTACCATGAGACTCGACGGTTTTGGCCAGAGCCATAGACATCACGTCGGCCGGTGCTCCAGCATCCATCCAAGAGAGGAAGCTGAGAGAGAAGAGTGAAAGGAGGAACGAGATGAGGGAGAAGCGAAGCGAGTGGGGGTTTTCTTCAAGACAGGAAGCTGAGAGAGAAGAGTGAAATGATGGTTTCTTCGTCCGTCCAACTTACTGCTGGAAAGGAGGGGGCTTTGTGATTTGACGGCTCATTGGGCATTACTGCGGCGGTTCGATCGGGGTAGTCTACCGTCACTCTACTACGGAGTAATTTAGTGCATGGCTGGTGGACCCAGTCTGGCTGTCCCACACGTCGGCGAAAGTGAGTAATTTAGTGCATGGCTGGAGGAGGATCCGCCTGCGGTGAAGCGCGTCCACTTTTTTTCATTCGAAGAAAAAATGATTACAGCAAGCGTTCCACTCTTCTGACGGAGGAGTCTGAAACACGGCAGCCACTTGAACATACACAAGCTCCTACTACTAGGCATGTGCGATGGTTCATCGTCGATAGTACTACACAATCTTGTTGCTAGTGTAGTAAGATATGACGATAACAAATGATGTTGTCGCATGTCAACTACTCCTATATGTAACATAGTATGCTTTTTTTACTGTCGATCGAGAATGAGCAGTGAGATCAATGTTAACAGAACTAGGTCCACAGCGCATGGAGAATGCGGTGCTACAAGTACTCCACCAAACATGAACCATATGAAGCACATCCTATAGTGTTAGGCAGGGTGTATGAAGGGTGCAGGATGGGAGCAAAAGTTCCCTTCTCGACCAACTTTTGGGTGTTTGGCAGAGTGCATGAAGGGTGCATGAGTCCACACTAGTAGGTTGACAAAAATACGAAGAGAAACAAGCGTATTGAGATGAGAATGCAACCAGACACACCCACACGCTTTGTGCTACTGATGACTGATCTGCACCATCTGAGTTTGATCCAACGGTCATGTTTCGCCGAGACATGGACATGCCCATGTAGAGGGCGCCTAAACACCACCGAAGTCCCTCTGCTTCTCGAGGAGCACGACGTTGGTGATGCAGGTGCAACCGCCCATGAGCCCGATCCCGGTCGGCGGGAGCCAGCTCGTCAAAGACGGCGTCAATGGCACGAATGGATTCGGTGGCGGAGCCACGAAAGGATTCGCACAGCAGCGGCGACGGCAGCGCGCAACCCCTCCTTGTCCAGCTCAGCCCCCACCATCACGCGGAGACGGCTCAGCTCCTCAGAGATATAGGTGAAGAAGGAGACCAGGTAGGAAGCCGCAGCTCGTTGAAGTCGACCGGGTGGTCGAACGGGTTTAGCCCGACGGCCGGCATCGTCGCGCTGGCACGACGGTAGGCATCGCCCAGCCGCAACACGTGCGTGGCAATTTCGTTCACCAAGTGGCTGAGGCGATCCTGGACCTCGTCACGATCGGCCCGCTCACGCTCCAGCCGGCTCCCCTGACGGCCTATCGTATCTCCCGCTTTCTGCAGCAACGCCGCCGACGCCTTGAGCATCTTTGTAGTGGACGCCTGCCGCTTTTGAAGCTCCGTGAACTCCCGAACATAACGTAGGAGCATGGCGCTCCTCTCCTCCTTGAGCTCACGGAGCTCCACGTCCTTGGCCCTGAGCTCGGCATCCTTGGCTTGGAGCTCCTGTGTCAGGCGCCTCACCTTGGACTCCGTGATCTGCTGCGCTGCCATGGCACCAGGTAGAAGCAATGGGGAGAGGAAGCAAAGGGGGCGAAATGGCTGAAAGGCAATGCAATCTACGGGAAGTCGGAGGGAGCCAGCCGAGGAGCGGGGAATCTTTTGGTTTTCACCATGGTAAAACACCAGTCGACGACTTCTCACATCAGGGAGTGGTTGGTTTTTACAAGCGGAGTCATCGTGACTAATTGCTACTGCGCGTGCTCCCGTCAATCAAAAAATTAAAAATCCTGTCGCGCCTGCTCCCGTCAATCAAAAAATTAAAAATCCTGACGCACCCAAACACCCGAGCAACGCCGCGGTGGATATTTAAATTTACCTGCCGGCAAGTAGATAAAAAAAGCGGTGAAAAAACAAATGTGGCGGCGGCCTAGCTAATCGGTCGAACTAGCCCAACTAGCTAGCCACCGTGCTTCACTGATGTACTCGGCGCGAAAGGTGGTCTTTCGTGATTTGACGACTCATTTACTTGCTCCGGCGCTACGACCAAGGAGGACCCAGAAAACGCGCGGTAGGGCATCCCACGTCAGGAAGAATATATGCGTGCACCACCCGGGAGGACCCCGAAACCACGAGGTAGGGTGTGCCACGTCTTGGCACGGAAGAAAAATGTGTGTGTAAAAATATACTGTATCAGACGTAGTACCTATGGTTCGACCTCGGGACCCAGCCAGTCGGTCGAAAACACCCCACTAGCCACACAGCTTCATCATGCAAACATGGCACGGTTAGCTCCGTCTCGACCAGCCACAACGTCTCTTGTTCTAGGCGATTCTTCTATTTTCCAAGATTTTTTTAGTTGTAATAACACCACAGCAAGCTAGCGCCGCTCTTCGTGTGTGCCCATGCAAAGGTTAGACGATGGAGAGAAGAGAGATTGAGATCGCAGACCTGGGACCCACCCGTAAGTGAGACAACGGTCGTGCACGTGTTGACGAGGCACTTCCTCTACTCTACTCAACGCAAGTACTATATAAAATCAATTTATGGGACAAAACCAACAATCGTTTGTTTTTTCAGGCTATCGACTTATGCTTTGTAGTCCAGGTTGCCAGTTCGAATCTCGTCTTTCAGATTTGTTAGTTTTAGGTCCAAATTTGATTAATGACAAGTGGGACCCCCGTGCGTTGTTCCTATATTTCAGTGTTGGATTGTTTTTTTTAACAAACACTTTGCGCAGTTAGACAAGTAACGGCATGAGTTACACTTATTTTGCAAGTTTACGAACAAAAATGACAGCGGCATAGAATATCACATCCACCCCGTGAAGGAAATATGCCCTAGAGGCAATAATAAAGTTATTATTTATTTCCTTATATCATGATAAATGTTTGTTATTCATGCTAGAATTGTATTAACCGGAAACATAATACATGTGTGAATACATAGACAAACAGATAGTCACTAGTATGCCTCTACTAGACTAGCTCATTAATCGAAGATGGTTATGTTTCCTAACCATAGACATGTGTTGTCATTTGATTAATGGGATCACATCATTAGGAGAATGATGTGATTGACATGACCCATTTCATTAGCTTAGCACTTGATCGTTTAGTATGTTGCTTATGCTATCTTCATGACTTATACAAAGTTCCTGCAACTATGAGATTATGCAACTCCCGTTCACCAGAGGAACACTTTGTGTGCTACCAAACATCACAACGTAACTGGGTGATTATAAAGGTACTCTACAAGTGTCTCCGAAAGTATATGTTGAGTTGGCATGAATCAAGATTAGGATTTGTCACTCCGATTGTCGGAGAGGTATCTCTGGGCCTTCTCGGTAATACACATCACATAAGCCTTGCAAGCATTGCAACTAATGAGTTAGTTGTGAGATGATGTATTACGGAGCGAGTAAAGAGACTTACCGATACGAGATTGAACTAGGTATTGGATACCGACGATCGAATCTCGGGTAAGTAACATACCGATGACAAAGGGAACAACGTATGTTGTTATGCGGTTTGACCGATAAAGATCTTAAGTAGAATATGTAGGAACCAATATGGGCATCCAGGTTCCGCTATTGGTTATTGACCAAGAATGGTTCTAGGTCATGTCTACATAGTTCTCGAACCGTAGGGTCCGCACGCTTAAGGTTTCGATGGCGGTTATATTATGAGTTTATGTATTTTGATGTACGAAGGAGTTGAGTCCGGATGTGATCACGGACATGACGAGGAGTCTCGAAATGTTTGAGACATAAAGATTGATATATTGGACGGCTATATTCGGACACGGAAAGGTTCGGAAGTTTCGGAGAAAACCGAGTGCGGAGAGGTTACGGAACCCCGGGAAGTAATGGGCCTTATTGGGCCAAGAGGGAGAGAGGGCTGCACCAGGAGGTGGCGCGCCCCCATGGGGAGTCCGGTGGACTAGGAGGCGGCGCCCCCATTTCCTCTCCTCTCCTCTCTTTCCTTCCCCTTCCCTCTTCCTAGTAGGACTAGGAAGGGAGTCCTACTCCTACTAGGAGGAGGACTCCCCCTCCTGGTCGCCTCCTAGGGCGGCCGGCCCTCCCCTTGCTCCTTTATATCACGGGGCAGGGGGCACCCTAGAACACACAAGTTGATCTTCGTGATCGTTCCTTAGCCGTGTCGGTGCCCCCTCCACCATATTCCACCTCGGTCATATTGTGGCGGTGCTTAGGCGAAGCCTGCGACGGTAGAACATCAAGATCGTCCTGCGCCGTCGTCTTGTGGAACTCCTCCCCGACGCTTTGCTGGATCGGAGCCGGGGATCGTCATCGAGCTGAGCGTGTGCTAAGAACTCGGAGGTGCGAATGCGGTGCTTGGATCGGTCGGATCGTGAAGGCGTCGACTACATCAACAGCGTTGATATAACGCTTCGCTTCGGTCTCACGAGTGCGTGGGCGGACACTCTCCCCTCTCGTTGCTATGCCATCACCATGGTCTTGCGTGATCGTAGGAATTTTTTGAAATTACTCGTTACCCAACATGGCATCGAGCCTGGTTTTATGCGTTGATGTCATATGCACGAGTAGAACACAAGTGAGTTGTGGGCGATACAAGTCATACTGCCTACCAGCATGTCATACTTTGGTTTAGCGGTATTGTGAGATGAAGCGGCCGGACCGACATTACGCGTGCGCTTCGCGAGACTGGTTTCACCGTTCTGAGCACTCATGCTTAAAGGTGGCTGGCGGGTGTCTGTCTCTCTCACTTTAGTTGAACCGAGTGTGGCTCGCCCGGTCCTTGAGAAGGTTAAAGCGGAGTCTATTTGACGAAATATCGTTGTGGTTTTGATGCGTGGGTGAGAACGGTTCTTGCTCAGCCCGTAGCAGCCACGTAAAACTTGCAACAACAAAGTAGAGGGCGTCTAACTTGTTTTTGAAGGGCATGTTGTGATGTGATATGGTCAAGGCGTGATGCTATATTTTATTGTATGAGATGATCATGTTTTGTAACGAGTTATCGGCAATCGGCAGGAGCCATATGGTTGTCGCTTTATTGTATGAAATGCAAGCGCCATGTAATTGCTTTACTTTATCACTAAGCGGTAGCGATAGTCGTAGAAGCAATAGTTGGCGAGGCGACAACGATGCTACGATGGAGATCAAGGTGTCGCGCGGTGGCGATGGTGATCATGGCGGTGCTTGGAGATGGAGATCACAAGCACAAGATGATGATGGCCATATCATATCACTTATATTGATTGCATGTGATGTTTATCCTTTATGCATCTTATCTTGCTTTGTTTGACGGTAGCATTATAAGATGATCTCTCACTAAAATTATCAAGTAGTGTTCTCCACGAGTATGCACCGTTGCTAAAAGTTCGTAGTACCCGGACACCACGTGATGATCGGGTGTGATAAGTTCTCGTCCATCTACAACGGGTGCAAGCCAGTTTTGCACACGCAGAATACTCGAGGTTAAACTTGACGAGCCTAGCATATGCAGATATGGCCTCGGAACACTGAGACCGAAAGGTCGAGCGTGAATCATATAGTAGATATGATCAACATAGTGATGTTCACCATTGAAACTACTCCATCTCACGTGATGATCGGACATGGTTTAGTTAATTTGGATCACGTAAACACTTAGATGACTAGAGATGTCTGTCTAAGTGGGAGTTTTTAATATGATTAATTAAAACTTAAATTATCATGAACTTAGTACCTGATAGTATTTTGCTTGTCTATGTTTCTTGTAGATAGATGGCTCGTCTTTGTTGTTCCGTTGAATTTTAATGCGTTCCTTGAGAAAGCAAAGTTGAAAGATGATGGTAGCAATTACGGATTGGGTCCATAACCTGAGGATTATCCTCATTGCTGCCCGGAAGAATTACGTCCTGGAAGCACCGCTGGGTGCCGAGCCTCTGCTGCAGAGCTGCACGAGAAGTTGTGAGCGTCTGGCAAAGCAAAGCTGATGACTACTCTATAGTTCAGTGTGCCATGCTTTACGGCTTAGAACCGGGTCTTCAACGGCGTTTTGAGCGTCATGGAGCATATGAGATGTTCCAGGAGTTGAAGTTAATATTTCAAGCAAATGCCGGATTGAGAGATGTTCGAAGTCTCAATAAGTTCTATAGCTGCAAGATGGAGGAGAATAGTTACGTCGGTGAGCACATACTCAAAATGTCTGGGTATAATAATCACTTAATTCAGCTGGGAGTTAATCTTCCGGATGATAGTGTCATTGACAGAATTCTCCAATCACTGCCACCAAGCTACAAGAGCTTCGTGATGAACTATAATATGCAAGGGATGACTAAGACAATTCCTGAGCTCTTCGCAATGCTAAAAGCATGGAGGTAGAAATCAAGAAAGAGCATCAAGTGTTGATGGTCAACAAGACCACTAGTTTCAAGAAAAAGGGCAAAGGAAAGAAGAAGGGAAACTTCAAAAAGAACAGCAAGAAAGTTGCTGATCAAGAGAAGAAACCCAAGTCTGGACCTAAGCCTGAAACTGAGTGTTTTTACTGCAAGCAAACTGGACACTGGAAGCGGAACTGCCCCAAGTATTTGGCGGATAAGAAGGATGGCAAGGTGAACAAAGGTATATGTGATATACATGTTATTGATGTGTACCTTACTAGAGCTCGTAGTAGCACTGGGTATTTGATCTGGTTACATTGCTCATATTTGCAACTCGAAGCAGGGACTACGGAATAGACGAGCAGCGGCAAAGGGCGAGGTGACGATGCGCGCGTGGGAAATGGTTCCAAAGTCAATGTGATCGCGATCGACACGCTACCTCTACATCTACCTTGGGATTAGTTTTAGACCTAAATAATTGTTATTTGGTGCCAGCGTTGAGCATGAACATTATATCTGGATCTTGTTTGATGCGAGGCGGTTATTCATTTAAATCAGAGAATAATGGTTGTTCTATTTATATGAGTAATATCTTTTATGGTCATGCACCCTTGAAGAATGGTCTATTCTTATTGAATCTCGACAGTAGTGATACACATATTCATAATGTCGAAGCCAAAAGATGCAGAGTTGATAATGATAGTGCAACTTATTTGTGGCACTGCCGTTTAGGTCATATTGGTGTAAAACGCATGAAGAAACTCCATACAGATGGACTTTTGGAATCACTTGATTATGAATCACTTGGTACTTGCGAACCATGCCTCATGGGCAAGATGACTAAAACACCATTCTCCGGTTGTATGGAGAGAGCAACAGACTTGTTGGAAATCATACATACAGATGTGTGTGGTCCGATGAATGTTGAAGCTCGTGGTGGATATCGTTATTTTCTCACCTTCACAGATGATTTAAGCAGATATGGGTATATCTACTTGATGAAACATAAATCTGAAACATTTGAAAAGTTCAAAGAATTTCAGAGTGAAGTTGAAAATCATCGTAACAAGAAAATAAAGTTTCTACGATCTGATCGTGGAGGAGAATATTTGAGTTCTGAGTTTGGTCTACATTTAAAGCAATGCGGAATAGTTTCACAACTCACGCCACGGGAACACCACAGCGTAATGGTGTGTCGAGCGTCGTGTCGTACTTTACTAGATATGGTGCGATCTATGATGTCTATTTCCGATTTACCGCTATCGTTTTGGGTTATGCTTTAGAGGCGACCGCATTCACGTTAAATAGGACACCGTCAAAATCCGTTGAGACGGCGCCTTATGAACTATGGTTTAGCAAGAAACCAAAGTTGTCGTTCTGAAAGTTTGGGGTTGCGATGCTTATGTGAAGAAACTTCAACCTGATAAGCTTGAACCCAAATCGGAAAAATGTGTCTTCATAGGATACCCAAAGGAGACAATTGGGTATACCTTCTATCACAGATCCGAAGGCAAGACATTTGTTGCTAAAAATGGATCCTTTCTAGAGAAGGAGTTTCTCTCGAAAGAAGTGAGTGGGAGGAAAGTGGAACTTGATGAGGTAATAGTACCAGCTCCCTTATTGGAAAGTAGTTCGTCACAGAAATCAGTTTATGTAACACCTACACCAGTTAGTGAGGAAGATAATGATGAAGATCATGAAACTTCAGATCAAGTTGTCACTGAACTTCGTAGATCAACCAGAATAAAATCCGCACCAGAGTGATGCGGTAATCCTATTCGGAAGTCATGCTACTAGATCATGGTGAACCTACGAACTATGAAGAAGCGATGGTGAGCCCAGATTCCACAAAATGGCTTGAAGCCATGAAATCTGAGATGGGATCCATGTATGAGAACAAAGTATGGACTTTGGTAGACTTGCCCGATGATCGGCAAGCTATTGAGAATAAATGGATCTTTAAGAAGAAGACTGGCGATGGTAATGTAACTGTCTACAAAGCTCGACTTGTTGCAAAAGGTTTTCGACAAGTTCAAGGGGTTGACTACGATGAGACTTTCTCTCCCATAGCGATGCTTAAGTCTGTCCGAATCATGTTAGCAATTGCCGCATTTTATGATTATGAAATTTGGCAAATGGATGTAAAACTGCATTCTTGAATGGATTTCTAGAAGAAGAGTTGTATATGATGCAACCAGAAGGTTTTGTTGATCCAAAGGGTACTAACAAAGTGTGCAAGCTCAACGATCAATTTATGGTGCGGTGCAAGCCTCTCGGAGTTGGAATAAACACTTTGATAGTGTGATCAAAGCATATGGTTTATCTGACTTTTGAGAAGCTTGTATTTACAAGAAAGTGAGTGGGAGCTCTGTAGCATTTCGATATTATATGTGGACGACATATTGTTGATTGGAAATGATATAGAATTTCTGGATAGCATAAAGGATACTTGAATAAAAGTTTTTCAATGAAAGACCTCGGTGAAGCTGCTTACATATTGGGCATCAAGATCTATAGAGATAGATCAAGGCGTTTAATAGGACTTTCACAAAGCACATACCTTGATAAAGTTTTGAAGAAGTTCAAAATGGATCGAGCAAAGAAAGGTTTTTACCTGTAGTACAAGGTGTAAGATTGAGTCGGACTCAATGCCCGACCACAGCAGAAGATAGAGAGAAATGAAAAATGTTCCTATGCTTCAGCCATAGGCTCTATCATGTATGCAATGCTGTGTACCAGACCGACGTATGCTTAGCTGTAAGCTTGGCAGGAAGGTACCAAAGTAATCCAGTGGATCATTTGGACAGCGGTCAAGAACATCTGAAATACGAAAAGGACTAAGGATATGTTTCTTGTATATGGAGGTGACAAAGAGCTAGTCGTAAATGGTTACGTCGATGCAAGTTTTGACACTGATCCGGACGATTCTAAATCGCAAACCGGATCGTATTTTTATTAAGCGGTGGAGCTGTCGGTTGGTGCAGTTCTAAACAAAGCGTCGTGGCGGGATCTACATGTGAAGCGGAGTACATAGCTGCTTGGAAGCAGCAAATGAAGGAGTCTGGATGAAAGAGTTCATTTCCGATCTAGGTGTCATACCTAGTGCATCGGGACCAATGAAGATCTTCTGTGACAATCTTGGTACAATTGCCTTGGCAAAGGAATCCAGATTTCACAAGAGGACCAAGCATATCAAGAGGCGCTTCAATTCCATTCGGGACCAAGTCCAAGTGGGAGACATAGAGATTTGCAAAATACATACGGATCTGAATGTTGCAGACCCGTTGACTAAGCCTCTTCCACGAGCAAAACATGATCAGCACCAAGACTCCATGGGTGTTAGAATCATTCTTGTGTAATCTAGATTATTGACTCTAGTGCAAGTGGGAGACTGAAGGAAATATGCCCTAGAGGCAATAATAAAGTTATTATTTATTTCCTTATATCATGATAAATGTTTATTATTCATGCTAGAATTGTATTAACCGGAAACATAATACATGTGTGAATACATAGACAAGCAGATAGTCACTAGTATGCCTCTACTAGACTAGCTCATTAATCGAAGATGGTTATGTTTCCTAACCATAGACATGTGTTGTCATTTGATTAATGGGATCACATCATTAGGAGAATGATGTGATTGACATGACCCATTTCATTAGCTTAGCACTTGATCGTTTAGTATGTTGCTTATGCTATCTTCATGACTTATACAAAGTTCCTGCAACTATGAGATTATGCAACTCCGTTCACGGAGGAACACTTTGTGTGCTACCAAACATCACAACGTGGCTGGGTGATTATAAAGGTACTCTACAAGTGTCTCCGAAAGTATATGTTGAGTTGGCATGAATCAAGATTAGGATTTGTCACTCCGATTGTCGGAGAGGTATCTCTGGGCCTTCTCGGTAATACACATCACATAAGCCTTGCAAGCATTGCAACTAATGAGTTAGTTGTGAGATGATGTATTACGGAGCGAGTAAAGAGACTTACCAGATGCGAGATTGAACTAGGTATTGGATACCGACGATCGAATCTCGGGTAAGTAACATACCGATGACAAAGGGAACAACGTATGTTGTTATGCGGTTTGACCGATAAAGATCTTCGTAGAATATGTAGGAACCAATATGGGCATCCAGGTTCCGCTATTGGTTATTGACCAAGAATGGTTCTAGGTCATGTCTACATAGTTCTCGAACCGTAGGGTCCGCACGCTTAAGGTTTCGATGGCGGTTATATTATGAGTTTATGTATTTTGATGTACGAAGGAGTTGAGTCCGGATGTGATCACGGACATGACGAGGAGTCTCGAAATGTTCGAGACATAAAGATTGATATATTGGACGGCTATATTCGGACACGGAAAGGTTCGGAAGTTTCGGAGAAAACCGGAGTGGGAGGGTTACGGAACACCGGGAAGTAATGGGCCTTATTGGGCCAAGAGGGAGAGAGGGCTGCACCAGGAGGTGGCGCGCCCCCATGGGGAGTCGGGTGGACTAGGAGGCGCGCCCCCCTCCCTCTCCTCTCCTCTCTTTCCTTCCCCTTCCCTCTTCCTAGTAGGACTAGGAAAGGGAGTCCTACTCCTACTAGGAGGAGGACTCCCCCCCCTGGTCGCCTCCTAGGGCGGCCGGCCCTCCCCTTGCTCCTTTATATCACGGGGCAGGGGCACCCTAGAACACACAAGTTGATCTTCGTGATCGTTCCTTAGCCGTGTCGGTGCCCCCTCCACCATATTCCACCTCGGTCATATTGTAGCGGTGCTTAGGAGAAGCCTGCGACGGTAGAACATCAAGATCGTCACCACGCCGTCGTCTTGTGAAACTCCTCCCCGACGCTTTGCTGCATCGGGCCGGGGATCGTCATCGAGCTGAGCGTGTGCTAAGAACTCGGAGGTGTCGAGTGCGGTGCTTGGATCGGTCGGATCGTGAAGGCGTCGACTACATCAACAGCGTTGATATAACGCTTCGCTTTCGGTCTCACGAGTGCGTGGGCGGACACTCTCCCCTCTCGTTGCTATGCCATCATCATGGTCTTGCGTGATCGTAGGAATTTTTTGAAATTACTACGTTACCCAACACCCCGCAGCTTAGATACTATGGTGATACGAGTTTTTACACCATTAGAAGTGAGATCTAATGGCTTGGGAGTAGTCTTTGTAATTATGCGTAATTTCCAAACTTTCCAAAGTTTTTTTTTTGCAAATAAGACATTCAGGCCTCGTGTGTGCCGCTGCATCTTCGATCCAACGGCTCCCCGGTGCTCATATTATGTGCTCCCCGTAGCTTAATTACCCGCTACGGTGATATGAGCATCTAGGTCGTATGATTAGTGATCAGATGGCACATGCATAGTACTTGTACTTTCTGCGCATTTCCCAAACTCTATCAGCCGTATATTGCAAAAACATTCAAAGCTCCTATTGTGGGCCGTTAGATCTCAGTGAACTCGTATCACCATAGAATCTACGGTGCGGGAGCACCTCATACTCTCCCGTGCGAGAAAACATAAGGTGCTATCGCAGCTTGGATGCTACGGTGATCTGAGCTTGGAGGTCATTTGATCTGAGATCCAATGGCATCTGAGCGATCTTTGTGCTTATGGCGATGGCGAACTCTTTTGGGGCTTTTCTACAAAAACCATTGAACCACCGAGGAGGTGTTGGGTCACAAATCAAGCGCCTCAAGAGCTTGTATCACCAAAGCATCTAAGGTGTGGTAGCACATGATATTCTTACATACAGGAGAATATGATGTCCTCCTTCATCTTAGATGCTACGGTGATACGAGCTTCGAGGTCATTGGATATGGGATCAAAGGGCATCTAAGTATTTTTTGTACAAATTTTGTGCAATTCTCAAACTCATCAAGGTTTCCTGCAAAAAAAAAAGACACATCATGTGAGCTGCTATATCTCAGATCTACAAGCTCCAAGCAAACTTGTATCGGCATATAGCATGTAAGGTATGGGGGCACATGATATTCTCCCGGGGAGGAGTGGTGGGGGGTGCACAACCAATCGGTGGTTGGGAGGGTGGGGACAAATATAATCTAAACAACCCTAAACAGAGCTCCACAATTTTATCTAAGGTCGAGGGGTTGACCCCCGACAATCATAGCTCCGCCTAAACACAACATTTGCATGTACAGTAGTACTAGACTTAATATTCATGTTTCAGTTTCATGTTCTTTCTATATATTGAACTGAGGACCATGGATGTCTTACATTTTACTCCCTTCGTTCCTAAATATTAGTCTTTTTAGAGGCTTCAAATGGACTGGCACAAATGGATGTATATAGAGATATTTTAGAGTCTAGATTCACTCATTTTGCTCCGTATGTAGTCACTTGTTGAACTCTCTAAAAGACTAATATTTAGGAATAGAAGGAGTATTTTTGAACTCGTGTCATACATGCATGGGTTGGAAAAATAGATGCACTATACTTATTGGATTGTTGTTGTGTTCGTGCGTGCGTGCGTGTGTGTGTGTGTGTGTGTGTGTGTGTGTGTGTGTGTGTGTGTGTTGTCATATGCTTGATACATACAAAGTTTTCTCACCTCCATATTGTTCATCATTTAAATTTGAATTTGCATTGGAAAACTTACCAGGGATACCATGAAATGTGAAATCCACGTTGAGATCACTATATCACAAATTCACTCTAATTCAACAACTCGTCATAAATCAATTGCCACGTTGAGATTAGTATTTGCAAGGAAAATACGGGTATTGTAATACACATAGATTCGTTCGGCAATTTAAAAGGCTCCTTTCGTATTCTCAAATTGTAGGACCCAACGGTGTACTAGCCAGACCTTGGCTCGTGTTGATCCTAAAAAAACGGGCTCGTGTTCTTCGGTGGCGTGCGTGGTACGCACATTAGGCAACCCCATCCAGTGGAGCCTCAGTGTTTCAAGTCGAAATATCTGGCGGCCAGAATTCTAGCCCTAG
This sequence comes from Aegilops longissima, assembly GCA_021605205.1. Classification (NCBI taxonomy): domain Eukaryota; kingdom Viridiplantae; phylum Streptophyta; class Magnoliopsida; order Poales; family Poaceae; genus Aegilops; species Aegilops longissima. The sequence continues at coordinate 22,814,109 of CM038682.1, forward strand.
GAAATTCCCCTCATGTCCCCGGTCCATAATGACTACCGATGAACAACGGAGGATGCTTTAGTAACTGAACAGCGTTACCTACCGTGCGAGCACGGTTCAATTCCCTCGGTGGCCGGTCGTTAAGGTCACCCGTCAACTGCATTGCCTAGTACTACTACTACTACACCAGGATGAGCACAGAATTGATCCCGTTTGTTCGTGTCTAGTACTTGAGTTAATATATCAGGCAATGCACTGGTACGGAGATATTATCCTTTTACTCCCTCCTTTCCGGTTTATAGGGCTTATCTCAAAATTTTAGTTTTCCCATTTTATAAGTCTCAATTTGGTTGTTCCCCATCACATGTTCAAATTTCAAGGTGCAATAAATCATTACATGCAAGTATTAAGAGAAAATTGACCAATGCATCACTACAATAAAATACACTTCCGGGATGATACGTGTTTGTCACAGTAGGTCGCGTTTTTTTTCATGCATGTACATCCATGACAAATTTATGACAGAATCGAGATAGTCATACATGTGTTGTCGTAGAAGTGTTCGATGACATTACCAAAATTATCATCACGGAAGTGTCCACTTCCATGACGATAAATCGCGCGTCACGGAAGTGCTTTCGTCAAGGGTGACCGACACGTGGCATCAACCGTAACGGAACACCGTTAAGCTATCGGGTCGGGTTTTGGATCCGATAACCCGTTAACAGCCCCGACCAATGGGGATTTTCCACGTGTAAAATCATCATTGGCTGGAGGAAACACGTGTCGGCTCATTGTTGGGACAGATGTCATCCACTCATTGGACAGAAGGCACCTATGATACGTCGACACGTGGCACGGCCCAACAGAGGCCCATTCCTGTGAAAAGGCCGGCCCGTTTGACTTGGTCAAAAGGTGACGGGCCGGCCCATGGAAAGCCTGTTAACGGCATGTTCGCATATAGCCCATTTACAGCCCACTAACCCAAGGCCCGTTACGCCCTATCTGAATTAGGCCCAGTAGCGTCATCTGGGCCATCCAATATGATTCCAGCCTGTTTTCACTTCTGGCCCATTTATGGCCCATGACGTCTTTCGGCCCATATGAGGCCGTATGTAACTCTTGGCCTATTAACGACCCGTGGTGAAACTGGCCCGCGATGAATAGTGTATTACTTTAGACCCATTAACGGCTCGTGGTGAAACTGGCCCGTAATGAATAGTGTATCACTTTATACCCATTAAGGGCCGTTATTCAGTTGGGCCGTTTACAGCCCATGTTATCTTTCGGCCTTCTCAGAGCCCATTTATTCTTGGGCTTATTTGCAGCATTCGGTTACTTACAGCCCGTTACTGTCATTTTCTGCTTGTGGGCCAAATTCAGCCCGTCATTACAGTCGGCCCGTTTGTGGTCCGTTAGTTTGTTGAGCCATTTTCATAGCATCACCAAATACGGCCTATTAACGGCCCGTTATGGTCAGCCAATAAAACATAAGATTTCCATTATATGCCCGTCTACGGCCCATTAAAGGCCAGTACAAGACCCATAAATGAGTCGGCGGCCCATGGATCCTACGTGACGTAGAAGGCCCATGGATCCTGCGAGACGTAGAAGGCCCATGGACACTGCGAGACGTAAAAGGCCCATGGATCCTGCGAGACGTAGAAGGCCCATGGATCCTACGACACATAGAAGGCCCATGGATCCTACGAGACGTAGAAGGCCCATGGTCGGGCGAGTTGGCCCCCGTTTGAACGATATAGCATATTCAAAGAATTATCCTACTCAATACTATCACCTCTAAAAAGCATACACTATATAACAAAGAGATCAAGACATAGAAAGGTAGAATAATCCTACACTATACAATAAAGAAATTACAGCCGATTATATCCACTGGGCATTATGGTACGGCACAGGTGATAATAAAGCATACACAAACAGCAAATTACATACATTGGGCAAATACGGCTCATACATCATGGACGCGCATCAACTTATCTCCATTTGAACTATAATCTCTTTAGAAAATAGGATTGGCCGGATTCAGATAGCACAAATTTCAGCCTGCAAAATCTCCAATTTCTTCATGGTTATCTCGGTGTCTTGTTTCATTTTTTTGACTCCTGCATCTAATACCTGCATGTCCAGTCTCAACTTGTTGATTATACGTTGACAATCATGTACACGTTGTCTTGCCACCTCTAGTTGATGCTCAAGAACATCACCACATTCCAATTCAATCCATAATCATTCGATAACGGCCATGCCGCTTTGCTCATGATTTTTGTGTTGATGTCACTTCATCCTGAAATGTTTCTGTAAGTACACATGACTAGGGCAAAAATATAGTTACAACAGTGAAGCGAACAAGACACTATTTTGTACTACATGGCAAACAGGACTAACAATAATGTTACACGTCACTTTCACACAAAAAATGTTACACGTAATGAAGCATAAGCAGATGATATTTTAAAAATTATAAAAAAGATAGTGTGTGCAGCCTGCATACATAAATCCCTCTTAGCTCACCAGAGGAGCATGATTTTGGGGCCCAATCAAAAACACAGACAAGTTACAAATTTAGACAACACGTTGCGTATAAGTAACCAAGCAGTTGGCCATTCTGTACCTCAATTAAAGTCTTAGGGAGCATAATGAACAGCAGAGGGTTTCATACAAACATACTACAGCAGGCAAAACTATGCAATCATTAGCATAGTATAAACTAGATTGTGAGCCTCATGCAATAATAGTTGGTTAATAGACTTCAAAGCTTCAGGCACACTTCGGTAGAGTAATTAAATGGTAAGGCCTTTAATTATGTCATCTAATAGTGATACATAGTACCGAACATCAGGCATAATTATTTGGGCATCTCATTAAGTGAGGACAAATAAAGCAATTGAAAAGAGAAAATTAACTATGCCTGAAACAAACAAGGAATTGAACTGTTGAGTTGCATACAGTGACTTACCTTAGCAGGTTGAAGAGGCTCAACGTAGCTCCTACTTCTCTTGCAAGGCTCCTTCCTAAAATCTTGTACTTGGAAATCCTCAATCTTATCTTCATTGCACCCCCTCTGCAAAGGTGACACAAACTAGTTACTCGTCTCCTTGGAAGATAAATATGCATACTTTCCAGTCTGTGAACACAAAAGGATGAGATTATAACAAAACAACACACATAATGAAACAAGCCGCATCTCTTGCACTTGCACACAATGAAATGAGCATTTACTATGTCTGCACTATGTAAAAACATGCATACCTTCGAACTGGATCTCCAGGTACTCTTGGAGAGCCTATTGTAGTGTACAGCCAAACCTGTATTCACCTATGAGTTAGACAATGCCCCACTACAGCAGCCCTTAGTGTTTAAATTGTTGACAAGCTCTATTAGAGTGTTAGGTCAAGAATAGCAAGTAATCAAAGCAAACAGTCCTAGTATGGCTGGCTGATGCAAACACGCAATTGAACAGATGTGTGAGCAAATCTTACATATCAAGAAAAGAAGCAAAGAAGGAGGCTTAAAGACCATCACTTGACTGACCAGATTTAAGGGGCATTTAAACATCATGTGCAACGTATGAACTAACATAAATATTGCATATTCCAGATTCTACATTGGAAAGCAGAATTGAATTGCAGGTAGGATAGCATGCAGGAGTGATTCATCATTGCACGCACAATTGAATTGCAGGTTAAGGGCCAATTCGATTCCGCCTTTTCAAGGTATATTGTCAAAATAAGCCATAAAAGATGTAAAGAAATCATTTTTGAGTTATGGGCTTGGGCTTAACTAATTTCGCTTTGGAGGGGGGTGTTTCGGGTAGAACCTCACTAAAAATTGAAGGGAAGGGGAATAGTGAAATGACTCTGTTGTCTGCCTATATTACACTCAAAATGCAACTGCTGACGCCTGTGTCACACCTGACCCTCAAGTAAAAACAAACACGCAAGCATTCATTGCCCTGCCCGCTTGCATCTCCTCTCCCCTTTCCCTCTACCTCGATCCCCTGCCTGCAGCACTAGGGTTCCTCCAGCGAGCCGTCGCCACTGGTCCCATCTGGCCTGGTCCTCGACGATGCTATGTCCAGCTAGGCTACATGGCCGGCGGGTAGGGGCAAACCTCCCTGGCTGCTCCTCCCTCTGGCGCCGCCCCTCATTCTCATGGTCTCCAGCAGCTGCTCCACTGTGGTTCGTCCAACGCACTACTCCAGCGGGCGCTGCACAACTACGGCTGATGCCACACTGCGGCAGAAGGCACCTTGTTCCCCCTCCCCTCCTCCCAGGCCATGGCCTTGAGGTGCTGTTGAAGGATGAATTGCTATGAGCTGCTGCTGGTATATGATGAATTGCAGACTGCTGCTGCTGTATGATGAGTTGCTATGAGCTGCTGCTGCTGCTATATGATGCTTTCAGGTGGTCCTGCTATATGATAATAACCAGCCACTTGGACCATCGAATTTCAACAAATAATTGTCTTCATTTAAATGTGGGTCATGCGTTCTTCGTTTAAATTAGGCAATGGGATCTCTATGGAAAACATTGACCAAAGTACATTGTGCCAAGTAGATGGTATCTTTGTATTTGCATTTTGAGCAAATAGTGATGGTCTGTTTTCCTATCATATTAATTACTGCACTGGGTTAAATTTGTGATGTTTGCAAGTCAAATTAATTTCCATATGTTCAGCAAAATGAAAATATATATAATGCAATCTAGACTTTCAACTGATCATACCAAAGATAAGCTGAAAACGCAATGAAAAGAACTGGTTGGCATATTACATGGAGCTTATATTCACAGGTGATTATTTTCTTAGGATAACTCGTAATAAATGTCCCTAAGAAACTTGGCTAATAGAACTGGAATACAAATAACATGTCACGATGATTGCAATGGAGGAGTGACGTACCATAGCACACTGTATAGGCTCACCACTGCCTCTCCTTTTTTTGCGATGTTCCATGAAATTGCCACATACATCTTGTACTTTTTCATTGTGTAACCCTATCTGCAAGTTGACACGGCTAATTTCAGACATCTCTACATGATACTACATTGCATATCCCTTGCGCATATTTAAACCACCAATTAACGATTGTGTGCGTACCATAAACTAGCCATGACTCTGTATGCTGGACTGGCTGGCAATATAAGGGAGCATAATGTAATGCACTGGAATTCCTACATGCCACCTACGATTTTTTGTAATGTACTGCCCCTGTTCCTAAATATATGTCTTTCTAGAGATTCCAGTATGGACCACATACAGATGTATATAGATGCATTTTCGATTGTAGATTCACTCATTTTGCTCCGTATGTAGCCTATAGTGGAATCTCTAGAAAGACTTATATTTAGGAACGGAGGTGTGAGGTAGTATCATGTATGACATCTACATATATAATTTAGCAGCCAGTAGTAGAAATCATTATCGCACAAAGGATTCTTGGTGAAAATCCTAGCAAAGCACGCTGGCAAGCCTGAGAACAATACAAGAGAGAGAGACGCTTACAAGATCATAGCAATGCCTCAGTCCAGGATCTTGGTTGGCCAAGCTGTTAGATCCAGAAGAAACATCGTCCTTGTAGTTTTTGCCAGCTGCATAACAGGTAACAGCAACCGGTTAGTATATTTGAAGTACATCGGGTAGGTGATGCTGGACGGGTTTAAAGGTGACAAGTACCTAGGCCGTGGCGGGTGCTTGGCATCTCTCCAGACGGTGGGAATCAGGTTAGAAACGTCGAGGGTGTTGACGCTGCGCTAGCTGTCGGGGTCCGGTAAGGAGATCTAGAACCGTCGAGTAGGGTGTTTGTGGAGCGGCTCCGGTAGGGTGGACTACGGTGTGGGCGAAGCGGATCTGTGCCCGTGGACGAGGGCGTATGTGAAGCTGCTCCGGTGGTTGGGTTAAGGATGGTGTCGACGATGCGGATCTGCAGCCGTCGACGGGGCGTCAGAAGCTGCTCCGGTGGTTGGGTTAAGGATGGTGTCGATGATGCGGATCTGCGGCCATGGACGGGGCGTCAGAAGCTGCTCCGGTGGTTGGGTTAAGGGTGGTGTCGATGATGTGGATCTGCGGCTATGGACGGGGCGTCGGAAGCTGCTCCGGTAGGTTGGATGAGGGTGCGAGGAAGCGGATCTAAGGCCGTGGACTTGTGAGTTGGCAAAGCGGCCCCGGTAGGGTTGAGAATGGTATAGGCGAATCTACTCCGGTAGGGTTGACGCTGGTGTCGGCGAAGCGCCTCCGGTAGGGTTGAGGAAGGTGTCGGCGAAGCGCCTCCGGTAGGGTTGAGGAAGGTGTCGGCGAAGCGCCTCCGGTAGGGTTGAGGAAGGTGTCGGCGAAGCGCCTCCGGTAGGGTTGAGGAAGGTGTCGGCGAAGAGGATCAGAGGCCGTCGACGGGGGCGTCGGTGGGGTGGCTCCGGGGGGTGTGTACGAAGCGTCTCCGGTGGGGAGTACGAATGAGCCACTACAGATGCGCGGCGGTTGACGAGAGTACCGGCGAAGCAGATCCGGCGCCGTGGACAAGGCTGGCACTGAATGGGCTAGGATACAGTGGTGGATGAGCAGTCTATTTGTTTCTAGGGTAGGTGGGAGGGGTAGATGCGGCCGTAGAAGCAGATCCGGCGAGGTGGGCGCTTGTTGGCGATGAATGGGCTATGGTGCGCGGTGGATGAGCAGTCTAGGGTTTCGAGAGGGAGGGAGAAAGGGCGATGAAATGCAGACGGCGTGATGTAAGATGCTCTGGTGCTGTGGAGTTAGTCGTTTTTATGGAGGAGGAGAGAAATGGGGTGGCGTGTAGTGGGGGAACCGAAGTTACCAAAGCAGCCCCGACCTATCATGTGGATGAGGGCGGTATTGTAACTGTTGGTCTCCGTGCACCAAGGACAAAAGGGGGATTTCGCATGCTAAAGACTAAGGTGGCGGAAATTTTAGAAGGAGGCGGGAGATTTTTCCGCCCGCGGGATCGTTCGTATCCAGTTTCAACTAATTTTGGATCGTGCTAGCGGGAAGGTTATGCTAGACTGTGTACACGGGGCACGTGTCAGCTATTAATAACTAGTGTGAAGTCCACCCCAGAAAAAAAGACAATAACTCGGGATGATGCGCCTATAACTTGGCCGTTCACACGGGCGTGGCCAATCATACGGGTGTAGTGGCGCATTCACAAAAAAAGGGATCAAACGCTCAGCCTATGTATTTCTCGTGTCAATAGATAATTTAGTGCCATTGGTTATTTACTTTAAACATAATGCATTGACGTGTTAGTGTAGAGGTGCACAAAAAGAAATGTATATTGTAGTTAGCTACTTAAAAGTGTTACCTCATATGATTAAATAGCCTCCATTTCATAAATTGCGTAACCGTTGAATTCATATATGAATATTACATATATATTACTACAAAATAGAAACTTAAATCATCCAAGACTAATGAATTTGAATGCAAGACTAACAATGGTGCATGTGCATGATAGCTACATTGGTTGTTTGAAGAAACATCACTGTAACTTTGGCATGCACAACTGAAAAAGGTTTATTTAAATAGAAAAAAAAGTGATATGTGAGTGTCAATCTTTATAGCGTTGAATCGATATTGTACCTTTGGCCATGATACGAAGTAGATATTGACTTATGTTCAAGCGATGCACGTCCACGGTCGCTAGATAGTGATACGTGAATGAATTGTGCAATCTCCCTCACACGCATACATATCTCATTTCCCTGTGTGCATCGGAATCACACACGCGCACTTCATTCTCTCCCTCCGTCAGGGTTCAATTCGTCTTTCTACCCCATCCTACAAGTCTTTCACACAGAAACACACTCGCTCTCTATGTCTAACACGCCCACCCCTTTAATTCCGCCCACCCACAGCCACTAATGTCTCAAAGTATAATAATGTCTCTCACACATATGCTATCTACCTATCCCTTAATATAGCTAGATATGTGTCACATAAACTCCTTCTCCCTACTAGCAAGATGCCCATGTGCGTTGCACGAAACATCAAGATGCATTTGTATGAGAAGTTTATCTTGTGGGGGAAAAGGATGAACGAGGGAATGCCTTGTTTGCAAATGCGGAGAGGGGTGTGGGTATCTTTTTGCAAAATTGCCATATTTTCCTTCATGTCCGTCGGATATAAATCGGATGGCCTATATTGCAGGATGGCAGGAACACCATCATCACCAACTCTGTTTTTTATAAGAGTAGAGATATGTGAGTGTCACTGCCCCCCCCCACACACACACTTCCCAACACCGAAGGAGTAGGGTGACACCTCGATCTTGATACTAATCTATCGACTGGCTTCTCTCTCAAACATACACACACACACACACACTACCCGGCACCGAAGGAGTAGGGTGACACCTCGATCTTGATACTAATCTATCGACCGGAATCTCTCTCAAACATACACACGCACACTACCCAGCACTGAAGGAGTAGGGTGGCACATCGATCTTGATAATAATCTATCGACTCCTCTTTGAAACACACACACACACACACACTCGCTAGTTGTGCCTCTGTGCCTACCGCGCACACTCTCGATACGTCTTTATCTCCCTCCCCCCCCCCACACAACAATGACAGCAGAAGGGTGACAACTCGATCTGATCATAATTTGTCAATTGGTTTCTCTCTCAAACATTGTGTCTCGGTGCCTCGCTCGGTAGCCCCCTCGATATGTAGACTTCTCGCGCGCGCACAACTGTAGTGACGATGACGCTGAACCCAGTGTGCCTTATTTTTACCGGCCTCATGTGATAGTGATCACCCTGTTTTCTGTTAATTAACAAGGCAACCTTTTCTTTGTTACTACTCCCTCCATTCCCAAATAGATGAATCAACTTTGTACTAACTTTAGTATAAAGTTGGGTCATCTATTTTGGAACGGAGGGAGTACTAGTGAATCTAAAATCATTCGGGGCAGACATAAAACATATCACTTCAACCCAATTATCGCTAGCTGCCCGTGCGTTGCACGGAACATCAAGATGCATTTGTATGAGTAGTTTATCTTGTGAGAGAAAAGGGTGAACGAGGGAAGGCCTTATTTGCGAACATGGAGAGACGTGTGGGTATATTTTTGCAAAATTGCCATAGTTTCTTTCCTATCCGTTAGATATAAATCCGACGGCCTATATTGCAGGATGGCACGCACACCATCATCACCAACTCTGTTTTCTACTCCCTCCGTCCGAAAATACCTGTCATCAAAATGGATAAAAATAGATGTATCTAAAACTAAAATACATCTAGATACATTTCCTTTTATCCATTTTGATGACAAGTATTTCCGGACGGAGGGAGTATTTGTCTTTTTAGAGATTTCAACAAGTGACTATGACCGGACCTTACCAACACACACAAAAAAGTAGTCCATAATTTTGATGTTACCCTCTTTTCTTGGTGGTGCAGTGCCATCTGGATACCTCATAAATAAATCAAGGAAAAATCTGACCACTTCATGAAAGGACATACGTAGCAAAATGAGTGAATCTACACTCTAAAATATGTCTACATACACATCCGTATGTGGTAGTCCATTTGAAATCTGAAAAAGACAAATATTTAGGAACGAATGGAGTATATATAAGAGTAGACATGGAGATATATCTCCAGCATGGTCTACAACAAAATGTGCTGGGCTGGTTAGCGCCGGATGCTCGCAACGCGATGACATGAGTTCGAATTCTGTCTTTTAACTTTAGATTTGTATATTATATATTACTCTACTTATTTAATATATACTTCTTTCGCTACTGTACTGACAATGGAACCCACAGAGTACTTAGAATATTAAGGATGGACTTGTTTCTTTTTAACTTTCTGTACGAAGCTGTAGCCACCCTGCAAGTCACGTGTACACTGTACATGCAATTAACTTTTTATAGAGGGACAATCATACATGCAATTAACTCAAATGGATTGGATGTCACTCTATTATTTCCAGCATAAAGAGCATCTCCAACGGCAGCCGGCAAATTTCCTCCCGCTTCCTTCCGCGGAGGACGACATCAAACGCCAGCGGCATACATTTTTACAACTCTAACCAACGAGATGAAATTCGTGCAAACACGGACTGATTTCATATAAGCATGAAGGATTTCGTATAAAAAAGCCGGATCTTCATATAAACATGATGGATTTCATTACATTTACATGAACTAAGAGGTGCCAATCCTGCTCTCTTGTATAATTAATACTCCATCGGTCCGGAAATACTTGTCCTAGAAATGGATATATCTAGACTTATTTTAGTTCTAAATGGCCGCCCGCGGATCCCTTTGTCTTCCTCATGTCCGTCAGACACTTGCGGGGTCGACGAAGGTCCTCGGAAGAGACGAAGCAGCAAAGAAACCACCTGAATCCGCGGTCGTCGCCTCGGCGGTGGCCTTCATGGGTCCCAAGTGGCGGCGGCCTCCTGTGTTCTACTTCTCCTCGATGATGGCGGCAGACAGGGAGAAGCTGGCCACCGACTGGTCGCTCTCCACGCACCCGGCTTCTGTCTCTGCCTGCATGACGCTACCGCAGGCACGGGAGGTGCGCCCACAGACACGGGAGGCGCGGCCACCGCAGACACTGGTGGCGCGGTACGACGCGCCAGCGATGGCGCCCGTACCGGCGTGCTCGCCGCCATGCCGGCGTGAAGCAACTCGCCACTCCTCATCGAGCTGAACTGGAGCGGCGAGTTGCTGAACCACGCTTTGCTTAGGGCGGCAATCGCTCCATCGGGCCAGCGAGGTTGGTGAAGCACCGGCGGCCTCGCCCGTATCCGGAGGGCTCGGCGGGCCACCCAGCCGGGTAATGTGCGGAGAACGGATCGCCGGAAGCCATCGGAAGGGTGGAGAAAATGGTGAAGGAGGAGATGGGGGAGCGGCGGAGGGGTGCGATTCTTGCCCGCTGTCTGTCTGGCCTCGTGTAAATAGAGGGCAGACGGTAGGAGCTTGGCCGGCGTCTGGCCTCGTTTAAACTGAGGGCGGACAGGAGGAGCTCGGTCGGTGTCGGCCCGCTCATGAACGGACGTGTGGCGGGAGTAGGATTCTCGGTTTGCATGCGGGTTTAACGGAGGGGTTTAATGGAGGCGCTGGGCATGCAGCGGGCGGCGCAGTACTATTCGATTTGACAACATTAATGAGCCGTCAAATCACAAAGGCCCTCGCCTCTCGTGAAACCGACCGAGCTAGACTGCCCCGCCCTCTAGCCTTTAAAAAAATGTATAGACTCCACTTTTCTACAGTAGTAGTATCGATGGATTGCGCCATGGAGCAAAACTTGAAATAAAAAAAGGTGGTACATATAGAGAGCACTCGTGAACTATGTGTCATACATGGCAATAAATAAAGTACTACATGATACTTATATGATACATGGCGCAGGAGTACTAAGTATTATTAATACAGTTTTGCTAGAACTCATCTAAATGAGATATGAGTTGGTCTCATTCATCTTTTATAGCCATTGGATGTGATGCTATAAGATGCGTGTGTGCTGACGTGGGTTGTATTTGTTCTTGTGCAACGAACTGACCACTGCATGTCATGTTTGATAGTATCAAGTCATTAAAAGCATACAAGCCCCACATCTCTTCTTGGTTGATTCCTCTATTTATGTCAAAAAATAAGAAACAACGTGAAAGTTAATGCACCACGCCTATGTGTTAGACTAGCCACAATGGTGAGTAACATAAACTAGTAACATACACATATCCCTAGACTGTGTTACTACCTTCATAGTGGGTACTACCTGCGTCCTGGTTTATAGGTCCCTTTTATAGTTTGTGCCAAATTTTGACTAAAGATTTAACAAACAAAATGTTAATGCATGTCAAGAAAAATTATCTCATTGGATTCGTCTTTGAACATAGTTTTGAAAAATATAATGTTTGGTGACATGCGTGAACATTTTCTTAGTTTAATCTATGGTCAAAATTTGGCACGAAATACAATGGGGACCAAAATTTGGCATCACTGTAACTAGTACTACATCCGTCAATTTATAAGTTGTGCTTACCTTTTTCCATCAACTTCGTGCAACGCGCGGGCATCTTGCTAGAAACACTAGAATATGTCTATATAATCCGTATGTGATAGTCCATTTGAAATCTCAAAAAAGACAAATATTTAGGTACGGAGGGAGTAATATATTAGGAGTATATCAAAACAATAGTGATTTCTTTCAAGTTTGTGAACAAATACTACTATTCTACTACTTTGGATCCGTCGCAACGCACGGGCACATTGCTAGTAAAAGGAAAAGGCCTGCCACGTTCACGCCGCACCCCCACACGCCCGGGAATCGGGAGTACAACACGGCTCATCCGGCACGACACATAGCTTAGGGAAGGCGTGTTGCCTAGCAGTGGCGGAGCTTGAAGCAAAACGTTGGGCGTGCCAGTCTAGCCAGGCTATAGAAATTACCCTTGCGTTGACGTTCCATGCCTCAAAACTGGATGTACAACTACGAAAATCCTGCTAGGTTGGGCGGGCCAGGGCACGTGTTGGCCCTCACGTAGCTCCGCCCCTATGCCTAGCATTTTCACTTTCATGTGGGACCGCCCGTTGAGCAAACCGACACCCCGCCCGCCGCCGGGTTGGAAAACAGAAACAAGGGGAAGATCTAGCTGTAGCACGGAAGCCAAGAAATTTTGTGTCAGACGGGGCTCGTTGATAGAGTAGGAGCATTATGTATTAGTACCACTCCTACCATATTTGTACTCCTAATACTATTATATTACTAGTACTACTCTAGATACATGCACGGCACAACATCGTAGGAACAAAAAACGGGAAGATCTTTTTTTGGGTGATTTATCTTTTTTTCAATCAACATAGTATGAATAATATGATGTGGGGGGCACCCATGAAGCTTATGTGGCTTGGTTGCAAAGCTACGGAATGTTAGAGAAAAATAAATAGATAATGTGTTTAGAGTGCACTCCACTAAATAGATATACTTTGGATCCATTGCAACGGACCGGCACATCTATATCTATACCCCCTATATAGTGTGTGAAAAACTTTGAAAGTTGGTCGTTGGATGAAGCCAATCCGACGGTACAAAGATGGCAAATCCGAGCACTACTGGCCATTGGATATCATCCACCAGATTCTGCCACATGTATAATCTAGAAGACTCCATGGTTGAACTTAATTCATGACCAAATTTGCCACAACTAAGTTCAGGCAAAGTTATTAATAAGTTCTTCAAAATGAGAGCCACAAGTTGGAATCTTGCCACATTTTTTGTGTGTATGTCATGTGGGGCCAGTGTGGCTTGCCTAAGGTGTGGCTTGAAAAAAACACTCACCTAAGTTAATCAAACTTGCCTAACCTTACATTCCACCAAATTTTGCCACAAGTTGGCAAGCCTAAGGGAATCTTGCCACATTTTTTGTGTGTATGTCATGTGGGGCCAGTGTGGCTTGCCTAAGGTGTGGCTCGAACAAAACACTCACCTAAGTTAATCAAACTTGCCTAACCTTACATTCCACCAAATTTTGCCACAAGTTGGCAAGCCTAAGGGAATCTTGCCACATTTTTTGTGTGTATGTCATGTGGGACCAGTGTGGCTTGCCTAAGGTGTGGCTTGAACCAAACACTCACCTAAGTTAATCAAACTTGCCTAACCTTACATTCCACCAAATTTTGCCACATGTTAGAATCCAGAAAACTACACATGTAGAAGCATAATGCACAAACCACCATAATCTCATGCGTGCAATGCACGTGTACCTTCCTACTAGTACTAGTAGTAGTAAGAAACAAATTCCAGTTTTGGCACGAGCTCGTACTGCGGGAGCACCACAAGGCCTGCCGCAGGAGTTACATTTTCCTCTCGGGGCCCACGGGACCGAACTTCGGTGGCTTAGTGACTGGCCTATGAGTCAATGACATGTGGGCCTTAAATGCGGCTGGCCCACATGTCATTCTCATGGTGGTGGCGTGGTTCGCGACTCACTCGTTCGAGATGAACCGGCCGGTGGTGGCGTGGTCGTGGCGAGGGTACCACAGCTGGGCGTCGGGGCGTTATGAGGCGTAGATGGCCAGACTGGAGGGTACTACCTGTAGTACATAAGTACTCCAGCTGAGGATTGATGCCCGGAACGAAATGTGTCACAACCGCTGGATGAAAATTCAATGGTGTGGGAGTACGGATCGGAGCACAGCAGCGGAGCAGGCAAACCGCGTCCAATCGGGTGTGTCTGTGGTAGAAAGTTGATGGCCGCCGCAGTTCAGCTGGCCCGCATGTCATGCACACAAAGGCGGAGGAGCGGGGGGCGAGAGGGATGAGGGCACGAACAATCCTACCATTACATCATCGACATGTGGGACCCATAAGCGTGGGTCCCACCTGCCGATGAAGGAAAGGCTGGGCAAGGCGTGATAGCCACGTCAGAGGATCCATGTCCACGTCGGGGGACGTCGTGCCGTGGGTTGGAGCGGCGTCGTGGGAATCGCGTGTGGGTGTGGCAGTGGTAGAAACAAGAAACGTGATGGTCGCCGTGGTTCAACTTCCATGGACAAGCTGTCGTGTCTGCTGACACATGTATATCAAAACTAGAGTGTTTATATTTCAAGCATGTGAACAAGTATTATTCTACTAGTTTGGATCCATTGCAACGCACGGGCCAGCACATTGGTAGTAGTAGTGTCCATCTCTATCTCTAGAGGCCTTCCCTCGTTCATCCTTTTCTCTCACAAGATAAACTACTCATACAAATGCATCTTTATGTTCCGTGGAACGCACGAGGATGTTTCCTTGGGGGTCTCTCCAGCGTGGCGTGGCCGTAGTTGCAAGTTGACGCCCCTTGAGATGCCGACGTCGAGGGGCACTCGGATTTCCTTCGATGAGCAGGTAAGATGAGTTTGATCACGCAGTAAATGCATTCTAAAGACTACTTCCATGTCCATTTCCTAATTCTCCTCCTGCCCACTGTTTCATAGGCTAGGCTCGGTGCGAGTGGAGATTGGCTTGCATATGTACGGGAGGGTACCAACATCAATTTGCACAACATTTACAACGGTGACACCGTTCCTGTAGAACCTTTGTCCAACATTGGGATCAGCCATGCAACGGTCCACCGCATGAATTGGTACGATGGAACCACGGTGAGATTGAATAAAAAGATAGCACGAACCTTGCACATGGCGGTCAAAGGCGGACCATGCTGTCTGCGTTGCCGTACGAGTAGGAAGACGATGTGCTCCTTTCTAACCGCATCTTCGCGGTGACTAACCAGGGGACTTATTTTGTATGGGACACATCCTACGATATACTCCCTCTCTCCCAATTTATTTGTTTTGAATATTTTTGTTTCATAAGTTTCAAATTCAAATTTAGAGCTCCCCATCACATGTTGAGATTACAATGTCCATTAAATCGTTGCGTGCATGTATAGTAAAGAAACAAATCTCGAGTTTGGCACGAGTTCGTGCTGCGGGAGCCCCACAAGCCCTGGCGCAGGAGTTACATTTCCCTCTCAGGGCCGTCGGGGCTGAGCTTCAGCGCCTTACTACAACTACCTTTGAGTCAATAACATGTGGACCCGATGGGTGACTGGTCCACATGTAATGCTCCCGAAGGCAGAGGGGCCAAGAGGGGTGAGCCGCAGGTCGGGGACGTGTGGTTTCATGGATTCGAGCAGCGTCGTGGGAATCGCGGGTGGCTGTGGTAGAAACTTGATGCTCACCGCATTTTAGGTGGCCCACATGTCATGCACACAAAGGCAGAGGGGCGGTGCGGCCGAGAGGGGTGAGGCGCACGTCGGGGGGCGTGGTGCCGTGGGTTGGAGAGGCGTCGTGGGAATCGCGAGATGAAACGTGATGGTCGCCGTAGTTGAACTTCCATGGACAAGCTGTCATGTCTACGGACACATGCACTGTATACCGATCACTAGAAGGAGTAGCAGAGAAAGCTATATATGCGGATAAATAGTTCCTTATTGTCCAGCGGACCCATGCTACTACTCTGTTCCAAAGACATGATCACCATCGAAATAGTCCATCTATATCAATATACACCGAGAGGGAATATTTTTTTTACAAGAGAGGAAATAGTTCATCCATCCATAATGCCCTCCTGCTGGTGCAGCATTTTCTTCTTCTTCTTCTTCTTCTTCTTCTTCTTCTTCTTCTTCTTCTTCTTCTTCTTCTTCTTCTTCTTCTTCTTCTTCTTCTTCTTCTTCTTCTTCTTCTTCTTCTTCTTCTTCTTCTTCTTATTCTTCTTCTTCTTCTTCTTCTTCTTCTTCTTCTTCTTCTTCTTCTTCTTCTTCTTCTTCTTCTTCTTCTTCTTCTTCTTCTTCTTCTTCTTCTTCTTCTTCTTCTTCTTCTTCTTCTTCTTCTTCTTCTTCTTCTTCTTCTTCTTCTTCTTCTTCTTCTTCTTCTTCTTCTTCTTCTTCTTCTTCTTCTTCTTCTTCTTCTTCTTCTTCTTCTTCTTCTTCTTCTTCTTCTTCTTCTTCTTCTTCTTCTTCTTCTTCTTCTTCTTCTTCTTCTTCTTCTTCTTCTTCTTCTTCTTCTTCTCATTCTCTGTGGGAGACGGCTTCGCAACAAGCTCTTTGGACCTTGCAGCTATCCGCTCGTACATCAAGGGATAATTCTCCCATCCAGACGACCTTAATGCCACCGTCTCGTCACCCTTCTGAAGATTTGTACCGAGCACAAAATTTGCTACGTCGAATAGGGATGGTGTCTGTTTAGCACAATCTTCTACATGAATTTTGATTCTGGTTTGTAGGTCAGCGATGCTTTTCAAATCAAGGTTGTACGGCTCCATCTTCCGTTTGTCCCCTTCGATGGCTGCCCCACAGAAGTATACGTCCTCCCGAGACAAGAAATCATGAAGCTCACCCGGTATGGAGGGCGAGTGTATGATGTGGTACACCAAAACATCATCTTCGAGGCACAACTAAAGGACGGCGGCGCGCTGGATCTTCCCAGGGGCACGCTCCGTGTACTCTGCATCGAGACCGATGACCCTCGTCTCTACCTTTTTGAGGGAGTTGGATACATTGTTGATCCACTGCCGAACAACCCTTGGGTGGACGGTGACGGTGGCTACTATGCGCATCGAGCCTTCGACGAGGACATGTTGGACGCTAAAAACCTGCATCTCGATCTCTTTCGCCATTTGGAACCGCTGGAACGAAGGGCTATGGTTTGGAGAATTAGGATTAGATGGCTAGTCTAACTGAAGTAGTAGATGATTATTTAAAGAGGTTAAAACAATGTGAGTGCAGTGAGGTTTGGATGCAAATGAAGACGAAGGGGAGGTGAAGAAGCCGAGGCGAATCGGTTCCCGATGGAGAAGTAAATGGGAGAAGTTGCGTGCAGGCAGTTGATTAGACGGCTAGGTAGACTAAACGAAAAGGCTATGCGGGTAGACTAAGGAGTCGTACCTGTTCGTGTACGTGCCCATCCTTCTTGATAGGTGGGACCTATGCAAACAGATAAAAATGTGTCATAGCTTTTTTTGGGCCCGTGAGTGGGAGACACAACATTCTCTGGTTAAGGAATACTCACACCGTTTAGGTGAGTATAAATCACGTTATGAAAATCAGGTTTTCCCAAAACCTTTAGGCGTGGAGCATTAAGTTCCTGCTCGATCCCCTCCCAGCCTCGTTAGCCAGTGTTCTCTTCCTCTGCTGCCGCGTTCTACCTTTCCATTTTTCCTCTTCTCAAGTGTGGAACGATCTGCATGCCGTCCTTGATGCACCAGAACGACCACTGCATGCATCGCGGCATGCCATTGATTGGGCATGCACGAGAATTTGGTTCTGCTCGCAATATGGATGATACCTGAACGATGAAGTGAACAGGCATGCTAGCACGGGAGACCTATTTCCGCTATACCATACTGGAGTACTCATGTTCCTACTAGTAGTAGTAGTAGTAGTACAACTGTGGTACACTTGATGGTCAAAATACTATTCATCCGGTCCTCACAGTGAAGTGACAACACCCTGCGCCTGACACTAGTCCAGCGAGGCGGCGTGTTCGGGTTACCAAAGTCAGCCTCACCCTGTGCACTGTGCAGTCTGTCACCGCCGCTGTACAGCACATTGGCTCCTCGCCTCGTCTCCCTCTCCGCTCCCATAGCACCACTCCATCTCCATCTCCTTCTCCGTCTCCGTCTCCGTCTCCATCTCACTGTGCCCCTGTGTACCGTCGCCTCACTCGCCTCCCCCAGTACCACTATTCCCTCGCTAGCCGCTCCAGCACCGACATCCTTCTCCCCTATAAATCAAGCCGCCTTCCAAACTCCACCATGGCCGAACGCGAACAGCGAAACATCCATATGAGCCGCGATTGGAGCAATCTCCCCAGCGACATCCTCGACCTCTGTTGTTCATGTATGGATATGTTGACCGCCCTGCGGCTGGCTGCATGCTCGAGGGACATGCACACGGCCATCGTCGAAGCGAGGCCTAAGTTTTTCAAGACACCCTGCTTGCTGCTATCTGGTCTTGCGAGATTGGCTCACCATGATACGGAGGCGTGCATGATGCCCCTCGACATCAATCCGATCTCCATTAGCCGAAACTTCTTTGCAGGTATGTAGTGTGTCGTCGTACATCATTTCCCTCGACATCGATCCGATCACCATCGCCCGAAACTTCTTGGCAGGTATGTTCTGGGTCGGCATGAACTCTCACTGGATGGCTGCCTTCAGAGAAGATGGTAAAAAGTTGGTGCTCGTGAACTTCCAGACCTCCCATGAGATTATGCTTCCTCCGTTGGATTACATAGAGTATTACCATCACGGGCCAAGTCATCTAGATTACTACGTCAATTGGACGGACCTTGTTTTGCAGAAGATTGTAATCCGCCAAGTACCCACACGACATGCGAATTACGCAGACTTCAAGCTAATTGCCTTGTTCGACCACGGACTAGCCTATCTTTACGCCGGTGCCTTTTTTAGCTGGAGACAACTCGGCTCGCAGTGGATCATCGTCAAAGCTGATACACACTTCTGTGATGCTATTGAACACAATGGCATCATCTACGCGATTGACAAAGCAGATGGCACCACGTATTGCTGGGACTGCGCGTGTAAGTTGTTTCCATCTCATGTTAATGATGATGCCATGACACTGTTTGAACTTTTTTGATGATTGGCATATCCCTGTTTGAGCAGAATTTGAGTAGAACTATGGCAATATATTAGAGATGTTGTAAATCAGCTATATTTGGAATGATTTACTTCATGCGATTGTGACCATGTCATTATAGCCAATTTCTACCCTGAATAATCAAACGGTTAGGAATATATGGATATTATCCTTATTTTACAGTAATCTATATACTACTACTAAATATGAGTGTGTATCAATGGCCATGTTAGTTTCCTCATTTTCATGATGTAGAAACATGCACCACACTGTTGGTTTCATCTAACCATACATTAGGGAAGTAAATGTGCATATGGAGAACTCTATATTTGGAAGTAGTGAAATCCTGCAATGCTTACCATGTGTACATACCTATATTCGCCCTTCAGCAATCAATGACTAGAATAATATTCTCACAAAAATTTGCCCACAGAACACGAGTATATAACAATGCATGGTCTGTTAGTTACCTTGAAGAATTTGTTTGTGAGGACAGAACATGATTACATAACATGCATGACATGGTAGTTTCCTATGAAGAATCGATTGCGAGATAACATGGGTATAACCATGCATGGCACTTCTATATTTTCGAACCCAGTATACATTTCCCTGTATTTTCCTCCCAGTTCCAACAGGGACATATCAATGCTGTTTCTTGCATTATCCTACTCATACTCTGAACAATGCTGATCTTACATTAACAATGCCTGTCCTTTTTGATATGATGCAGTGTCCCTACAGTTACTGCCCTTTGTAATTACACCACCTTTGCCAAAAACAAGGAAGCACAACTGGTTCCTCGCTCGATCAGACGACGGCAAAAGACTGATGATCATTCAGACACATGAGCCGGAAAAGTTATATTGAAAAAACCCCACTGTATATAAGAACCGTGTAATACGTGAGTATCCGGACAGTGGCTGTTACATCTATGAGCAGGATACCAGCTTGTTGGGGCCTTTAGGATTTTTTAGTTGGATCACTGGTCGCTGAAGCGGGGCTGCAAATTATGATGGTGTTGGATCATCTCTTCGAATGACTTTGTTGTCTTTGCTGCTGGTTCTGGATGGGTACTTCTTTCTTTTATTATGCATATTCCTTGTCATTTGGTCATCCTCGTCTATGTCACTCTTTCTATGTAATAGTTGCTTCAGTTTAGAATGTCATTCTCGTCTGGATCACGAGAGTCCTGAAGCGCTTCAGATGGGTGCGTTTTGGTGGTGTAGCAAGACTTCTTATGAACTATCATGTCTTGCTGTTTATGTCGATAGTAGTCACTAGTCGGTGTTTGAATGTTGTATATATCGTTGTTTGAACTGTTTATTGTCTCGAACTCTTGGTGGGCTAAATGAGGGCATCACCATTCTCCGAGTGTTCGAGTATATCTCCTTTTTCAAGTTATATAATTTGAGCTCACTATCTTTTCGATGATGTACACTTGTTTGGGACAGTGAGGTGTCGTTGAATATGGGCCGAGTAGTAACGCAATGCCAAATAGGTCAATTATGACTCTCGGGCCGGGCTCTCAAAAGATCCTGAAAAAAGGCCGGGCTCTCCAAAAAATAAAGAATAAGGACTCTTAGGCCGACATGTGGGCGCCACCGGTGTTTTCGTGCGCTTGCGCGCCGAGAGCATATTGGCGCGTGCTCGAAATTCATGCTACCTTTTCATCCCCGTCTCCGCCCTCCCCACCTCTGAATCTCGATTCCTACTCCAGTTCCCCCAAATCCCCCTCCTGTTCTCCCTGTACTCAAGCGCACTATCATGTCGCCGGTCAACGTATATCTCCGAGCCGGAGATCCTGAGGTCCGTCCTGCCTTCGGTCGCTGCGTGCAATCGCTCAACAGTGGCATGGCGGCGCTTGACGACCAGTTTGCCGGCAAAGTGCTGATGGTAACCATCAACGGCGACCGACCTCCCGTCTTGCCAGACGACCTTGTCAAAGCTCTTGGCATTGCGCACAGCATCCAAATAAGTGACTTGCTCGTCGAAGTCTGTCCACCACCGGCTGATTTCTTTGTCAGGTTCCGAACAACTTTCACCGCAATCGTGTGTTCAATCTTCCGGTGTTTGTTCTGCGATGGCGCTACCGGTGAGCTTTGATCGGTGGCACCTGGATGGGGCTCGGTGCCCTCGAGCTTGAGTTTTAACAAAGCTTACCTTCCACGGCATGCCTCGACGTGCTTGGAACAACGAGTCCATGAACGAGCTTATCAACGACCTTGGAGGTGAGCTCGTAAGTATGTTTGTTCCTTCGCATAGCTGGGCTCGACGGTTATGGCATGGATGAAGAAGCCGCCCACCATACCGAAGGTGATTGGTGTTGAGATACCGTGCAGGAACCGGGTTGTACTATTCGTCTCCACCAAGGCCGCGCGGACCATGTTAGAGATGTACCAGTATCGAGTGTTCGTGCATGTCGAAGAAGTGGTCAATCCATCAATCAAGTCCTGCCGCCCGCTAGTGCTGTGGTCCGTCGACGACGCCCATTACAGAGTCAACGCCGACTTTCCCGTGTTTCTCGAATGATGGATGGCACAGGGCCTACTCCATCGCGCGGCGGAGGCCACTGCTTCTTTGGGAGAAGAGGCAGGGCTGGCTGCCTGGATGTGCTCTAATTTGAGGTAACAACTGAATCTTGTCAGATAGTACTAGTTAAATCCGAGCTATGGGTCTGAAGCACTGATATGCCAGTACATTTGATTGTGACCTGTTCTAATTTTGTACCTGAACTTTTTTTAGAAAGGGCTGTACGTCAACTTAATGTGCTAGCAGAACTTATTGTGTTGTCTGTCTGTTTTCTTTGCACAACATTCAAGATATTTCCCCGTCATTTATAAAGACGATGAACCGTTATGTACGACTTTGTTGGTTTCAACATAGCCCTTCCCGTAGCGATCCACTGCTTCCATCCTGATTGTGCCGCCTGCGTGAAATTTTTGTATGCAAGTTCAGTGTGCTATGATGTTCTATATGATTGTGTCAACTATATAAGTTTTTACTGAGCATCAGCAATGCATATGGCTGAAAGATGTATTTACGAGCATCGACCGATGGGTCTCTCTCTCTCTCTCTCTCTCTCTCTCACACACACACACACACACACACACACACACACACACAAGTGGGACCCGTTGAATTATTTATTTGCTTGTGACAACTTTTAATTAGGTTCCACTGTAATCTAACTTTTTTCTTAAGTTATTAATTGAGCTCAGTGACTTCAAAAAGTTGTACAGAAGCCTTGTTTGGGCCTTTCCGGCGTCCCTGAATGTGGGCTGAGTAACCATATTAGGTTGTACTGTACTACACAGGCCTTTTTTTTCAACATCAGCAATGCAACTGGGCCGACAATTGTACACAAAATCCGGGTCAACTTTTTATCCGCCCCGCTGGGCTGCAAAGTTTCCTAGGAGGTATGCATTAGGCTTAACAAGAAAATGGACTTTAAGAAATAATAAACGGGATCTAATTATAATAACTGGGCAATTACTATGCACCAAACACGTAATTAGTTTGAAAAATATATTATTTTTGGAATTTAGAAATTTTAATTTCATTACTTGTTACGCGCGCAATATTTCGTTGGATTTTAACGTGATACAACTTTATTTTGAAATTATATTTAACCTGACTAGAAATTTAGGATAAAAATATTTCGGATCCCATTAAAATGTGGGAATTCTTTTTTGAATTCTGTTTTGAACGGGTTTTTGAAATTATTAATCGTTGTCCTACCTAGAAGTTGGGTTGTCCTTTTAACAAACCCATAAATGGGTTGTAGTAAATTCCATAAGAATTGAAAAATGGGTTGTACATTCTTACAAATCGCAAATGGGCTATATGTTCTCTCCCAAATCCGAGCTATGAGCCTACTAAGTTGACGCGTACCAAGGGCTTCGTCAACTTAGTCAATATAAACGATTCTAGGTGCAGTGATCGTGCGATGTCCATCCAACGGTCGTAGTGCTTCTTTAACCTCTGGTCTTCTTGCTCCAGCCGCCCAAAGCAGCACCGGTCGTGTCGCGTGCTCCTGCCTCCCGTGGCCGGCTGTGATGCCGCGGAGGCCTCACCGCCCCGTACTACTCCCACCGCTGGCCAGGCCATCCCTCTACTCACCCACACCCCCTGTTATTCTGCAGCGACGGCAGCCGAACCAGTGAACCCTCATACTCCTCTCCGCGTGGGCTACCACTGCTGCGTCTTCCCCAGCTCCGCGTCGTCCCCTTCCTAGGCCTCGCCGTCGTCCAGACCACCGCCCTGGTGCTCTCGGCGCGGCGTGGTCAACGTGGTCAACGACCGACTTCCATCGGAAGAGTAATGTACGTGGAGAGGCTGACAGCTGGGTCCAGGCGGCCGCAAGGAAGTGCCTCCTTATTACGCGCAAAATAATTATTCCTCCACCTGACAGCAGGGACCCACTGGACAGGCCACCTTATTTCGCGAAAAAACGCTTCCCCGATCGCTGGGACCCACCGGACAGGCCAGCGATTTCGCGAAAAAACATTCCTCAGCTGTCTTCTCGGACCCACCGGAAGTGCCTCCTTATTACGCACAAAAATGAATACTCCCCTGCTAGCTGGGACCCACCATGGTGGGAGGCTGACTTAGGGCCTACTAAGTTGATCGGGGCGGGGCCTTTGTCAACTTTTGTCAATATGAACGATTCTAGCTCCAGTGACCGTACGATGGCCATCCAAGGGCCGTAGTGCTTCTTCAACCTCTGGTGTTCTTGCTCCAGCCGCCCAAGGCAGCGTCGGTCGTGCCGCATGCTCCTGCCTCCCATGGCCGGCTGTGCTGCCGCGGAGGCCTCACCGCCCCCTACTATTCCCACCGCTGGCCAGGCCCTACGGCGACGGCAGCCTCACACCGCAGCCAAACCAGTGAACCCTCGTACTCCTCTCCGTGCGGGCTTCCACTGCCGCGTCTTCCCCGGCTCCCCGTCGTCCCATTCCTAGGCCTCGCCGTCGTCCACCGCCGTGGTCCTCTCGGCGCGGCGTGGTCAACATGGTCAACGACCGACTTCCATCGGAAGAGTACTGTACGTGGAAAGGCTGACAGCTGGGTCCACGGCAGCTACAAGGAAGTGCCTCTTTATTACGCGGAAAATAATTATTCCTCCACCTGACAGCAGGGACACACTGGACGGGTCACCAGTATTTCACGAAAAAAATGTTTCCCCCTGACTGCTGGGACCCATAGGACGAGCCACCGTATTTCGCGAAAAAGTTCCTCCCCGCCCCCAGCTGTCACTCGGACCCACCGGAAGTGCCTCCTTATTACGCACAAAAACTGAATACCCCCGCTGGTTGGGACCAACCTTGGTGGGAGGCTGACTTAGGGCATACTAAGTTGATCGACGGAGGCCTTTGTCAACTTTAGTCAATATATGAACAATTCTAGCTCCAAAGGACCGTCGATGTCCATCCAACGGCCATAGTGCTTCTTCAACCTCTGGTCTTCTTGCTCCACCGCCCAAAGCAGCGTCGGTCGTGCCGCTTTGCTCCTACCGCCTGTGGCGGTTGTGATGACGCTGGAGGCCTCACCGCCCCCTACTACTCCCACCGCTGGCCAGGCCATCCCTCTACGCACCCACACCCCCTGTTATTCTGCGGCGACGGCAGCCTCATACCGCAGCCGAACGAGTGAACCCTCATACTCCTCTACGCGTGGGCATCCACTGCCGCGTCTTCCCCGGCTCCGCGTCGTCCCCTTCCAAGGCCTCGCCGTTGTCCACCGCCCTGGTGCTCTTGGCGCGGCATGGTCAACGTGGTCAAGGAATGGCTTCCGTCGGACGTGGATTGTACATGGAGAGGCTGACAGCTGGGTCCATGACCGCAGCAAGGAAGTGCCTCCTTATTACGCGCAAAATAATTATTCCTCCACCTGATAGCAGGGACCCACCAGACGGGCCACCGTATTTAGCGAAAAAATGTTTCCCCCTGTCTGCTGGGACCCACCAATTACATCTTCGCACGCAAGGAAGTGCATCCGGAAAAAAAACGATTCGCCCCCCTGACTGCTGGGACCCACCAGCTACATCGTCGCACGCGAGGAAGTGCCTGACAGTCGGGACCCACCTGGTCGAAGCGTACATAACGTTGTCATTCTGGTCGCGAACGTGTACGTACATATATACTGGTGGATGTAGAGGCGCGCACGTGTCGTAGTAGAGGCGCGCACGTAGCATGTACACGTACGTACAACGGCGAGCGTGCAAGAAAGAAAATACGGCCACGTACGTACATACGGGCAGGATCTCTAACGCATATCACGCATACGTACATGGCTGGGTCGGAACGGAGAAACAGCGTCGTCGTCATGTTCATGGGGATCCAACCGGCTGGGTCGGAACGGAATGCGTGGTCCTGTTCATCGGAAGGGCTTGGACGGAACAGGCGATGGAAATGAGGCTTGGCGTACCGCACAACGGAGGAAACGGCCCTGTGTTCGACCGGCCACGTTCGAAACGGGGTCCTGTTGATCGGGAGGGGCCTGGCGTACCACAAAATGGAGGAAACGGACCTCCTACGGTCGAAACGGGGGTCCTATTGATCGGGAGGGGTGTGGCGTACCGCAAAACGGAGGAACGGACCTCCTACGGTCGAAACGGGGGTCCTGTTGATCGGGAAGGGTGTGGCGTACTGCAAAACGGACGAAATGGACCTCCTACGGTCGAAACGGGGGTCCTATTCATCGGGAGGGGTGTGGCATAATGCAAAACGGGACTCCATGGGATACTGTTCATCTCCACCATCAACCTCCTCTAGCCTCCACGGGCTACCGTCGACCTCCTCCAGCCTCCACGGGCTCCTGTTCATCCAGCCTCCACCGTGCGCTACTCCACCGCCACTGCTCAACCACCCTCCACGGGCACCCTCCACCGCTTCACTGCTCATCCAGCCCTCCACACCACGGGTCCTGTTAAACCACCCTCCACGGCCACCCTCCACCGTCTCACTGCTCATCTAGCCCTCCACACCACGGGTTGCTGTTCATCCAGAGGCAACGCCACCGCCACTTTTCATCCAACCCCCCCCACGCAACGCCATCGCTCATCCCAGAGGCAGCATCGATCGGCTTCGCTAGCAGCAGAGCGGCGAACCGCTCCATCGGGTTCATTAACAGCCATCGATCGATCCATCGGGTTCGAGAACGCCAGCCTGCAGTCTGTCCTCGCCGGGTTCAGTTAGAGCCCAATGCCTCGCTTCGGGTTCAGTTAGAGCCAACGCCACGCACACACGCCACAGTCGACAGAGAAATGCGATCGCTCAGCCCCGACCTCCCACCGTAACCGCAACTCCCGAAATTTTCCTTCCCTTGCTTCTACCACGGTTTTTCCGTCATGGACGGCCCAAAGAATGTCATGCAGCTGCATCTCCGGCCCGCCCAGGACGAAAAGCCCATTTTTTGTCATGATTTTTTTTCATAGAAGTAGGAGCCCTCCACATCTATGATGATACCGGGTTTTGTCACAATTATCGTCATAGAAGTGTCATATGTATGACAGAGAAAAAAATTGTTCGGCCCAAAATGTCACGGATGTGTCTTTTTTTTGTAGTGCATGTACTTTATGCATGCATGCATTGCAATTAATGCATTCGTAAACACAATTTTTGAGGAAAACAAGCGCATTAATTGAGTGGTTTTGCAAACTACAACAATTGTTCCACCACTCACCATCTACCTTGGTTGGTGAGATTTTTGAATTGATCCCTATAAACCAGAAAGGAGGTTTAACTAAGCAAAATGTTTGACCAAATCCTTTCTTAAGAAATACAACTGGACAGATTTACGGCTTGAAAATTTATTGCATGATGTAGGTTATGATATTGTTTCAAATCCTGGATCTTAAATTTCAGAAAATCCAAAAGTGAGCATAAATTCTTGAAACTGAGCATGCTCACGTGATATGGCACAAATATTACTTCGTAAGTTTTTTCTTCAATTCGGGACAAGCTGCTTATGACAAGTTGCACAAATGAAGAGCCAAGGTATTTTGGAACAAAGACCTGTAACGTTAAGGCGAACGCTTTCACTATTGAAACCGTGGGCGTTTACGTGCCGCCACGAGTCCCCTCTTCTCATCGGCAGGTGCCGTCCCAGCAAGCGTGTGAGTTGACGGGAGGCGTGCGAGCAGACCGCTGCGCCGGCTGTCAGGGAGGCGTGCGAGCAGACCGCTGTGCAGACTCACCGGGAGGCGAGCCCTTTGACCAGGCTCCGCCGCCCACCGTTGTCCCAACTGTTCCCACTTTTAATGTCGCCGACGCCGCAGTTTAAAATCAACCCCGCACTACCCGGTATCGCTACAATCCTCTCTCTTCCTCTCCGATTCTCCTGTCGTCTACCTCCAACTAGCCTGACCTAAACGTACGCCATGCCGCATCACGATGGTGTGCCCTTAGTGTTCTAGTTTCATGAGGAAGACACCTAGTAGGAGTCTCAAGAACATAAGGCGCTTTGGGACAAGCTTGAACTGGCCTTGCAGGAAGACGCCGTCCCCGCTCCCGTTTCGGCTCCCGTCGCCCCGACTGCGCCAGCGCCCATCCCCGTGGCATTGATGGCCTGGGAGCCGCACATTGTCGCCGAGCTTGATGCCACGGAGTTCCACGAGGTCCCCGCCGACTTTCACGCGTCCGTGCACCTGCCAGCGGAGTACGCCAACAACGGCGCAAGACGCTGCCGTCACCGTCGGTCAGTAGCCCGACGACACACAGAGCACGGCAGAGGAGCCGCTTCCCAACGCGAGACGCCCCCGCCGCCGCCGCGTAATCTAAATTTGCCATGAAAAACGTTCGGATTGCCATGATTAAAATCCGAACGTTTATCATTTCTGTTTATTTTATATCGATCGTCGTATAATTTAAAGTCGGAGTCAGACTGAACGAAATGTATGGTTCGATCGATTGAATATTCTGCTAGAGCCGTATCAAATTAAATATAAAACGTCATCAAGCCACATGTATTCCTTGTCATCCAACGACCTAGACTGCTTCAATGTCGAGCGCTCAACACGTTTAGCGTGCAGTTAATTTCATGCCAAAAATCTTATATTTACTAATCGGAGGCACCATACGAGGCTTCACGTTAATCCTTGGAAACTAAGAAAATTAGCCGTCTGATCATTGAATTAAGTATCTATCACCGTTGGATGCTTGCCTCAAGGAGTCCTCAACTCATGTCCCACGTTCTATTCCAAAAAAAAAACTCCTGCCCCACGTTAACATGCCTCAAGGAGTTTGTTCAAAAAAAACATGCCTCAAGGAGTCCTGAACACCTACCCCACGATCTATCCAAACAGACTCATGTCCCACGTTAACGCATCTTCATCACCAAAAGAAAAAAAAAGAACCCATCTCCCGCAGTCTCCTTCCTCCCTCGATCTTCCTCCCTCTCATGCACCAGCTAAAAAACCCCAACAATGCACAAACCCTAGCGCTGCTCCTCCTCATCCGTTGCTTTTCTCTCCTCACAAAGCAGGCAAGAAATCCATTATCCATGAATCTGTAATATGTTATTCTACAGCCCGTTCAATCAGCAGCACAGTTCGTGACAAGATCATGCACTCCAGGGAACGAGGGGCACTAACAGCGGCAGCTTGCATCTGTTCCAGTGTAAGTACGCAATCCTTGCAGTAGCTTTTTATCCTTTGAATCTCCTTGCCTTCCCAATTTTGAAGACGCATCAGTCCGATGTCTTTAGTTCATGAATTTATTCCAAGTGGGTTGATGTAGTGGACGAGGTGCAGCAACAGCTATTTGAAGTAGATCAGGTCGATGACACTGTTGGTGTGTGGTGATGCTGCTAAGTGAAAAACTGCAGCCAGTCGACTAGCGGCAAAGTTGTTCACCTCCTCGACACCCTAATGCTAGATGGGAATTATAGAGATCCATCAGATGTTACAAACCAAGAAATATAATCCATTAGATTGCACATTAGTTAATAGAGTCCCAGATGATCGATCCACGTACTCAATGCAGCAACTCTTCTTCCTTTGCCAAACCCGTCCCAGCTTCTGCTCTCCTTAGCATGTCCCCAGGTTGCAGTCCTTTTCTTCCTCGCCTAGCACACCACCAAGAGTTCTACATTCTTCTGTCAAATTTCCTACATGTCTATGACCTGTATGTTGTGGTACCAGAAATACGCTATGTGTTGCATGTAGGATGATTAAGAAAATTAACTGATAGATCAATTATGACGGCAACACTGCTTTGATCTCCCTGCTCCATGGCGTGGGTTTTCCATTTCCTACTCCACGTAGATAGCTCTCTCAATAACCCATGAAGATAGCTTAGTGCCGGTAAGTTATCAATAATCTATACCTTGACATGGACTTAATAGCCAGATCCATGCGGGATTTGAAAACCAGGGCTAATGAAAGGAGGCAGGGTGTCGATGGCACACATTATTCGTTCTGCAGAATTCTCATGCATCTTCTCAAGTTTTACTAATTCATTCTTTCCCTGCAACTGGCAAGTTATTATGCTGTGAATAGTTGATCCGATGTATGATGATACAAACCATGGAATTAACTTTTGTTTCCTAAATTTCCCCAACCACGGCGCAGATCTGTATTGACTAATAAAGTAAATAACAACAGGTTTGTCTTCTGTCATTTATTTATGTTTGCTAGCAACAGTGGTTCTAACAATGCTGGTCCTCTAACATACATTTTGCATCCATTTTACTAAAGGTGTAGGTGTACTGAAAGAATAGCATGGGTTACTCTTCTTTCAAGGTGTAGGTGTACTGAAAGAATAACATAGCTCAAGTAAATTTATATTCATCGCCTATTCCTGTACTGGCTGAATTTTTATTCAGAAGGTAGTCTTTATTTTGCGTTGTTGTGGATTTGCATTTCTATAAAAATTTCCCTTTAATTTTCTCTCTCTAAAGGATGATTGCCTTTTTTGTGAAGACCTATGTGTGGATGTTTTCGTTTATAATAGCCTGTCAATCGTTTGAACATTCATCACTTTCCACTTCTATAATTATCTAATTATATGTTTCAATATCAGGTGGTACGTGGCCATAGTTGTCTGCTTTGCCTTAATTATTGCCTTGCTTTTCACATGCAGGCCTGTGCTCATATGTGATACAATTCTTTGGATGGTTAAGATAGGAAGAACTATTCTTTGACATGTGGACCCATGGCAATTCTCATCAAGCTAACTCTTCTGTTCCATAGTAAACTTTTAGGAGATCTCTAATCAATACTGCAGAGAAATTAGTGAAGATGGCGCCATCATAGTGCCTTCTAGGTTATATAAGTGTGTTCACTATCCGGTTCTTTTCCCAGTTCGTTTACTAGATGACACATGTATTATATAATGTATCATATTGTTTTGGGCCGATATTAAAGTACGCACTCCACTAAATAAATGATATTTTCTGGATGTTAAAGATGTCAGACACAAGGGTAGACAAACTTTACTACTTTTATATTCCTTCTAAAAGAAATCAGGCAACAGAAAAATGGATCAAGAAACTTATATCAAGCTCAGGTCTTCATAGTGGGATATATAGAAGAGAATGTCTATGGATAAATAAATGCACTATGTAGTTAGGATATTCCGGTGACTTTCAAAGTTTGTTGTTTTATTTCCTTAAATTTACAGACATATTCATCATTTTTTATGTGATCGACCCGGAGGGTAAATTCCAACAGACACATGTCTGCTTTCTACTTATGTAAACACATATCTTTATTTGTCGAGAGCAAACTCTTAAAATAAGTGAGATGTATGTTGTAAAACTGAGATGTCATGATATGTTATCCAGTTATTGGTGTAATTGTTGTAACAGATTAAATATTCCAGTCAACTTTTATTATGATTCAACTGCTACAAGTAAAGTATATTGGCTGTGTTTTACATCTTGCATATTGATTCTTCTCACACCATTGTAAGATGCTCTATTGTATATTGTGTGAGAAGTTTCTCGTTTTTGCATGCCTAATGGGGTTAAGTAACTAACGACTAAATTTGAGGCTCTTGCAGCACACTACGGTGCAAGATTTAACATAATAACTGAGATAGTATAATTCTTCATTGATTTATTTATGCTATTTTCTGATATTAATAGATCGGATGTCATTTTCTATGTTCTTAGAGTTGGATATTTTTACCCTTCTGGATTTGGGTATATAACTTAGTTTTCTTCTTTGTGAGGGACCCGAAATCTAGGACACATTCTCTATTATAATGGTTCCACACTATGCATTCAGTCAGTAGATTTGGCATGTAGTACCCTCATAACAACAAAATATTCCATGCCTCAGTACTAATATTCATTAGGTGAGTATCTACATATTCTATATTTTGAACAAGTGACTATTCGTGGATATAATAAATAGTATTAGTCTAGAATACTTTCTTCTTGAAAAAAACATCAATATTTTTGGATTTACGTGTACCAAAATGACTAACCCGTGCAGAAGCACCGGTTGATGACTAGTAGTGCTAATCACATGACAACACGCAAATAATATCCTAGTAGTTAATATCCGCATGCACTTAATATACTTCCAAATTAACGTGCATTGCACATACACACTGACTAGTGCTGCTAGTACGTGAAACTGATGCCGTGACTTGTGAACACGTCCAGATATGGTCAACGGCAACATCGCCCACGAGTTCTTCCTGTTTGCCCGTGCGTCTAAACGCGGAAGGGGAGGAGAGAGAGAGAGAGAGAGAGAGAGAGAGAGAGAGAGAGAGCACATGGAATTCACCAGTAAGTGAAGGCGAATAGTACTAAAAATAATATTACATGTTATCCATTAATTAGGCTGTGGTAATATAAAAACATTATGTGAATAAAGGAGTACAACAAACATTGCTATTCTACGATGTTGCCTATTGACGTCGGGCTTGAAGGCCCGGTCGCATGTTCGATCCTCGCCCTTTATTTTTTAATTTGTATATGGGTCCAAATTTGTTTCATGACATGTGGGACCCTCGGTGTGTAGTTTGTAGCACTTTAATTTGTGGGTCGAAATTTGTTCCATTCCAAGTGGACTATCGGTGTGTAGTTTTGTAGCTTATTTATAATAATTAAAGAGAACAACATAGTTTTTTCAATAATACCATGGTGCGACGTTGAAGGCGAGAAAGGATGTGCGAGAGAGCGATGAACGAGCCAGAGGGAAATCAACTAGGGGAGTTGCATGGGTTGCAACGGCGTTTGGAGTAGTTGTGGGCCGAATGCTACGAAAATATAATCTAAACCGACCGGAATAAATGCCTACACAAATTAATCCAAGGTTGGAGTGCCCCTCGTAATGTAAATAGCCCCGGCTTTGCGAGGGATGGAGAGGTAGTAGCTTCAACGCGTGGAAGATACGATATGAGAAAGCGAGGTCAATCGAGAGACATATAGATAGAGAGACAAAGTGAGTGTGGTCCGACATTCATTGAACAAATATATATGCTCCGGAGAGATATTGTCCGATTGAGCTTTTGGTAAGGGTGAGGGCTGTAAGATAGAGCTTGAGAGATGATCCAGTCATAGACGTGTAGATATATTTTGTGTGTGGGAGGAAGCAAGGTCAACCGATCACATAGGCTCGCCGTGCGATCGAAAGAGTGAGACGGGTTGGAGAGAGTGACCTAGATAGATGATGTGCGTGAGAGAGTATACAATGTGAATAGGTCGAATTGGGCTCAAACATGGTGATATATCGTTTTTGTCCGAGAAAGAGCGAGGTAAATCGAGACATACGGAGAGAGAGATATAGAGAGAGAGAGAGAGAGAGAGAGAGAGAGAGAGAGAGAGAGAGAGATTGACTGAGCGTGGCCCACCATGAGGTCGAAGAGTGGCGGTGGCTTGATGGACTGACCTAGATAGACAATCTGCGTGAGAGAGTATAGAGTGTGTCGATCGAGGCCCTAACAGGAGATATATCATTTGTGTGTGAAAGAAAACGAGGTTAAACGAGACTCGATAAAGAGAGCTAGATTGAGCGAGTGTGGCCACCGTATGGAAGAAAGAGTGAGACAGTCTCGATGGAGTGACCTAGATATACAACGTATGCTCAGGCGCACGATAGGTTGGGGGCTAGATAGGCAATGCATTTATTTAGCGTGAGAGGGTGAGAGGGAGAGGGGAGAGAGAGAGAGCTCGGCATGGGGTGCAATGGCGGTGTGTGAGGTAAATACATATGGTAATAGGAGGGAAAAAGGGGTTGTGTAGTTGAGAGACTTAGAGATCGAAACATGGAGAGAAAGAATGAACGTGTGTTGGAAACCAATAGCTTGCTAAGGTGGTTAGAGAGGAAGATTGACCGATACAGAAGTATGTAGCATTTGTGCGCTGGGACGGGGGGGGGCTAAAACAACATTTGAATGTACATAGTACGAGACTTAATATCGATGTTTCAATTCGGTGTACATTGTAAGATTTGAACCGAGGACCAGGCATACGGGTAATTATTTTGAATTCATGCCATACTAAGTTTCAAAAAGTTGACATTGGCTCAATTCGTTGTGCTATTTTGTAGGTCATATGTTTGAATCCATCCAAAAGTTTTCTCACTACCATGGTGTTCATCATATACATATGAATATGTATTAAAAAAGTAGCATGGATACTGTCGTGGAATTGTCACGGCAGATGTCCTCATGAAAGGACTTAGTCGTAGGGCCATCGTACGGGTTTACCTAGAGGGGTTAAAGCGACACAAGACACGGAATTATACTGGTTCGGCCCCTTCGATGAAGGTAAAACCTACGCCCAGCCAGATGTGATTGATATGGTTTCGCGACTAGGGAGCAATAGCCTTGCCTTAGCCTCAATCCTCTGTCCCTAACTCGCCGCTGGTCGCCCCTTATATACACGGGTTGACGCCCGGCCGATCTACAGAGTCCCAATCCGGCTCATACAAGAGTCCGGCCTGGTCTCTCCTTTCTTGTGTTACAACACAAGCTACAATACTAAGGCGGTTTACATACATGGACCTTAATTCGCCTCTGGGCTCCAGGCTTCCATATGGGCCTGGATCATGAACGAGGGTAAACCGGCCCTTCCGGGGCGGTTCACACTCCGTAGTTGTATCCCCAACATTAGGCCCCAGATTGACTTGAACCGGTTCAGGTTAATCTTCAACATCTTCAGGAAACTCTTGTTCTCCTTTCATATTTTGTAAACCGCCACCCGCTTGAACCGCCGTGACATCATCCACTGATCTTTGTGTCAGGGCACCCTGACGTCATTTTGAACAAAAAGATCCAAACAGTAATATTCCCTTCATTAAGGCTATCCCGGGAATCGAGGCGGCCGCTGCACCTTCCGCCGCTTTTGACTCCTCGATTCTCGCGCCCGTTGATTGCTCCGGTCCCTTATAAATAGACCGGTCGGGCCATTCTCTTCTTCTTCTTCCTCTCTTCTCCTTCCTCGCGACGCTCCGACCCTGAAGCTCTTGCCGTCGCCCTCAACCTTCGACCGACGCTTCACACCGGGCCGCTGCATCAACCTGATCCTACCAGAGTTTCAGTGCTCCTCCGCGGTTTCCGCTCGTCAGGTAAGGTTTCCTTCAAACCCTAGATCTCATCTGAAAACTCTGTTCGTCTCATAGCTCGTAAGCGTTCATACCAGTTCTTCATACTTGCTCCGCCATGGCCGTACGGCTCAGCCGTGCCGCACATCCTGTGCAAATGGCTGCCCCGCCATCCAATCAATTCTTTATGCACCGTTTCCTTTGTTCAGACCCTCAAACGCATAATGCCCGAACCCTCATGCTCTTCATGAGGTTTACATAAGTCGTAAAACTTTTCTTATTAGAGCTTCGATAGATCTCAATTACTTCCACTCGTATGTGAAAACTGTTTGTCCGTACTTAGCAGTTATTTTTTAACTCTGCCTTATCTGGCGGTTTAACTTTTGATAGCTAATCCGTCACTCCATTAGTCCTCAGTTAAACCGGAACGGGAAGCCGGCTGCTGAATTGCCGGTTTAACAATATCTGCAATGTCTCCTCAATATCCGTCACTCCATCCGTTTTCTTCATTTCTTTCGCAGCTTTAGTTTTCCGGAATGGCTCCTCAATTCTCCGCTTGCAACTGGGTCCGGTCCAAAATCATTGAAACGCAGCTCAACGGCTATGTCACCACTGGCGGTTTGGCTCCAAAAAATGTCCTCCATTGGCGTGTTCCGGAGGGCGAGTTTCCTCCCGAGCCACAAGCGGGAGAAGTAATTGTTTTTATGCAGCACCTAGACCGGGGGTTCTCCCCGCCCGGTTCAAAATTTTTCCGGGATGTCCTTGCCAGTTTGCAACTCCATCCGCAAGATATCGGCCCAAATTCCGTGTCGAATATATGCAACTTTCAAGTCTTCTGTGAAGTCTATCTTCAAGAAGAACCATCTGTGGAGCTATTCCGCGATTTTTTCCATTTGAACCGTCGCACAGAATTTTCTGATGGTCCCAACACAGAACTGGGCGGCGTTTCAATCCAGAAGAGGAAGGAAGTGGATTTTCCTCACGCCAAACACCACAGCCATCCAAAGGATTGGAACCAAACCTGGTTCTACTGCCGGAACACCGCTCCTGCCAACGAAAACCCCTTGCCGGGTTACCGTTCTCACCGCTCAAGAACCAGCATCCGCTGCCTGCACGCTTAACCGCCGCTGAACGGAAGAACTTCGCACCGCAAATAATCAAGCTCCGGGCTCTAATGGCTAATGGCTTAACCGGCGTGGACCTTGTGCGCTGTTGGGTTTCTTGGGGCGTTTTGCCACTAAGCCGCCGGCCCGGATTGATGCACGAGTACACCGGCAGCCTCAAGGATCCTCAAAGGCGCCACGAGCTGCCCATAACTGAACTTGAGGTCACCGAGATCGTCAAGAAGATGCTCGATGAGCCAATCTCCGTCAGCAGCCTAACCGGTTGGCTCCATTTTGTGTTGCCAACAAACCGCCGCGGTAAGTTCTACTCACCGCCTTTCAGGCTCTTGATACTCTGCTGATATACGCTAATCCTTGTTACTTCTCGGCCGACAGCTCTTTCGAAACGCACTAAACCGTTCGGCGCGCGTGTAAAGTCCAAGGCCACTAAGAAAACAGGCAAGAAGAAGACCGCCGAGTCCTCCGATCCGCCGGAGGACGAAGAATCGAAGCTGAGGTAAAACTTGACACTTATAAGGAAGCCGCCAGAACCGCTTTCCGCTTTGTGTTTCTTCTTGCATATGCTTGGCCCCTTTACATTCTTTTTTATCGACAATTTTCTTCCTGTGATGATGTCAAGCCACCAGCCGACCTCGTTGAGGTAATCTTTCTTTCTTCCGAATCCGACCTTGCGCCGGTTAAGAGAATTCGTCGCGCCGTCCGGAAAGTGAAAAAATATCATTCCTGTGCTTACTTAAATCCAAATCTTTCCTTGAAGACACAGCAGGCTGAAGAACGCCGTACAACCCGGCACAGTGGCCAACGGATTACCTCATCCGGTTTACCAGACACACCAACCCGGAAGCGTCGTCCAGAGGTGACTTGCTCTCCTGAAAAGCGTTATCCCTTAAAAGGTTTCTTCCGATGTCCTCTCAATCCGTCTGACCCGAATTATCAGGCCTCTTCCAACTCGTCTGGCGGTTCATCCACCACACAACTGCCTCCGCTGAACATTGCCGCAGGGTATGTAATTGTTGTCCGTCAATTCGATTTACCATCACCTTGGTCCATTTGTCTAAATCCAATTCTGAATATTGCAGCACCAAGGTTCGCTTGAGCAAGAAAGCGAAAACCCTTGATCCTACTCCGGATGTTGATCCGGAAAAAACCCCAGAACAACCACACGAAAATCCTCAAGCCGCCAAGGAAAGCTCGCGAAGTTGTACAAAGACGATCATCGCTGACCGCCGAAGTTGAACCGAGGTCCAAGTGGAAACCTCACAGCCTGCTCCATCAAACCCGTCCCACCGAAGCGGGTCGTGGATCATGAACCGCCGAGCCAGAGCAAAACGACATCAAGCCCAAACAAGACCGCTGAAAATGACGATGTTATTGTGACAGGTACTGGCTACACTGCTCCTAGCCAGCCGGTCGCTTTAGCAAAGCACAGCATCAAAGAAAGTTCCACTACTATGAGCAAAGACAAGGGAAGACTGATATGTCGGCTACGACAATTTCTCGCCCAAGAACTTCATTCAAGCTTCAACCGGCTTTACACAAGCCGTGACTTTGAAGCCGGTCTAGTAAATCGCATGAAGGACCGCTATGAGGTAATGAGTTGACCTTTCTTATATTTTAACTGCATAGTAGCCCCCAAGGGTCGGTTTAACTTTGCAAAGTTAAACCGGGACTTAAGGTGTGTCTCCTCATAGCAAATTGAGATCAACTAGCCATTAGCCCCCAAGTGCCAAGTTGAATACTTGTATTAAGCTTGGGACTTGTATAATGAAACCACTAACATGCTTCCTTTGTCATCAGAATGAAATATATCAACAAGTCAGCAACTCAAGGACCTCCGAACCAATCTGAAACCCAAATAGCGTAAGCCACCAAAGCCAAGGATGAGCTAAAAACTGCCCTGACCACCATGGAACAGCTGAAGGAGTGGTATAAATCCGAGCGGGTCAACTGGGACACCGAGAAAGCCGGTTTAATAAAGCGGGCGGAGGAAGCTGAGGCAGCCCTTAAACCGGTGACTGAAGAGCTTACCGGACTCAAGCGCCAAGTGCATGCCATGACCTCTGCCGTCTTTGGTAAGAAAATTTACACTGAATACACCTGTGTTAATGCTTCCGCCGGTCTAACCTGAGTTGTCTAAACCTGGTGTAGGCAAGCGTATTGCTCATCTGGGCTCTGACGTGCGGAAAAAGCTCAAGGCTTCTTACACCCTGATTGAGCAGCTATATACCGGCGCCCAGCGGGTCATATGCGCCACTTCATATGACAACACGGCGCCGTCCCTGATCAGAGAGACGCTGGACCGGCTGTCCATGATTCCGGGATAGCTTGAAGAGATGAAGCGATCCGCAGCCCGGGCTGGCACCCTACTGGCTCTGACTCGTGCCAAGGCATGGATAGCGGATCTTGATCCGGCTGATATAGCTAAAGGTTTTCCCAGCGCTCAAGAGAACGGTGAAGCCTTTGATAACGACGCCCTGAAGCGGATTACAAAGGAAATGCGTCCGTTGGCGAGTCAACTGGCCGCTGAAGCCAATCTGGAGGTTCACCGCTCTTTTTATGACGCAAACAACAAGCGGGTGGAGTTTGTCATCCCGGAAGTGCAGAGCCTTGTTCCTCCAATCCGTAAGCACACTTACGCCCCTGACGTTGATCCGGCTGAGCTGATAAGTGAAGAAGCTGTCTTTCAGGCCTTAACCCGGATTGACTGGTCTACCAATGACTTCCGGGCTTCGGGTGAGGAAGAAGAAGAAGCTGAACCGACGCCAGGCGCCGTCCCCTCTACCTCGCACCAACCCGGTGAAGCAGCGTAATCCGTCAAGCCGGGTGACATATCCAAAGCTTCAAGGCATAACTCCGCGTGAAACGCCGGGCCTCGAAAGGCTTTGTAATAGGATAGTCAGTGTCTTATATTGAACAATGCCAGTACAACCTCAGTCTGTAAACTTTTGCATGGTGGTGCTGGATCCGTTGGTTTTTGTAGTGAATCCTGCAACATATTTTGCCTGCAATCACAAGTTCTTAAACCGCCATGGCGGTTTACGCCTCTAGCCAGACTGTGATACCAATATATTTATATGAGAAAATACCAAGGTATATGATCAAAACCATGTGACACGAACATACCTGCCAGTATCAGGCACACAGTTGGCTTTAGCCAATCCCGAAGCGGAGGCCTTATAAACCATCACCGTCAAAGGAGAACAGTCCTGTAGGTATAAGACCGATTTACCGTGTAAATCGTGGTCGGGCATGATAAGCCCCTGTTACTCCATAATGTGATGTTAATAGAAAATCAAACCGAACAAAATCGCCAGCTTAAAAATGTACCAAATTCGACAACGTAACCGTTTAAAGAGGTTTGTCGCTTAAGAAGGCCAACAAAAGCCAAATGATTGGTATAAAGACCACATGGAAGCAAAAACAATGAGAAAAATCGCTTTGCAAGAAAAGGCTGTATCGAGCGGATCAGATGGTGTTACCATGGTCGGACAGACCAAGCCCCTATACGGTGTAGCGATGGTTCAAGTCAGCCAGTCCCCAACTGAACTCGTGGCATGATGCCGATCAAGTGGCATTGCAATGGTTCGGGTTCACCAAAGCCCCTAAGTGATTCTATGGCCTTAGGCCGACCAAGAGGTGTGACTGGTTCAGACGTGACCATGCCCCCAAATGATCTGGTGGCTTTACCGCTAAGAGGTGTTGCATTGGTTCGACACCACCAAGCCCCCAAATGACAAAAATTTCTGAAAATGAGGCCAAGGGTTAAACCGAGGCCGCTTCACGACAACATCTCCATGTACCAACCGGCTTTTATACGTAATGATACCCCGCTTTAGCCGAGGATCCGGTTTATTGCCTTTATTCATAATATATACATTGTCTTGATATGTACATAAGTGGAGCCAATGGCTCGTATAATAAGGTCAAGATGAGCTATGTTCCACGGCTGTTGGTCTCCTCCTCTGACGTGCGTGAGTCCTTTCGCTCTCGAACATCAATCAGATAGTAGGACCCGTTGTATAGATTCTTGCTGACCACAAAAGGCCCCTCCCAAGGTGGGGATAGCTTGTGCATATCTTTCTGGTCTTGAATGAGCCGCAGCACTAAGTCTCCTTCCTGAAAGGTTCTGGTTTTAACCCGCCGGCTGTGATACCGACGAAGATCCTGCTGGTAGACCGCCGAACGAGCTGCTGCCATATCGCGCTCTTCGTCCAGTCGATCCAAATCATCTTGCCGTGCTGCCTCGCTATCTGCCTCAACATAAGCTGCTACCGAGGCGAAGTCGTGACGGATATCATGGAAGGACCGCCCGCCCATAGACCATAAAGAACGGCGTGTATCCAGTGGATCGGTTGGGGGTAGTGTTTATACTCCATATCACCGATGGTAGCTCTTCCACCCAACAACCCGGCGTCCTCTCTAAAGGGACCATAAGCCGGGGTTTGATACCTTTCAAGATTTCCTGATTAGCTCGTTCCGCTTGACCATTGGATTGCGGGTGGCTACGAAGAAACATCAAGCGGATGTGCTCTCGCTCACAAAATTCCTTCATAGCTCCTTTGGACAAATTGGTGCCATTGTCCGTGATGATACTGTGTGGAAACCCAAACCGAAAATCACCCGCTTGATGAACTGGACCGCCGTGGCGCATCACACTTGCTAACAGGCTCGCCTCGACCCACTTGGTAAATTTATCAACCGCTACCAACAGGTGGGTCTTTTTGTCCTTGGACCTTTGAAAGGTCCAACCATATCCAGCCCCCAAGTCGCAAATGGCCAAGTAATTGGAATCATCCTCAATTCTTGGCTGGCACATGAGCACGCCTCGAGAACTTTTGGCAACCATCACATCGTCGACCAGATCCTCCGTGATCAAGATGGGCAGTCAACCAATAGAAACCATGGCGGAACGCTTTGGCCACCAGGGATTTTGAACCGGCGTGGTGACCACAATCCCCTTCATGAATCTCTCGCAATATCTCACAGCCCTCTTCAGGGGACACACAACGCTGAAATGCCCCTGACACACTGCAACGGTGCAACTCGCCATTAACAATGGTCATAGACTTAGACCGCCGAACTATCTGCCGGGCCAACGTCTCATCTTCTGGTAACTCGCCCCGGTTCATGTATGCCAAATAAGGGAGCGTCCAATCCGGAATGACATGCAGGGCCGCCACTAATTGAGCCTCCGGATCAGGGATAGCCAAATCAATTTCATCAGGAAGCTTAACTGACGGTTTGTGCAGCACATCAAGGAAAACGCTACGGACCGGTTTACGTTGAGAGCCCAGCCGCTCAAAGCATCACCGCCGTTCTTCCGACGATCCACATGGTCCACCTGATATCCTTTAAAATGTCCTGCAACAACATCCACTTCCCGACGATATGCAGCCATGAGTGGATCTTTGAGTCCCAAGCACCGGATACTTGCCGGGCCACCAAGTCCGAGTCACCAAAGCATTTAACCCGCTGAGATTCATTTCTTAGCCATCCGGAGACCATGGAGCAAAGCTTCATACTCGCTGCATTGTTAGTACAAGGGAACATTAGGCGGAGAACATAACAGAACTTGTCACCTCGTGGGGAAGTTAATACGACTCCAGCCCCGAGCCCTCCAATTGCTCGGACCCATCAAAGTGGATGGTCCAATAGGTGTGATCCGCTTCTCTCCGGGCGCTTGCAACTCCGTCCCAATCATTAATGAAATCCACAAGTGCCTGAGATTTTACGGCTGTCCGGGCACATACCTTAAACCATGCGCCCAAGCTCTATAGCCCACTTAGCAATCCGCCACCGCTTCCGGTTCAAGATGATATCGCCTAAGGGGCCGAATCGACCACCGTGATGGGGTGCCCATGGAAATATTGCTTTAGCTTCCGGCTTGCCATAAAAACTCCATATACTAGCTTCTGCCAATGCGGATATCTTTGTTTGGATTCGATGAGAACCTCGCTGATGTAATAAATCGGCACTGAACCGGATACTCCTTCCCCGCCTCCTTGCGCCCACCACAATAGCCACACTTACTGCCCTGGCATTAGCAGCAACATATAATAGGAGCGGCTCCTTGTCAATAGGGGCAGCAAGAACAGGCGGGTTGGCCAGCTGCCGCTTTAAATCCTCCAATGCCTCATCGCAGCCGAGCTCGCATTTAATTGATCCGCCTTCTTCAAAGATCTGGTACAAAGGGATGGCCTTCTCCTAGGCGATCGATAAACCGCTTAGCGCAGCAATCCGGCCTGTCAAACGTTGGACATCGTTGATGCACTTTGGCTTAGCCAAGGAGGTGATAGTCGTAATCTTCTCTGGATTAGCCTCAATCCCCCGGTTGGACACAAGAAAACCCAACAATTTGCCTGCCGGAACACCAAAGACGCACTTGGCCGGGTTGAGCATCATCTTGTACACCCGCAAGTTGTCAAAAGTTTCCTTTAAATCCTCAATCAATGTTTCCTTCCGCCTTGATTTCACCACGATATCATCCACATAAGCGCACATTACGGCCGATCTGTTCATGCAAACAATTCTGCACGCAACGCCGATAAGTTGCTTGGGCGCTCTTGAGCCCAAAAGGCATAGATACGTAATGTAAGGCCCCAAAAGGTGATAAACGCCGCTTTCTCCTGGTCCTTAACCGCCATCTTAATCTGGTGATAACCGAATACGCATCCAAAAAGCTCAAACGCCACAACCCGCCGTCGCATCAATGATCTGGTCAATGCGGGAGGGCGAAGGATCTGCTGGACAAGCCTTGTTAAGATCTGTGTAATCCACGCATACGCGCCAAGTGCCATTCTTCTTAAGGACCAACACCGGATTAGCAAGCCACTCGATGAAAGACTTCGACGATAAACCCTGCTGCCAAAAGCCTAGCAACTTCTTCTCCGATGGTTTTGCGCCTTTCCTCATTAAACCGGCGAAGAAACTGTTTTACCGTTTGTATTTCGGTCAACATTAAGAGTGTGCTCAGCGAGTTCCTCGGTACACCCGCATGTCAAGGCTTCCATGCAAAATGTCCCGATTCTCACGGATGAACTCGATGAGCGCGCTTCCTATTTAGGATCCAAGTTGGCACCGATGGTGAACTGCTTGGACGAATCTCCGCACAAAATCAACAAGCTTCGCCTCGCCGCCGATTTGAACTTCAAGTCCGGATCATGCTCAGTAGTTGGCTTCTTCAAAGGGGTCATATCCGCGGATCAACATTATCTTTATAGTACTTTAGCTCTTCCGCTGCAATAAACCGACTCTGCAGAAGTCGCATCACCTTCCTCGCACTCCAGAGCGATCCGGCGCTCCCATGAACCGTTATCATTCCTTTGTGACCCGACATTTTCAGCTGTAAGTAGACATAACAGGCCGTGCCATAAACTTAGCATAAGCCGCCGCCCAAAGAGGGCGTGGTAAGGGCTTTGAATTTTCACCACCTCAAATGTCAATGTTTCGCTCGAGTCATGTTCGCTCAAAGGTCACCTCCAGAGCTATCTTACCGACCGGCACGCCGACTTACTGTGCACCACTCCGTGAAACACTGTGGCTGGACGGCCTAAGATGCCTATCCGCTAACCCCATACGCGGAAGGTCTCGTAGTACGTGATGTTGATACTGCTTCCTCCATCCATAAGAACCTTGGTAAACTTGTACCCTCCTACCGGGTGCCACCACCAGGGCTAATCGACCTGGATTGTAAACCCGGGAGGATGGTCCTCTCTGCTCCACACAATCGGCTGCTCGGACCAGCGTAGGTAATGCGGCGCAGCCGGTTCAACAACACTGACCGCCCGCCTTTGAAGTTTTCGGTCTCGTCGGTCCAAGCTGGTGGTAAAGACGTGGTACTGTCCACTATTCAACTGCTTTGGGTTACTCTGATAACCCGACTGCTGCTGTTGTTGATTGTAGCCCCCTTGGTTCTGACTGTTCTGATTACCTTGATTATTCTGATTGCCTTGCCCGCCCGGATTACCACCGAATCCTGGGCTGGGATTTCCTCCACCGTAACCCGGGGCGGACCCTGAACCGCCACCGGGCCCTTGATCATACCGAAAGAGTTGGAGTTCT
Source organism: Aegilops longissima (assembly GCA_021605205.1). NCBI lineage: Eukaryota > Viridiplantae > Streptophyta > Magnoliopsida > Poales > Poaceae > Aegilops > Aegilops longissima. Next base: position 22,857,903 of record CM038682.1, read on the forward strand.
TGAACTCCTGCATAATATAACAATCCTTCCAAAGGTGGTTCGCGGTACCTCCTTCGCCCCATGCTTCGACAAGGTTGATTCAATATGAAATTCAAACGATCCGGATTGTGACCGCCCCTGTTTGACTGCCTACCCCTGCGCCGCTGACCCTTGTCCTGTGCGTTGGTGTTGGCCACAAAGCCCATGTTGCCGTTCGCTTTACGCTTGTTCCCTCCATTGCCTGCCGAATGATGCTGCTGGCCCCTGGAGTTGCCGTTCTGTTTTCCCTTCCCCACTTCATCATTCTCAGATTCGGGATCCTTGGTACTATCGTAATCAGCGCATTTTACCAAAACGCCCATTAGAGTGCCCATGTCGTGGCAAAACGCTTCATGCGACTCCAGCTTCAATTTCAATGGCTCTCACCGCAATTGGCTTCCATGGTCAAGATCGCAGAATCCGGGTTGATCCGTCCAAGAATGTAAACTTCCGAAACGCTGCGCACCCAATGGGTGGTAGACTCTCCTCCGCCTGGACACAAGCTGCCGATCCACCACGTACATGGGCTGTTTACAGGTGTCTTTGAAATTTTGATGAACCGGTTCGAATCGGGTCCACGAGCTGATAGAGTTGGGCGGCAAGTTCTTCAACCAAGTCCGGCCGCACCTTCCAAAGATCATTGTGAAGTACTTCGCACATGCGGCTTCATCCACGCCTAGCATCTCCATGGCCATCTCGTAGCTTTCTATCCACGCCTCGAGCCAAATCGGCAAGATAATTTGGCACCTTGCGTAGCCCCTTGAAGTCCTTGGGCAAGCGCACGCTATGTAAAGCGGGACGAGGCAAGGCACCCCAAAGAGCCGACGTGACCCCTGGTTCAAGATGGTCGGACGAACCGGCGCGGGCGGATGATCCTCTGCTTGTGCTGCTAACTCGCCTCCCTACGTGCCTGGCGCGTCCACTACCACTTGAGCATCTTCAAAGCCGCCGCGGATTGTTGCCGCGAGGCGGACCACGCTGCGCATTGCTTGATACGGCCGGTTCGCCGACGCTGCGGCTATAGCTCCGCTCGGGCGGGGGTGGAGGATCCGATCCCGACTGCATTTAATACGCTTCTTGCTGAGCCAGGGCCGCCCCGAGGAGCTCCTTAACCCGGCGTGTCTCTACCGCCCGGTGAATCGCCTTCAATTGAATCGCCCCAACCGTGCCGCAGCTGCCACAAGATTATCCATCGGGTTGGAGTAGTGACCGGAGGTGTCTGCACGGTCTGGGCGCACCGGTATGATGGCGAGGTAGATCTACCACCCGGGCTGAACTGGCGCGCCGCCCCAAAGCTTCCGCCGGTTTACCAACGGCGGCGGATTACTGGTCCCTGCCCCGGGTATTGAAAGCTCCCTACCTCAAAACTGAAGGTAAACGGACCTGTACTTCCTTTTCATAACTTCTCGTGACGCGCTCGTCCAGCTCGAGCCTATAAGCTCACATCCAAAGCGGCTCGCTCCATCGCCATCCGCTCGTCCGCGGCCGCCAGTCCGCTTTAGCTTTAGTGATCTGTTCTCACCTTTGCAATCTCCGCGTTGTGCAGGTCCTGATCCGGGCGGATTAGCTTCCGCCATGAGCACAGCCAATGCGCCGAAAAGCTCGACAAAACTTGAGCGGTGGGCGACAGGGGCCTCCGCCCCGGCTGCCATCACCGCTGCTGAACCGGGCGACCAGGGGCGCCATGGTCGAAGAGTGAAGCGCCTCCTGCATCGCCATGAAGACCCCAACCCGTTGGGTAGATCAAGGTCCGAATACTCTCACCGCCGGAACAGCCCCGATCTGGCCATCCTGCAGCTGGTATAGAGATTCGCTCTCCGCCGATTATTCGTCGCGAGTAAACGACGATTCATCACCAGATGCTGATCCGCCAGAACCTCCGTGGACGACTCCCACGAAAACATGCTTGACCGCCGGTTTAGCCAGGGCAGGACTCTTCTTCGCCCGCTGAGCCGTCTCGACGAGGTCAGTGCAGACGTCCGGCCCAGGCCCTGACTCGCCGATCTTGCCGATGAACACGTATGCCGCCAAAGGGGACCCGGTACCAGATTAACCGAGCCGCCTCGGGGCCCCATCCGCATCGTCGATGTCGAGCTTGCCGCGACGACTCTTAGTCATCCGCCCATCGCGATAGCCTTCGAGTCCTTCAACTTGCCCTCTAAGATCATCAAACCATCGTGCGATAGCCCCACGGTGGGCGCCAACCGTCGTGGAATTGTCACGCAGATGTCCTCATGAAAGGACTTAGTCGTAGGGCCATCGTGCGGGTTTACCTAGAGGGGTTAAAGCGACACAAGACACGGAATTATACTGGTTCGCCCTTCGATGAAGGTAAAACCTACGCCCAGTTGTGATGTGATTGATATGGTTTCGCGACTAGGGAGCAATAGCCTTGCCTTAGCCTCAATCCTCTGTCCCTAACTCGCCACTGGTCGCCCCTTATATACACGGGTTGACGCCTCGCCGGTCTGAGAGTCCCAATCCGCTCATACAAGAGTCCGGCCTGGTCTCTCCTTTCTTGTCTTACAACACAAGCTACAATACTAAGGCGGTTTACATACATGGACCTTAATTCGCCTCTGGGCTCCAGGCTTCCATATGGGCCTGGATCATGAACGAGGGTAAACCGGCCCTTCCGGGGCGGTTCACACTCCGTAGTTGTATCCCCAACAGATACAGTGAAATGCGAAATCCACATTATAATTGGAGATCGCTATGTGACACACACTCTAATTCAAATAACTAACTACGTGACACACACTCTAATTCAAATAACTAATTATGTGACACACTCTAATCCACGTTAGCGTGGGTACCGTTTTGATTTTTTTTCAAATAACTCCTCATTAATTAATTTATAGTACTCCTCTGCTCACTTTTATAAGACCTTGAAGACATTTCGCACAATGTGCAAAACAGTTCATTTTAAGTTGTCTGAAACGACTTACAAAAGTGAACGGATGGAGTACCTCGTCTCGAATGACTATTTATTGCAAGGAAAACACGTGCATGGTAATACATACAGATTCGTTTGCAAATGAAAGAAGATTCGCTTGCATTCTCAAATGTAGGCGCACCAGTGCAGACCAGGTCGTCGTCGGGTGGGTGCTGCTTGCCAGTGCCTTAAAGGCAACTACCCTTGGTGATGACATGTGGGCCAGCCACCTGTTGGGCCCACATGTCATGGACACAAAGGCAGGTCCTTAAGGCACCAAGCATAGTCCCGCTGTGGTGGTCGCATGTGTCGGACGGACGCCAGAGCACCCAGCCACCCACCTCCCCCCAAAAAAAAGGACGATGACAATATAAGTTTGTGCCTCCACGTTTCGTATTGAAATATCTAGCGGCCCCAATTCCAGCCCTGCAAAATCTCTCTTCTCCACCGTCCCCTTCTGCGCCCAGATTGCTCAAATCCCTAATTCACTGCCATCCCTCGAATCGCCCCTCGTCTCATCCCTTTCCCCATCGTTCCCCACCTCTGTGCCGGACGACGACGACGAAGACTGTTGGTGAACGTTGCAGAAAATTAAAATTTTTCCTACGGTTTCACCAAGATCCATCTATGAGTTCATCTAAGCAACGAGTCAAGGGAGTGAGTTTGCATCTACATACCACTTGTAGATCGAAAAGGAAGCGCTCAAGGGATGGTGATGATGGAGTCGACTTGCCGTGGTTCGGATCACCGATGACCAAGTGCTGAACGGACAGCACCTCCGTGTTCAACACACGTACGGTACGGACGACGTCTCCTCCGTCTTGATCCAGCAAGGAGGAAGTAGAGGTTGAGGAAGACAGCTCCAACGGCAGCACGACAGCGTGGTGTTGTTGGTGCAGCAGTACTCCGACAGGGCTTCGCCAAGCACGTACGGAGGAGGAGAGGTGTTGGGGAGGGGAGTGGCTGCGCATTGGCTTCTGTCTGCAGCCCTCCCCTCACCCCTCTATTTATAGGGGAAAGGGGCAAGGGGGGCCGGCCCCTCTAGATGGGAATCTAGAGGGGGGGCGGCGGCCAGGAGGGGGGCTTGCCCCCAAGCAAGGGGGCCCTCTAGGGTTCCCCCAACCCTAGGCGCAAGGGCCCAAGGGGGGTGCCCAGCCCACCAGGGGCTGGCTCCTACCCCACGCAGCCCATGTGGCCCCCGGGAGGGGTGGCCCTCCCGTGGACCTCGGGACCCTTCCGTGGCCCCTGACAATACCGATATGCCCCAAACTTTCCGGTGTCCGCTTGACAACTTCCCATATATAAATCTTTACCTCCGACTATTCCGAACTCCTCGTGACGTCCGGGATCTCATCCGAGACTCAACAACATTCGTAATCACATACAAGTCTTCCTAATAACCCTAGCGCCACCGAACCTTATGTGTAGACCCTACGGGTTCGGGAGACATGCGACATGACCGAGACGGCTCTCAGTCAATAACCAACAGCGGATCTAGATACCCATGTTGGCTCCTACATGCTCCTCGATGATGTCATCGGATGAACCACGATGTCAAGGATTCAAGCAACCCGTATACTATTCCCTTTGTCGACGGTATGTTACTTGCCCGAGACTCGATCGTCGGTATCCCAATACCTCGCTCAGTCTGTTACCGCAAGTCACTTTACTCGCATCAGAATGCATGATCCCGTGACCAGACACTTGGTCACTTTGAGCTCATTATGATGATGCACTACCGAGTGGGCCCAAGGATACCTCTCCGTCATACGGAGTGACAAATCCTGCCTCGATCCGTGTCAACCCAATGACACTTTCGGAGATACCGTAGTGCACCTTTATAGTCACCCAGCCGTTGTGACGCTTTGGTACACCCAAAGCACTCCTACGGTATCCGGGAGTTACACGATCTCATGGTCTAAGGAAGAGATACTTGACATTGGAAAAGCTCTAGCAAAACGAACTACACGATCTTGTGCTATGCTTAGATTGTCTTGTCCATCACGTCATTCTCCTAATGACGTGATCCCGTTGTCAATGACATCTCGATGTCCATAGTCGAAACCATGACTAACTGTTGACCAACGAGCTAGTCAACTAGAGGCTCACTAGGGACGACAGGTCTATGTATTCACACGTGTATTACGATTTCCGGATAATACAATTATAGCATGAATAAAAGACAATTATCATGAACAAGGAAATATAATAATAATGCTTTTATTATTGCCTCTAGGGCATATTTCCAACAGTCTCCCACTTGCACAAGAGTCAATAATCTAGTTACATTGTGATGAATCGAACACCCATAGAGTTCTGGTGTTGATCATGTTTTGCCCGCGGAAGAGGTTTAGTCAACAGATCTGTGACATTCAGATCCGTATGCACTTTAAAATTTCTATGTCTCCATCTTGAACATTTTCACGGATGGAGTTGAAGCGACGCTTGATGTGCCTGGTCTTCTTGTGAAACCTGGCTCCTTGGCAAGTGCAATAGCTCCAGTGTTGTCACGAAGAGTTTGATCGGCCCCGACGCATTGGGTATGACTCTAGGTCGGTGATGAACTCCATCACCCATATTGCTTCATGTGTTGCCTCCGAGGCTGCCATGTACTCCGCTTCACATGTAGATCCCGCCACGACGCTTCGCTTGCAGCTGCACCAGCCATCGCTCCACCATTCAACATATACACGTATCCGGTTTGTGACTTAGAGTCATCCAGATCTGTGTCGGCTAAGCGCCGACGTAACCCTTCGACGAGCTCTTCGTCACCTCCATAAACGAGAAACATGTCCTTTGTCCTTTTCAGGTACTTCAGGATATTCTTGACCGTTGTCCAGTGTTCCTTGCCGGGATTACTTTGGTAACTTCCTACCAAACTTACGGCAAGGTTTACATCAGGTCTGGTACACAGCATGGCATACATAATAGATCCTATGGATGAAGCATAGGGGATGACACTCATCTCTTCTTTATCTTTTGCCGTGGTCGGGCATTGAGCCGAGCTCAATCTCACACCTTGCAATACAGCCAAGAACCCCTTCTTGGACTGATCCATTTTGAACTTCTTCAAAATCTTATCAAGGTATGTGCTTTGTGAAAGACCTATGAGGCGTCTTGATCTATCTCTATAGATCTTGATGCCTAATATATAAGTAGCTTCTTCAAGGTCCTTCATTGAAAAACACTTATTCAAGTAGGCCTTAATGCTGTCCAAGAATTCTATATCATTTCCCATCAAAAGTATGTCATCTACATATAATATGAGAAATGCTACAGAGCTCCCACTCACTTTCTTGTAAACGCAGGCTTCTCCATAAGTTTGCATAAACCCAAACGCTTTGATCATCTCATCAAAGCGAATGTTCCAACTCCGAGATGCTTGCACCAGCCCATAAATGGATCGCTGGAGCTTGCATACTTTGTTAGCATTCTTAGGATCGACAAAACCTTCCGGCTGCATCATATACAGCTCTTCCTTAAGATATCCGTTAACGAACGCTGTTTTGACGTCCATCTGCCATATCTCATAATCATAGTATGCGGCAATTGCTAACATGATTCGGACGGACTTAAGCTTCGCCACGGAGAGAAAGTCTCATCGTAGTCAATCCCTTGAACTTGCCGATAACCCTTAGTGACAAGTCGAGCTTTATAGATGGTGACATTACCATCCGCGTCCGTCTTCTTCTTAAAGATCCATTTGTTTTCTATCGCTCGCCGATCATCGGGCAAGTCAGTCAAAGTCCATACTTTGTTTTCATACATGGATCCTATCTCGGATTGCATGGCTTCAAGCCATTTGTTGGAATCTGGGCCTGCCATCGCTTCTTCATAGTTCGAAGGTTCACCGTTGTCTAACAACATGATTTCCTGGACAGGGTTGTCGTACCACTCTGGTGTGGAACGTGTCCTAGTGGACCTATGAAGTTCAGTAGCAACTTGATTCGAAGTACCCTGATCATCATCATTATTTTCCTCTTCAGTTGGTGTAGGCATCACAGGAACATTTTCCTGAGCTGCACTACTATCCCGTTCAAGAGGTAGTACTTCATCGAGTTCTACTTTCCTCCCACTTACTTCTTTCGAGAGAAACTCTTTTTCCAGAAAGGATCCGTTCTTGGCAACAAAAATCTTGCCCTCGGATCTTAAGTAGAAGGTATACCCAATGGTTTCTTTAGGGTATCCTATGAAGACGCATTTTTCCGACTTGGGTTCGAGCTTTTCAGGTTGAAGTTTCTTGACATAAGCATCGATCCCCAAACTTTTAGAAACGACAGCTTAGGTTTCTTCCCAAACCATAATTCATACGGTGTCGTCTCAACGGATTTAGACGGTGCCCTATTTAAAGTGAATGTAGCTGTCTCTAGAGCGTATCCCCAAAATGATAGCGGTAAATCGGTAAGAGACATCATGGATCGCACCATATCCAATAGAGTGCGACACGACGCTCGACACACCGCTACGCTGAGGTGTTCCAGGCGGCGTGAGTTGTGAAACGATTCCACATTTTCTGAAGTGTGTACCAAATTTGTGACTTAAATATTCTCCTCCACGATCCGATCGTAAGAATTTTATCTTTCGGTCACGTTGATTCTCTACTTCATTCTGAAATTCCTTGAACTTTTCAAAGGTCTCAGACTTGTGTTTCATCAAGTAGACATATCCATATCTACTCAAGTCATCTGTGAGAGTGAGAACATAACGATATCCTCCGCGAGCCTCAACACTCATTGGACCGCACACATCGGTATGTATGATTTCCAACAAGTTGGTTGCTCGCCCATTGTTCCAAGAACGGAGTCTTGGTCATTTTGCCCATGAGGCATGGTTCGCATGTGTCAAATGATTCATAATTGAGAGACTCTAAAAGTCCATCAGCATGGAGCTTCTTCATGCGCTTGTCACCAATGTGACCAAGGCGGCAAGTACACAAGTATGTGGGACTATCGTTATCAACTTTACATCTTTTGGTATTCACGCTATGAATATGTGTAATATTACGCCGAGATTCATTAAGAATAAACCATTGACCATCGGAGCATGACCATAAAACATATCTCTCATATAAATAGAACAACCATTATTCTCGGATTTAAATGAGTAGCCATCTCGTATCAAACGAGATCCAGATACAATGTTCATGCTCAAACTTGGCACCAAATAACAATTATTAAGGTTCAAAACTAATCCCGTAGGTAAATGTAGAGGTAGTGTGCCGACGGCGATCACATCGACTCGAACCATTCCCGACGCCAAGATCGTCACCTCGCCCTTCGCCAGCCTCCGCTTATTCCGCAGCTCCTGCTGTGAGTTACAAATATGAGCAACGGCACCGTATCAAATACCCAGGAGTTACTACGAGTAATCGGTAAGGTACACATCAATTACATGTATATCAAATATACCTTTGGTGTTGCCGGCCTTCTTATCCGCTAAGTATTTGGGGCAGTTCCGCTCAAAGGACCCTTCCCTTGCAATAAAAGCACTCAGTCTCGTGCTTGGGTCCATTCTTTGACTTCTTCCCGCAACTGGCTTACCGGGCGCGGCAACCTCCTTGCCGTCCTTCTTGAAGTTCTTCTTACCCTTGCCCTTCTTGAACTTAGTGGTCTTATTGACCATCAACACTTGATGTTCTTTCTTGATTTCAACCTCTGCTGACTTCAGCATTGAGAATACTTCGGAATGGTTTTCACCATCCCCGCATATTGTAGTTCATCACAAAGCTCTTGTAGCTTGGTGGAGCGATCAAGGATTCTGTCAATGACCGCCTCGTCCGGAGGTTTATGTCCAGTGGGACAGCGGTTGTGCAACCTAGACATTTTGAGTATGTGTTCACTGACAGAACTGTTTTCCTCCATCTTACAACTATAGAACTTGTCGGAGACTTCATATCTCTCGACCCGGGCATGAGCTTGGAAAACTAGTTTCAGCTCCTCGAACATCTCATATGCTCCGTGTTGCTCAAAACGCTTTTGGAGCCCCGGTTCTAAGCTGTAAAGCATGCCGCACTGAACGAGGGAGTAATCATCAAGACGAGACTGCCAAGCATTCATAATGTCTTGGTTCTCTCGACGGAGCGCCACCTAGCGGTCCTTCTAGGACATATTGTTTCTGGCAGCAATGAGGATGATCTCGTGTTCCGACCCAGTCCAGATAGTTGCTGCCGCCATCTTTCAGCTTGGTTTTCTAGGAACGCGTTGAAGTTCAAGTTGACATGAGCGCTGGCCATTTGATCTACAAGACATATTATGCAAAAGTTTTAGACTAAGTTCATGATAATTAAGTTCATCTAATCAAATTATTTAAATGAACTCCCACTCAGATTAGACATCCTCTAGTCATCTAAGTGTTACACGATCCGAGTCGACTAGGCCGTGTCCGATCATCACGTGAGACGGACTAGTCATCGCCGGTGAACATTCTCATGTTGATCGATCTTCCATACGACTCGTGTTCGACCTTTCGGTCTCCGTGTTCCGAGGCCATGTCTGTACATGCTAGGCTCGCAAGTTAACCCTAAGTGTTTTGCATGTGTAAAACTGTCTTACACCGTTGTATGTGAACGTAAGGATCTATCACACCCGATCATCACGTGGTGCTTCAAAACGATTTAACTTTAGCAACGGTGCACAGTTAGGGGAGAACACTTCTTGAAATTTTTGTAAGGGATCATCTTATTTACTACCGTCGTTCTAAGTAAACAAGATGCATAAACATAATAAACATCACATGCAATTATATATAATAGTGACATGATATGGCCAATATCATAAAACTCCATTGATCTCCATCTTCGGGCTCCATGATCATCTTGTCACCGCATGACACCATGATCTCCATCATCGTGTCTTCATGAAGTTGTCACGCCAACGACTACTTCTACTTCTATGGCTAACGTTTTTAGCAATAAAGTAAAGTAATTTACATGGCGTTCTTCAATGACACGCAGGTCATACAAAAAATAAAGACAACTCCTATGGCTCCTGCCGGTTGTCATACTCATCGACATGCAAGTCGTGATCCTATTACAAGAACATGATCTCATACATCACAATATGTCATTCATCATTGATCAGAACTTGGCCATATCACATCACATGACAATTGCTACAAAAAGAAGTTAGACGTCCTCTAATTGTTGTTGCATCTTTTACGTGACTACAATTGTGTTCTAGCAAGAACGTTTTATTACCTACGAATAACCACAACGTGATTTTGTCAACTTCTATTTACCCTTCATAAGGACCCTTTTCATCGAATCCGCCCAACTAAAGTGGAGAGACAGACACCCGCCAGCCACCTTATGCAACTAGTGCATGTCGACCGGTGGAACCGGTCTCACGTAAGCGCACGCCTAAGGTTGGTCCGGCCGCTTCATCCCACAATACCGCTGAAACAAGATAAGACTAGTAGCGGCAAGTAAGTTGACAAGATCCACGCCCACAACAAAATTGTGTTCTACTCGTGCAATAGAGAACTACGATAGACCTAGCTCATGATGCCACTGTTGGTGAATGTTGCGAAAATTAAAATTCTTCCTACGGTTTCACCAAGATCCATCTATGAGTTCATCTAAGCAACGAGTCAAGGGAGTGAGTTTGCATCTACATACCACTTGTAGATCGAAAAGGAAGCGCTCAAGGGGTTGGTGATGATGGAGTCGTACTCGCCGTGATTCGATCACCGATGACCAAGTGCTGAACAGACAGCACCTCCGCGTTCAACACACGTACGGTACGGACGACGTCTCCTCCGTCTTGATCCAGCAAGGAGGAAGTAGGGGTTGAGGAAGACAGCTCCAACGGCAGCCCCACGGCGTGGTGTTGTTGGTGCAGCAGTACTCCGACAGGGCTTCGCCAAGCACGTACGGAGGAGGAGAGGTGTTGGGAGGGAGGGCTGCGCCTTGGCTTGCTCAGCAGCCCTCCCTCACCCCTCTATTTATAGGGGAAAGGGGCAAGGGGGGCCGGCCCCTCTAGATGGGAATCTAGAGGGGGGCGGCGGCCAGGGAGGGGGGCTTGCCCCCCAAGGGGGGCGCCCCCTCTAGGGTTCCCCCAACCCTAGGCGCAAGGGCCCAAGGTGGGGTGCGCCCAGCCCACCAGGCTGGCTCCTGCCCCACGCAGCCCATGTGGCCCCCCGAGGGGTGGCCCCTCCCGTGGACCCGGAACCCTTCCGTGGCCCCAGACAATACCGATATGCCCCGAAACTTTCCGGTGTCCGCTTGACAACTTCCCATATATAAATATTTACCTCCGACTATTCCGAACTCCTCGTGACGTCCGGATCTCATCCGGACTCAACAACATTCGTAATCACATACAAGTCTTCCTAATAACCCTAGCGCCACCGAACCTTATGTGTAGACCCTACGGGTTCGGAGACATGCGAACATGACCGAGACGGCTCTCAGGTCAATAACCAACAGTGGGATCTGGATACCCATGTTGGCTCCTACATGCTCCTCGATGATGTCATCGGATGAACCACGATGTCAAGGATTCAAGCAACCCGTATACTATTCCCTTTGTCGACGGTATGTTACTTGCCCGAGACTCGATCGTCGGTATCCCAATACCTCGCTCAGTCTCGCTTGCCGGCAAGTCACTTTACTCGCATCGTAATGCATGATCCCGTGACCGACACTTGGTCACTTTGAGCTCATTATGATGATGCACTACCGAGTGGGCCCACGATACCTCTCCGTCATACGGAGTGACAAATCCTGTCTCGATCCGTGTCAACCCAATGACACTTTCGAGATACCTGTAGTGCACCTTTATAGTCACCCGCTTCGCCAGTGACGTTTGGTACACCCAAAGCACTCCTACGGTATCCGGGAGTTACACGATCTCATGGTCTAAGGAAGAGATACTTGACATTGGAAAAGCTCTAGCAAAACGAACTACACGATCTTGTGCTATGCTTAGGATTGGGTCTTGTCCATCACGTCATTCTCCTAATGACGTGATCCCGTTGTCAATGACATCTGATGTCCATAGTCAGGAAACCATGACTATCTGTTGACCAACGAGCTAGTCAACTAGAGGCTCACTAGGGACGTATTGTGGTCTATGTATTCACACGTGTATTACGATTTACGGATAATACAATTATAGCATGAATAAAAGACAATTATCATGAACAAGGAAATATAATAATAATGCTTTTATTATTGCCTCTAGGGCATATTTCCAACAAAGACGACGGTCGCGCTTCACCACCGCACCGGAGCTACCTCATCTACGCCCTCGTCCACCGCACCGGGTGGTCCACCGACAACGTCGGCCGCCGCAACCGACGTACCTCACCGACACCGAGTTCCACCGCATCAGGTGCGCTTCACCAACACGGTCTCCCAGCTCACCAGGGCTACTTCACCGAGCACAGCATCACACCTCCGCCCCGAGGCCGTTGGGACTTCACCAACGGTCTCTTCCACCGCATCGTAGCGCTCCGCTGCCACTCAAGATCTGCATCCGTGCGCAGCCAGCCAACGCCAGCGCATCACCCTCAACGGCTCTGAAGTGACCCGCACTCTAGCTAGGCGAGCATGCCCAAACGCCGGCCCGAACTAGGTATCCACACATCACTCCCTTGTGCACTGTTCCGATGATGTTTGGATATCCTTTCACTGCTCTCTTTGCTTACATGTCGATGCAACTCTGACTTTAACTCTTATTTCTTCTGGAGATATCATCTGAAACAAGCAAATCTATTTTTTAGCGAAGCATGACGGGGCTACGGGATCTGGTACACATCCTGCACACCCGTATAACCTTGTAAGTATCTGTCCTCCGGTACAATATCAAGGTCGATTCCTCTTATTTGATTAACCATTCGCCGTGTCAAAAATGCAGAGGGGGATGCAAGGAGCACAAGGCCTGCACATCCAAGCAAGTGGTAACATGGACTTGTACATGGAACATCCCAAGCGCAAGCAGAGCTGCAGTGAGCATGTACAACGAGCTAGCGTAAGTCCCTGCATCTTATATTTACTAATTGGAGGCACCATACGAGGCTCCACGTTAATCCACATCATCAAGATTATATTAGCCATTTGATCTAAATTTTAATGGTCAAGATCTATTAGAAGGACATATAACTAATTAAAAGAAAAAACAGAACATGCGTAAAGGAATAGGCACGTACATAAAAGAATTTTTTTTGAACACCCGTACATAAAGGATTAACCGGTACCATGAGAAAAAGGGGATTTTTACCACGTACGTAAGGGACTAAACTACCACCTCCATATTGATTCTCAAAAAACTATCACGTCCATAAAGGAGTCCTCAACTCCCATGTATGTGACCCTAAAAAAAACTCCCACGTATGTGTCTTCTCCTTGCGAAAGGGAAAGAAAGACACGTAAACAAACTTGACGCCCCACGCTCAAAAAACACATCTTAATTCTCAGGGAAAAAACATGTGCATGCCTATTTGATTAAAACAAGACCCGTACAAATTAGGAATACTTAAATGTCATGTAAAATAAATGAGTCTATATGTCTGATCAAAAAAATTAAAAGCCGAGAATCTAAAAATATAATGCCCCAGTAGCACGTGTCTTTTGTTTTCGTTTTTCTTTGCAAAACCTTTTCCTTACAAAGGAGGGGGAAATGCAACGAAAATAATAATCCAACACTAATAAAAATTTGACATCACAATTCAAGCAAAAGTTACGTGTGTGTGTCTAAATTGAAGAAAAAATACACGCGTACAAATTCAGAATCCTCAAGCGCCACGTAAAAGAAATGAGACTATATGCCTGATTGATTTTTTTAGTTGCATGATCTGAACAGAAAAACAGCGACATCCCCATTCCAAAAGAAGCACGTGCCTTATCCTTGCAAAGTTGAAAAAAGACAAGAAAAATATTCATGCCGGACGGTATTAAAAACCCATATCACAATTATTATGAAAGCAAAAATCCACTTGCATGTCTAATTGAGGAAAAGAAGACCTGTAAAAATCAGGAATACTTAAGCACTGCGTAAAAGAAATGGGCATATATGCCTGATTGAAAAAAGGAAACCTGGCATAAAATGGAAGACTTGCCCACATAAATAAATATTTTTTTCACGCATAAAATAAATCAGTCAGGAACATACAAAAGTATCTCCCAAATTTTTGCTGGATATCACCATTGCCAAGTTTCGCTCTTTTGTAGTGTAATTTGATGTGAAGAGCACGGCTTAGTTTCAGCCAAGGAAACGTTGTTATTTCTATATGATGATACATTACACTTGAATACTGGAAAGTTTTGTCATTCTATCTACTTGAAAGGATTAGTGAAACCAATAAATTGTACCTCAGATTAAATTGTAACTTCCTTTATAGCATTACGTTCTGAGAAGCTGGCATAAATCTTCAATATAAACGATTTATGCACCTTCATAGTTATTACACCAATGTGTAGTCTTGACAATTAGTATGTTACTGTAGTATCGCCAAGGTTTTTATTAAAAAAATCAATCAAAGTCTTATGTTACTCATACAGAAAATGTTGTTCAATAAGATTCACTATCATGTTTTACTAATGCTAGCCCGTGCGAATGCACGGGTTGACGACTAGTTTCATTTAATTCATACTGGCATTCGTGTATGATTTGTGTGCAGTGGCTGATCCACGAATTCAAGTTACCAGGGGCGAACATTTAACTTAAAAAATACGAAGGCACTTGCATTCCGGAAATCAACATAACTTGAGAAATGTGAAGCTACATGCACTTTGAAAACCAGCTAATGATCCAAAGTAGTTTAGATTATAAACACTAAATGATGCAAGCACCAAAAAACACAAAATGCAACATGGTGTACAAGGACTACAAACATGGTCTGTACCTGCTTGAATTATTCGTTCTCTGGCTGAAAATATCGAAGTTAATTGCACGTATAACCAGTGCGCAAACTGCATATCAATATATCTATCCTGCACAAGTATGCCAATAGTTTCAAACAACAGATTAGAAAAGTATTTATGCTATGTTGTCATGATATGGGGACTTTCTGGTAGATGGCCTCGACGTTTCCTAAAGCTATGGAAATGCACTATAATTTGCTTGTCATCAATGCCTGCAAATCTCTGTCTCTCTCAACATAGTAGATCATCATTAGACACTAAATCCTTCAATGAGCTTGCAAAATGCTTGCATTACATCCCTCATTAGACACTATATGTTCATCACCAGGAGCATGTAAAATGTTTGCATCAAATCCTTCATTAGCAGTATGTTCATTAGACACTTCAGGCTCAAGAACAACATGAGCTTGTATGTTTGCACCGGAAACTTGATTAGATACATCAGATTCAGTCAGTTCAGTATTGATTGGGGGAGTTATAAAATAAGTAGAAATTGGTTTCATTTTCTCATAGATTCCCTACATACAAGCATTTTTACAACACCGTCAGGTTTAACTATTGGCCATAAATTGAAGAGTTGAATTAGATTTAATCAGGGATGTGATGTACCTGCTAGTTGCGCATGCTACTCTTGCAAACTGCGATTGTCCGTTTGCGCAAGCTCGATGCCATGCCCGTGCTGCCGCCGCTGCCTCCCACGCAGGCTACACCCAGGGTTGGATCTTCATCTTCTTGTCCTTCCGTTCGCTTGAAGCCTGGCGACCGCCCTCCAACCAGGGCGCGAGGAAGTGCTGTGTCGGTCTATCCAGTGGCGGCTAGGTTAGGGGCGAACCAGACTGGAGGCTGGGGCGAATGAATTGGAATTTTTCCTACTGTCGATCGATATGGGAGGCGCTCGTTTGGGCCGCGAGCCTACTATAGGGCCTGCCTTGCACTTATGTTATTGGCCCATCCAAATTGAAACATTTTTCTTCATTTTTTACATTGCCTGCTCGTGCGTTGGGACGAACAAAACTAGCATGGGCCAACCTGGACGACTCAAACTAGGTGCACACTTTCCAGCCACCTGAGGCGGCCGCCCATACCAGCCCCTATGGTGGCATCGCCCCTTTTTGCTTGTATGATTGGACAATGAAAAATATTCCAGGGGCGCTTTGATTTACCCACAAAATGGTTGAATTGCTTGTTTCTATGAACCGAGTTCGCCAATAATGTGAAGGATGCCAGTCTTTTCATCCTATTGTAGATTGCTTAGATCTCGATATGCCAAAAGTAATCGCATGAAATATACAGTAAAATCCAGTGTGATGTGTTTGGCTACAACTAGTCTGACTACACGTCCTCATATAACATATCAAGGACGCACCATCTTACCAGATTAACCATTCGACTTACCCATGCAGTGTGGGAAGAAAGAAGTATTGGGACTGCGTATCCAAGCAATTGATGCCATGGACTCCTTTATACAACCTTGTAAGAGAAAAAGAAGTTGCAGTGTGCCTGTACAAAGAACTAGCATAAGTTCAGTTACCTGCTTCTCGTAATTTTAGTTAGCCACTCATTGCAAAATTGTTCAATTACGTTGCTTGGCTTAATTTAGTTTGCTACTGATTACATAATGGCACAGCCTGTTAATCATATTGTAGACTGTGCCTATCTATGTGTTTGATACTTACTGTTAAGAATTACCTGTTTGTCTTAACTTAAATATCTACTTGTTTGTTTAACTGCTTCGCTGCTGCAACAGCGGGTTACAATGATGTTAATAACTAGTACTTTTCAGCATCCAATTGAAACTCTTTAATTCCTTGTTTGTTTAACTGGTTTGCTGTTATAACTCCCAGTTGAGATGTTTTGCTAACTTCAACTTTTCTGAATCCAATCGGAACTTTAATGGCAAAACAGGTTAGCCCAAGATCAAAGAGCGAGGTCCCCATGGACATTGCATCATCCCACAGCAGTGGCACCGGCCCAATCGTGCATTATGAATTGCCAACTGCTGGTGCTCTAGAGGCTAAAATAGTGGTAGAAAGAGATTCTGCTTCTGCACTTAGAGATGAAGTTGACATGTTGAGGAAGAAAATAGCACAATCACAAGCAGTACTCAAGACAACCATTAAATATTTGATGGATTTCAAAACGAAGCAAGCTGAGACTGATCAGATTGTTAAGGTCCTGAAGGAAAAAAGGAAATTAAATTCCTACTTGGTAAATCATAGGTGAAATGTTCTTTCCATAGTTGAATAACCTTTGTGTTGTCTGTTCATGTAATCAATCAAACCATTTGTTTTAGAGCTCATGTCACTAGTAGAAAAACACCTATTAGTCCCGGTTCGTAAGGGCCTTTAGTCCCGGTTCATGAACCAGGACTAGTGGGTCGTTACTAATACCTCCCCCCTTTAGTCCCGGTTCTAACACGAAATGGGACAGATGGTCCTCCACGTGGCCGGTGCGCCGAGCCCAGGCAGGGGGGGGGGCCTTTGGTCCCGGTTGGTGGCACCAACCGGGACCAAAAGTCATCCACGCCACAAGATTCCAAAGGCTGGGTTTTTGTTTTTTAAAGGGGGGTTGGGGTTTGGGGTTAATTTAGGTGTTTCATATATTGTGTTAGCTAGCTAATTAATAGAGAGAAGTGTCCTCTCTTATGTCCGTGCTTGGTCAACGCTACGTACTATATACATATAGCCCTCGACACGCTAGCTAGTAAGAAAATGAAGGGAACCATCGAGTACAGAAGTTCGTCATGCATACCGAGAGAAATGATCGATCGACCTCTCCTTCTCCAAGAGATTGGTCGAACAACAAGTTTTTGTATCATGTACGTCCGACACTACTGGCTACATACATGTACAATATATAAGATCTCTCAATTACAGTCCCCTAGCATTTGAAATCAACTTCCACATGGTATTCTCCGGCTTTATTGATGATGTGGTCAAGAAAGAATCCCGCCAATTCCTCTTGAATTGCTTTAATGCGATCTGGTTCTAGGAGTTCATTCCGCATCTGCCACGTCTAATTTGAAGAAGGGGGTTAATTAATACATATATATGAATGAAACTCAACAGAAATGATGGTGTAATAAAATGAAATTGTGAATATTATTAATTGCTTACGACTTCATATTGTCTTTGAGAGTAGCCCCGCTTATTTTTCAAAGTCGCTTGTAGATGAACTCGCATAACGTAGTATCCACAGAAATCATTCCCTTGTTCCTGCCACAAGCACTTTATGAGAAATAGAGGTCAATCAAACTGATAATGAAGCATTATAAATGGCATTTATGAAAGTATAGCTATACAATCAACGGAGATGCGCACAACTAGCTAGCCAAGAGTACTTACTTTGGTATGTATATCACAGCTCCTTCGGCAGTCCCGGAGCTTTTATGTGAACTGTTTCAAACCCTGCAAGACAAAGAAAATAATTATTATTACTTGAGATATTAGGAAATGAACAAAAAGTTGCCGCTATGTTGCGATAATGATCGATTAATTGAACTTACTTGCTGAGCATTTCAGTCATGTCCGCATAGGTGATGGGATCTTTCTGTCTCGAGTCTAAGACGGTTACTAGTCCACGCTCAAGCTTAATCTCCAGAAGAATATAGTGGAACCTGCGCACGCATGCATAACTCATCAATTACATTACTATAACCTCGCTCGAGTAATAAGGGAAACCGGATATGCAAACGATCATTAACACTCACTTGCCGCTGTAAGGAAAGAGTATGGTATCTTTGTTTTGATTTTTGATCAATGATTGTAGCAAGTTGTGCTCGGCCTCTTTGACGTGCTTTTGAACCAGAAATACATCTATGATATTTGTGTTAATGAACCCAATATCATAGATTTCATTTTTTTGCACTCGACGATCTTCAATCTGCATAATATATTGAGGATAATTAATTATAAATACATGCAATGAAAGAGCCGAGCTATATATAGAGACTTAATGACAGAAATAGTACTTACAGGCAGTAGCAAAAGACCGTTAATTTATCGAGGGCCTTTTGATTGAAGAACGCGAAGAACTCCTCAAATGGAACACACAACAGATCAGTTCCAACGAGGTCGTGCTCCTCTTTAATGTTCAGATACAAACAATTCGTCCCCCCAGACTCTCTGCAGGTTTTCATGTACCAAGTATGGAATCTTCGCATCATCGTTGTTAGAGATTTTTCATCTTTGACGAGAGGCTTCCCGTACTCATATCTGTGTTCTTCTACCTTCATGTATTCAGGAAGTGCATCATCAGGCAGGTAATGTTGTAGATTACCATAACCGGCCACAATCCCCGGAACATTAGCAACGATGTTGCCGCTAGACACATTGAGGAGCGGGCACGATTGGTTTGCTTGTTCGCCGAGCTGGTCAATTTTTTTCGTAGCTGCTCGTTCTTTTGCTCTTTGATGTCTGACAGTACTTCCCGACCGCTCCGCTTGGAGATATGTCTGTTCAGTAATGCGCTCATAGTTGGTTCTCGGCGGAGACTTTGCCGGTTTCCTCAGTGCAGCCAGAGTGCGCTTCGCTTTCACCGGATCTACCTTCTCCTTCGGAGGTGGATGTCTCTTTGCTTTCAACCCTGCAAACCAGTCATCCACTTCGGTCTGCGCGATCTTCGCGTTTTCCTCCTCGGTCCTCTCGTACGGTAACTTCTTTGGAGTCTTCAGACAAGGACCGAATCTCTATTTCCTCCCGCCTTTGGCTGTACTGCTAGACGCCGGCAGAGAAGACAGAGCGGATGTCTTCTTTGCTTCCTTACGAGGCGGAGGAGAAGGACTACGACGCGCCGGAGCAGCCGGAGCGGCGGCGGGTCTCTTCCGCCCTTGCTGACGAGACAGAGAAGGAGGAGGCTGGCTGCTCGGGCGCGCCGACGCAGGCGGAGAAGGAGGCGGAGTGCCGCCACGCGCCGGAGAAGGAGGCGGAGTGCCGCCACGCGTGCCCTGATCGTCACTCGCCGGAGGAGGAGGCGGTGGAGGAAGCGGAGTGCCATGACTCGCCGGAGGAGGAGGAGGAGGTAGAGGCGTCCAGTTCGAAAGGTTGATGAGCTCCTTCCGCCATAGGCATGAAGTCTTGAGAGCAGAACCCAGCCTAGTCTCCCCTTCACCGGTAGGGTGGTCAAGCAGGAGGTCCTCAAATCCCTCCGTTATTTCATCCACCATCACCTTAGCATATCCTTCTGGAATCGGCTAGCAGTGATAAGTTGTGCCGCGTCCACTAGGATAAACTTGGCCAACAGCCGCCTTGACCTTCAAATTCATACATCGCGCCATAATGTGGCAATTTTGAGACTCTGTGATACCATCCACGGGATAGCTGGCAGGAGCCGCCAAGACATGCTCCGCTGAAGCAGCTCGGTGGAAGCCACGCTGCTTCTCCACCGAGATGGCGGGTAGCTTCGGGAAGCTTCGCAGGTCGCTTGCTGCGATCTGCTGCTTCTCGTTCCTCTTCTCGCCCTCTAGCCCCATTACCCTTTCGTGCAGCCCCGCAGTTGGTCCTGCTCCAGTTTCTTCCTCCTCTCGTGGGTTTTGTAACCCCGCATCCGAAAACCAACCTTCCACGAAAGGGAGCCTGGCGTGCCTCGTGTCCGTCCAGGGGTGCTCAGGATTCCCAAGGGCCATTGTGAGCTCGTCCTTCTCCCTGTTTGGAAGGAACGTCCCTCGCTGCGCTGCATCGATATAGTGTCGAAGGTTCTTGACTGGTATTTGCAGTTGCTCGTCCGACCACTGACACTTCCCTGTTACAGGGTCCAAGGTTCCGCCAGCCCCGAAGAACCAAGTCCGGCAACGGTCTGGCCAGTACATTGTCTCTGGTTCGATCCCTTTTTCAAGCAGATCATGCTCAGCCTTGGACCACTTAGGCCGGGCTTTGAGGTAGCCACCTGACCCCGTGCGATGGTGAAGCTTCTTCTTCGCAGCATTTTGCTTGTTTGTCGCCGACATCTTCTTACTCTTTTCCGATGTCTTGTGGGCCACAAATGCGGGCCAGTGATCTTTGATCTTCTCATATTTGCCGATGAATTCTGGTGTCTTTTCTTTCTCGACAAACTGGTTCAGCCCTTTCCTCCACCTCCTCATTAGGGTTGCCATCTTCTTAATAGCACAAGACTTGATTAATTGCTCTTTAACTGGCTTCTCCGGATCCTCCTCTAGCGATAGGGTGAAATTTGCCTTCAGCTGAGTCCAAAGATCTTCCTTCTGCATATCATTGACATAAGACCCCTCAGGGTCATCCTCCTTAGGCTTATACCATTGATGGATGCTGATCGGGATCTTGTCCCTAACAAGAACCCCGCACTGAGCAAAAAATGCCTTCCTTGTCCGGATGGGTTCAATCGGTTCGCCGTCGGGCGCGATTTCTATGATCTCAAACTTTTCATTCGAGCTCAACTTTTTCTTTGGGCCTCGTCTCCTTACCGAAGTTGTGCTCGATCCGGAGGGCTAGAAATTATAAGGAAGAAAGACGAGAGTAATTAATATGTGTACATATACCAAAACAATGGATGCATCAATTATCTAGTCAGCACGGGCTTAACTAATATATATATACCTGGCCGGACTCGGTTCGGTCACCGGAGCAGTCAGCACGGTCTCCTTCTTGTACCTCCATTGTGTCACCGGAGCCATCATGAACATAGTCCTCTTCTTGTTGTACCGGCATTAATGGGTCGAAGCCATCATGAACATAGCCATCTTCTTCACCCAGTCCTTCGGGACCATCGGTGTCGTTGAGAAATGACGCACCTTCATCACTTCCTTGTGCGATTATGTGCCCCAACATCGCTTCTGCTTTCTTCGTCTCGAGTGCTCCATAGTTTCGCAAATATTTACAACATGTCAATTATTATTCAAACATGGTACAGATGGATATATATATATATATATATATATATATATATATATATATATATATATATATATATATATATATATATATATATATATATATTAGTGGCAAACGAGAACTAGCTACCTAATCACAATAAGGAATCATGTTAGTGGCCTCGACGCTGCTTCTCTAGGGTTTGGGGTCGCCTCGACACAACGCTTCAAGGGTTAATTTGGGTGGCCTCGAGAGAGTTAATTTGTCGGGTAGGGGCGCGGTGGGAGGGGGTAGGAGACCAACATCGTTTTCTCTCTAGGGTTTGGGTGTCCTCGAGAGTTTTGGTCGAGCGAGAGGGCCGAGGGGGGTGCTATCATTGTATAAGTTATCACGGTCGAGAGGGGGTATATATATCGACCGCCCCTCATGTCGAAGTTATCTCGAGGGGGATATATCGACAACGACGCGACATACATATACATGGGAAAATAATGTTATCGGGGAGGGGGTATCGGTACCCCCCCCTCGTATTGAAGTTTCTTCTTTCTCCTCTATTCCTTTCTTCTTCTACTACTCTTCTTTTTCTTCTTTTCCCTCGAGAAAGGAAAATAAGGAAAAGGAAGAAAAGAGGAAGAAGGAAGAAGAAAAAAAAAGAAGAAAAAAAGGAGAAGAAGAAAGGAATAGAGGAGAAGAAGAAAAATAGAAAATTTCTATTTTTCTTCTTCTCCTCTATTCCTTCTTTCTTCTCCTCTTCTTTTCTTCTTATTTCCTCTTCTTATTTACTTCTCCTCTTCTTCCTCTCCTCTTCTTCTCCTTTCTTCCCTTCTTATTTTCCTTTTCCTCTCATTCTTTTAGTATTGCTTGTTTTAAAAAATTGTTCAAATAGAAAATTTCAAAAAAACAAAGGTTTTTCCTAATGCATTGTTCATATGAATATACAAACATTTGCCTATTCTACAATAATTAATATCACCAAAAAAATCTATGAACAGAAAAAAAACCTAACTTTTCTAAAAATCTATCTTTTGCATATATGAAAACATTAATACACATATGAATAAAAAATACATATATGAAGAAAACATGCTCTGAACAATTTTTTATACATTTTGAACATCTACATACACATAGCCACATACATACACATATACATTATATATATATACATATGTATACATACATATATATATATATATATATATATATATATATATATATATATATATATGAACAAAAAATTAAACTAATAAAATGAGAAAACAGAGCCGGTGTGGCGGCGGCTCACAGCGGGGCGGCTAGATGGCGATGGCGACGGTGGGGCGGCGAGGCGCGCGCGCGTGGGGCGGGACGACGGGCAGGGGCTCGGGCGGCACGCAGGGGCGGGGCGGATGGGCGTTGGCTCGGGAGGCCGGGCGACGAGGACGGCACAGGCTCGAGGAGGCCGGCGACGAGGACGGCGCGGGTTGGGGGGCGACGGCCTTGGCGGCGGCGGCGGCGACGGCGAGGTGGAGCAGCCTGGCGGCGTCGAGGAGGATCGGCGTCGTCGGGGGCAACTGGCGATGAGATTCTGAATTTCTGCAAAGTGTTTGCTTATATAGCAAAGCCATTGGTCCCGGTTCGTGAAACCAACCGGGACTAATGCATGCTAGTCCCGGTTGGTGCCACCAACCGACCAAAGGCCTCTTTTCGCAGCCCAAAGGGCGGAAGCGGCGGCCTTTGGTACCAGTTGGTGCCACGAACTGGTACCAATGCCCCCCCTTTAGTCCCGGTTGGTGCCACCAACCGGGACCAAAGGCCCCTGTGCTGCACGCGTCGGGGCCAAAGTTTAGTCCCACCTCACTAGTTGAGAGGGGCGCGCAGTAGTTTATAAGCCCCACTGCCGCACCCCTCTCGAGCTCCTCTCCACCGCAGGCTTTCGGGCCTACTTGCTATTGCTTTGCCTGATGGGCCTTCTGGGCCTACTACGGGCCTGAATCCTGGCCCATAGTAGGGTTTCATGTCGTATTCAGGCCGTGGGGGCCTAGTAGGAGGCATTTTTTTGTTTTTTTGTTTTCTTTACTTTTTTCTTTTAGTTTTAGGAAAATTATAAACTTTCTCTTAGTGCCATTACTTTTCAAATTTGAAAACACTTTTTTTGTTTTTTTGTTTCCTTTCTTGCTTTATTTATTTTATTTTGTTTCTACTTACAACAAAATACTTATTATTGTTTTTTTTTGTTTTCATTTCTGCATTATTTATTTTCTTTTGTTTTTTGCTTTATTTTTCAATTCTTTTTTCTTTTAGTTTTAGGAAAATTATAAACTTTCTGTTAGTGCCATTAGTTTTCAAATTTGAAAACACTTTTTTGTTTTTTGTTTTCTTTCTTGCTTTATTTATTTTATTTTGTTTCTACTTACAGCAAAAAACTTATTGTTGCTATTTTTAATTATTACGAGGGACGAACCATAAGACATTAAAGCATTTAAAATGAACTCTGAAAAAGTTGAAAGTTGGCATGGTATCATACTCGCCGCCACAAAGTTGGCATGGTATCATCATAATAGTTATGGAGAAAGTCTTCACTTTTTCTTCGCTTGTGTCATTTGCTTATTGCACCGTAACCATGGATAATCTTCATCGTTTATCAGGATGCTGGGGTCAGCCTTGACTTTGAAGGGAGGAATTTCTTGAAACTTTTCATAATCTTCAGACATCTCTGTCTTGTCCTCCACTGCAACGATGTCCCTTTTTCCTGAAAGAACTATGTGGCGCTTTGGCTCATCGTATGATGTATTCGCTTCCTTATCTTTTCTCTTTCTCGGTCTGGTAGACATGTCCTTCACATAGATAACCTGTGCCACATCATTGGCTAGGACGAACGGTTCGTTAGTGTACCCAAGATTTTTCAGATCCACTTGTTGTCATTCCGCATCGTGGGTCTACCTGCACTTCGCCTCTCGACAGATTGACCCATTTGCACTTAAACAAAGGGACCTTAAAATCATGTCCGTAGTCAAGTTCCCATATGTCCACTATGTAACCATAATATGTGTCCTTTCCCTCTCGGTTGTTGCATCAAAGCGGACGCCGCTGTTTTGGTTGGTGCTCTTTTGATCTTGGTCAATCGTGTAAAATGTATTCCCATTTATCTCAGATCCTTTCCAAATAAATACAGTCAAAGATGGTCCCTGGACAACAAGTACAACTCATCACAAACAGTGTTGTCACCTCGATACGTGCTTCCAACCAACTGCTGAAAGTCCCGATGTGTTCACATAATCCAATCGTCGACCGCTCCGGTGTTTGGAGCGCAGACTGTTCTTGTGTTCATCGACATACGGGTCACCAAGGTAGAGTTCTCAGAACTGTGTAGTGTGCTTGAGACCAAGAATATCCGTCCCTGCATATTATTGAGTCCCTTCCAAGCGTGCCTTTTCCATTCAGTCTCCCCTCATACCGCGATATAGGGAGACCTATCTTCTTAAGGCCAGGAATGAAGTCAACACAAAACCCAATGACATCCTCTGTTTGATGGCCCATGGAGATGCTTCCTTCTGGCCTAGCGCGGTTACGGACATATTTCTTTAGGACTCCCATGAACCTCTCAAAGGGGTACATATTGTGTAGAAATACGGGCCCGAATGACAATCTCGCCAACTAGATGAACTAGGACGCAAGGCCATGATATTGAAGAAGGATGGTGGGAACACCAGCTCGAAACTGACAAGACATTGCACCACTTCACTCCTTAGCCTTGGTATGATTTCTGGACCGATCACCTTCTGAGAGATTGCATTGAGGAATGCACATAGCTTCACAACGGCTAATCGGACGTTTTTCGGTAGAAGCCCCCTCAATGCAACCGGAAGCAGTTGCGTCATAATCACGTGGCAGTCATGAGACTTTAGGTTCTGGAACTTTTTCTCTGGCATATTTATTATTCCCTTTATATTCGACGAGAAGCCAGTCGGGACCTTCATACTGAGCAGGCATTCAAAGAAGATTTCTTTCTCTTCTTTAGTAAGAACGTAGCTGGCAGGACCTTCATACTGCTCCGGAGGTATGCCCTCTTTTTCGTGCAAGCGTTGCAGGTCCTCCCGTGCCTCAGGTGTATCTTTTGTCTTCCCATACACGCCCAAGAAGCCTAGCAGGTTCACGCAAAGGTTCTTCGTCACGTGCATCATGCCAATCGAAGAGCGGACTGTCGGTGTCAAAACCGGCGGATCTCGGGTAGGGGGTCCCGAACTGTGCGTCTAGGCGGATGGCAACAGGAGACAAGGGACACGATGTTTTACCCAGGTTCGGGCCCTCTTGATGGAGGTAAAACCCTACGTCCTGCTTGATTGATATTGATATTGTGGAGGTTTACAAGAGTGGATCTACCACGAGATCAAGGAGGCTAAACCCTAGAAGCTAGCCTATGGTATGATGTAAGGGTTGTAGTTGTGTCCTACGGACTAGAGCCATCCGGTTTATATAGACACCGGAGAGGGCTAGGGTTACATAGAGTCGGTTACAATGGTAGGAGATCTACATATCCGTATCGCCAAGCTTGCCTTCCACGCCAAGGAAAGTCCCATCCGGACACGGGGCGAAGTCTTCAATCTTGTATCTTCATAGTCTTGGAGTCCGATCGATGATGATAGTCCGCTGATGATAGTTCGACCGATGATGGTAGTCCGCTATCCGGACACCCCTAATCCGGACTCCTCTCAGAGCCCTGAACCAGGATTCAATGACGATATGTCCGGTAGCGTATATTGCTTGGCATTGCAAGGCGGGTTCCTCCTCCGAATGATAGAAGATTGTGAACACCAGGATAGTGTCCGCTCGCAAAATAAATTCCACATTCCACCGTAGAGAATAATATATACACAAGTTCAATCTGCTGACGTTTTTCGCGGCATGACGTCACGCCACTACCAAGCCATTATTTAAATCGTTTTTATTCTACCACCTCAGCGCATTTAGCGGCGCGTTTCCTTGGCACGCCTTGTCGAAGCAGAGATCGTGTTCCCTTAATCCGGATTCTCATCAATATGGACGTGGGTAACCCAACCGCGCCATTGATGGTGACGCTTGGGAGATAAGCGAGTTTTACCAGGCAGGTGGGGGACGCATAGGCTTCGTCCGCCTACATAAGGGATAAGGATTCACCTTTTCACCCACGCCTTCTTCCTCCTTTGCTTATCCATCTCCGCGCAAGACTCGAGCTCCAGCGCCCAAGTTCGCAAGATCTCGTCTCAACCTTCTCCGACCATGTCCGGAGCGGGAGGTAAATGGTTGGCCTCCACCGCTAAGGAGGAGCACATCGCCAAACTGCGCGCGCGGATACCTCTCCGGCGACATCACGCCCGGCTGCCCGACGAGGG
Organism: Aegilops longissima; assembly: GCA_021605205.1. Lineage (NCBI taxonomy): Eukaryota > Viridiplantae > Streptophyta > Magnoliopsida > Poales > Poaceae > Aegilops > Aegilops longissima. The sequence continues at coordinate 22,884,894 of CM038682.1, forward strand.
CAGCTCATCCCCACCCCAGGCCCCATGAGAGGGTCGCTTCCTTCCCCACTTCCTCCGCGGACTGGGCTTTCCACTTCACCCCTTTGTCCGGGGCTCATGTTCTACTACGGCCTGGATTTCCATGATCCGGCGCCAACTTCATCCTCAACATCTCGGTGTTTATCGTCAGGTGTGCGAGGCCTTCCTCTGCATCCAGCCCCACTTCGCTTGTGGCTCAAGACCTTCAATGTCAAGCGAAGGTAGTGAAGGGCACTCAAGCGGAGTCGGAGGCGCCATGTTGGGCAAGATGCCCAATGTCCTTTAGTTCAAGGGCCTTCGTGGAATCCGTCAAGGGGTGGCAATCGGGGTGGTTCTATATCACCGAGCCGCGTGAACCTACATGAGCAGCGGCCCCCGAGTTCAGATCTGGTATCCCCATGCAGCTCACCTCCTGGAAAGAGAAGGGCTTGCTGTGGGGTAGTTCGGAGGAGCTGATAGGACTCCAAGCCTGTATCCAGAAGCTGGTGAAGAAGCTCAGGCTGGTTAACATGGTCCAAGTCATGCTCGTCCGCCGGATTCTCCCATGCCAAGAGCGGGCGTTCAATCTGTGGGAGGTCAATCGGGAACAGCACCAGGCGCTGAGCAGGCTCTTCGACACGACGTACGAAGGCGCCTGGAGGGTGCTGTTTAAGGGCGCCGAAGCCCCCGCATCCGCGACTGAAGATCGCGGATTTCGCTCGCAGCGCCAAGCCAACGAGGTAAGTGATTCTACCCCTTTACGGGACACTTGCTTTTCATAGTTTGACTCTATGCGGGTTTTAATTTCCCTTTTCATTTGACAGACTGGATGAGGAAGGCGGAGCAGATTATCTGCCCGGCTCCTATGCCGAAAATCCCAGAGACGCCTGCCTAGCGGGTTGCTGGTTCCGCACCGCACGTGGTGCCGAGAAGAAGGCCAAGAAGGAGGCCACGGTGCTCGAAAGAGTTCCCGCTTTCAGGTGTTCATCGACTCGGGGCGGACTCCTCCCGAAAACAAGGAGGAGAAGAGGACTCTCTCGGAGGAGGAGAGATGAAGAGGAAGGCTTCCCCACAGGGGAGGCCAAGGGTCCAAGAGGGAAGGACTATTCCCGGACAGCTCCGCCAACATCAACGTTGGCGAGGAAGAATGGCCTTCAAGGGCCAGCCTCCGCGAGATCGTAAATATCCGGATTCCTGAATGATTTATATTTTCTTTTCTGCGTCACATAGTGTCATTACGATGCCGCATGCTGCCTCGTAGTCCGGCGAGTGATAACCTCCCGCTTCATCGAAGCGGTCGTTGGCTCCGCCGGATGTAGACTCCATCCCGACCGCCTCCACCCCTCGCGACATCGAGGACGCCGAGGTGGGATCCCAAGAAGGGACCCATCGGGGAGGCCCGGGCGCCACAAGGCGCCCTCCCGACTTTGCGCCGACTCCACATCGTAACCCGCAGTGGTTCCGGGTCCGCCGGCGCCCTTCAATGAAGGGCAAGACCGTGACGCTGGCGGCTTCCGTCCCAACCGGCGCGCGGGCAATTTGTTGGGCGCTGCAGAGCTTCCATCGAGGAAGAACACCGCACTATTATGAGTGGGTGATTCAAAGGTGCAGCTTGCTAAGAGCGGGTTGACCGAAGCCTGCACTAGCCTTCTATCGTGCTTTGAGGTAAGAAGTTAAAATATGCAATGTAATACCGCATAGACAGTAGCCCCGATGCTCGGTTCGGTGTTTGGGAAGAAAAGCGGACCGAGGATCTGAAAAAGAAAGAAGATATACGCAGGGTTGCTAAAAATTATGTCAATATGGGTTGCAGGCTGCGCTGCTGACCTCTGCCAGACCGATCATGGAGGTCGGTGCTTTGAAGCAGAGCTCGAGCGGTCCGAGCAAGAGCTCGGCCGCCAGAAGCAGCTCCAGACAAAGAAGGTGAGTAACACTACTTTGAACTTGTACCTTACTGAAAAGGATTTAGTTTGCAACAAAAAATAACAAGGATAACATGGGTACTGCAGGGGCCACGAACGAGGTGGCGACCCTGAAGGAGGCCGTGTCCGCGGCCGAACGCAATGCGGCCACGGAACGGGCAGGAGGCGCGGGTGGCGGTGGTTCAGCAAGAGCTCCAGGCTCTCATGGAAAAGCATGAGAGTTTGGAGCATGACTCAAAGACTCGAGAGTCCGAGCTTGCCTCGGCTCTCGAAAGTGCCAAAACTGCCAAGGCCGATGCCCATAAGTCCCTTCAGGAGATTGAGTTGGTGAGGAAGATAGCGGCGGGTAAGGCATTTTTCATGCAAAGCAAGCATGTGAATGTAAATTATGTGTTACTTACCCGAATTCGGAGCTCTCCAGGGGCGTTTGCAGATCTGCCTCGCAGCGTGTCTCGACGCCGCATTCTACCGAGCCGAGGAGGGGAGCTCAACGGAGAAGGTCTTCGGTCTCAAGATCTTTGAGGCCGGCCATCCGTGCCCCTAGCGACCAGCTGAAGCAGCTGGTCGAGCTCCACAAGGTGGCCGAGCAGGCCATGAGGGCCCTCATAGTCCGGCTGTGGCCTCGAGAGGCCATGCCAGGAGCTACTTCGGTCTCGTCTGACGGTTGGTGGATCGCGCCCTCGGGTGGAGGTTATCAAGCGCTCCGCCTGTATTGAAGGTGCTTGCGTCGGGCCCTTGCCCGCGCAAAAGGTGCATTGGGGCAAGCTGGATGCGGAGAAGCTAATCACTGACGCGCCACCAGTGGGCAAGGAATATCGTACGCCCGAAATGTACTATAAGGCTATCCTGAAGGGTGCCCGCAAGATTGCGGATGAGTGCCCCAGGGATGTAATTATTGAGTAAATTCGCAATGTGTTATCCTGTGCGCTGAAAACTTTGTTCATATGCGCTAAGCAACGCTTGTTAATTTAAAATATTACCTTCTGTGCGGCCGTTTATTAAATCTGAGAGATGGCAAGTCGTCGGCTTCAGCCCCCATGCCACGAGTGCTGGGGTGTTCGGGATAAACATGAGCACTCTAGTTCCCATTTTTGGGTCCATCTAGGGAGGCGCTCAACACAACGAACAAGGCAACCGGACTTATAGTGCTTGAACACTCTCACTTAGCCATAGAATTCTATAATTTTAAATTTCGGCGAAGCCCCTAGTATTCGGAGGACCGAATTAGGGGCTCTATCGACACCTTCGTCGGATATTATCCGGAACTTCGCTCGAAGCGGCGTAGGTCTTTAAGGACCCGAAAGGACCTCTCGAACAGCGACCAGTCTCTCGCCTTATCATGACAGTCAGTTTTAGCTTTCTCAACTGAGGCGTTAACCTGGCTCAACCGGGGCGCAATCGCAGTGGTTCTCCCAGTGCTACCTTAGCCGATAGAACGGAACGTAAGGTGCCAAACATGGGAGCCGGGCAAACCCAACTATTGACCCAAGACATGATTCGGAGCCGATTCATATAATGCTATAAGTTCGGGGTGCCGCACTTGTGAAAGTGTTCGGACTTTATCACACCATAATGCGGAGAACATAAGCCCCTGGTGTATTTGGCCGTACCAAAATGTACGGGTGCAACATGTACGGGTGCAACATGTCGTAAATGAACATATATATATATATATAAGGTAATGCAATTATGGGCAAAAAGTGCTGCATTTTATTCGAGAAGATATGCTATGAGTGCGGAATGATACAAATAGTGTGGAAAGCAAGGGATTGGACGAATTTAAAGGCGTCTCCCTCCAGGGGTAGGCCGCGGAATGTTGTATTTAACAAATTTAATGCTCGTGATGGAGACCACCCGAGTGTTCGTCGCTGACTTTGTCCTTCCCTGGCTGTTGCATCTTGAGTTCGGCAGGTTCGCCGCCGGACAGAGTTCTGTATAAAAAAGAAAGAAATGAAAGAGAAAAGAGCGACACACTTGGGAGCCCCTGGTGTGGTCGAACCGCACTCTGGGTCTGTTGTGGTTGTGCCTTTCCCCCTATGCCCATGGTATCTCCAGGGCGTAATTATGTCTGTGAGAGTTTGTCTTACAATTTTGCGAGGGCTGGGGTTGAGGCCGCATTGCTCTGGCGTGCTCGGAACGTGCCAGGTGGTCTTGGTTGATGTTGCTTCGGGCGCGTTTGGCCGTGTCCGATCGTTTAACGGCCGGACTCGAAAATTGCCTTAAAAGGCTGCTCTGTACTTCTGCCGCGAGAGCCGCTGTATGTTCCTCCGTTTGGAGGGAGCGTTCCGTGTTTCCATTGACCGTGATGACTCCACGAGGGCCTGGCATCTTGAGCTTAAGGTATGCATAATGCGGCACCGCGTTGAATTTTGCGAACGCGGTTCGTCCGAGCAGAGACTGGTAGCCGCTGCGGAACGGGACTATGTCGAAGATTAACTCCTCGCTTCAGAAATTATCCGGTGATCCGAAGACCACTTCCAGTGTAACTGAGCCTGTACAACTGGCCTCGACACCTGGTATGACGCCTTTGAAAGTTGTCTTTGTAGGTTTAATCCTTGAAGGGTCTATGCCCATCTTGCGCACTGTATCCTGATAAAGCAGGTTCAGGCTACTGCCGCCGTCCATCAGGACTCTCGAGAGGTGAAATCCATCGACGATTGGGTCTAAAACCAATGTGGCGAAATCGCCATGGCGGATACTGGTCGGATGGTCTCTTCGATCGAAAGTGATCGGGCAAGAGGACCATGGGTTGAATTTTGGGGCGACTGGCTCCATCGCGTATACGTCCCTTAGTGCACGCTTCCGCTCCCTCTTGGGAATATGCGTTGCGTATATCATGTTTACCGTCCGAACTTGAGGGGGGAATCCCTTTTGTCCTCTGTTGTTCGGCGGCCGGGTCTCTTCCTCGTCATCGCTGTGTAGCCCTTGTCACTGTTTTCGGCGATTAATTTGCCTGCCTGCTTGAATACCCAACAATCTCTGTTGGTGTGGTTAGCTGGCTTTTCGGGGGTTCCATGTATTTGACAGGAGCGGTCGAGTATTCGGTCCAAATTGGACGGGCCCGGAGTGGTTCTTGTGAATGGCTTCTTCCGTTGACCGGTCTTGGAGCCTCGGAATCCGGCGTTGACTGCCGTATCCTCATTGCTGTCGCCGTTAATGCGGCATTTGTTTTTGTTTCGACGCAACCTGCCATTGCGGTCCTTGGTATCCGGACTGCCAGCGTTTTTGCTGAGGTTGTTGCTGCGAGCCAGCCAGCTATCCTCTCCCGCACAGAAGCGGGTCATGAGTGATGTGAGGGCTGCCATGGATTTCGGCTTCTCCTGTCCTAGGTGCCGGGCCAGCCACTCGTCGCGGATGTTATGTTTGAAGGCAGCGAGTGCCTCTGCATCCGGACAGTCGACGATTTGATTCTTCTTTGTTAAGAACCGTGTCCAGAATTGCTGGCCGATTCGTCTGTGGCTGCTGGATTATGTGGCTTAGGTCATCTGCGTCCGTGGTCGCATACACGCGTGCTGGAAGTTGTCGAGGAATGCGGCTTCCAGGTCTTCCCAAATCAATTGACTCTGCGGGCAGGCTGTTAAGCCAATGCCGAGCTGGTCCTTTAAGCTTGAGCGGGAGATATTTGATGGCGTGAAGATGCCGCCATGGGCCATATGTATATGGAGGAGATAATCCTCAATCCAAACCGCTGGGTCTGTTGTGCCATCGTAGGATTCGATATTAACGGGTTTAAACCCTTCAGGATTTGATGATCCATTACTTCGTCGGTGAAGCATAGTGGGTGTCGGCGCCTCAGATTGAGCAATATTGCGGCGTAGCTCGAGAGCGTTGTCTGCTGTGTTCGCCCGGCGGAGTAGTTGTATCCGCGCGACGGTATTCGTCGTGGGTCATGGGCGCCGCGTGATCCATAGATAGATCTGGATTGTCTTGCCTTGTCCTCCAATATATCCCGCAAGTCCGGCGCGTTCCCCCGTAGCTTCATGCTTTTTGAGCGATGCCGGGGTACGGTTTTGGTGGAGGGCTTGCACGCCTCTCTGTCGCGGCCACGAGGTGGTCGGTCTGCCGTGTTGTGCGCTGGTGATGCAGGTTTGTACGCTTCCTCCTTTAGTTGGGGGAGCAACTTGCGTTTTGGGTAACTTTTGGAGGGGCCTTCATACTCTTCGGCCGCGAGGACCTCGGTCCATCTGTCGGCCAGTAGGTCTTGATCAGCTTGAAGCTGTTGCTACTTTTTCTTTAGGCTGTTTGCCGTGGCCATTAGCCTGCGTCTGAAACGCTCTTGTTCGACGGGATCCTCAGGCACGACGAATTCGTCGTCGTCGAGGCTTGCCTCGTCTCCGGAGGGAGGTAGGTAATTGTCATCCTCGACCTCTTAAATCGCCGCCCTCTTGTGAGGGCTTGCTTCGCCTCCTCCTGCGCTGGATCGTCTTTGGAGGGTTGTCTTCGCACTTTCGGGTGTTATTATCTCCTGTGCCGGAATCTCCATTCTTGCCGTGGCGGGATTTAGAGCGGCGCCGCTAACGTCGGCGCTTGGGCTGTTTCTTTAAGGAATCGGCCTCCGTTGCTTCTTCGCCGTCCCCATCTTTTGGGGTGTCCACCATGTATATGTCGTATGACGAGGTGGTCTTCCAGTGTCCTGTAGGCACTGGTTCTTGGTAGTCTCCGGCATCGTCGTCCATACCGTCGATGTCTTCGGAGTCGTAGTCGAGTACGTCAGTTAAATCGTCGACGGTGGCTACGAAGTGGGTGGTGGGTGGGCTCTGAATTTCTTTGTCGTCCGCGTCCCAACCATCCTGCCTGTAGTTCGGCCAGGGCTCTCCGGATAGCGAGAGATGCTTCAGTGAATTTATGATATCGCCGAAGGGCGAGTGCTGAAAGATGTCCGCATTGGTGAATTCCATGATCGGCGCCCAATCGGATTCGACTGGCAGGGGCGCAGGAGGTTCGGAGTCCGGCAAAGAGTCCGGCACCTCGGAGTCATGAGCTTTATGCGGGACAAGGTAAGTGTTCGGCTCCATCGCCGTAGAAGTTGCAGCTCCCGAGGCGGTGTCCAGCCATCCGTCCTCGATCCGAGCGATCGGCTCCGGACTATGGGTCGGAGCGGATTCGTGTGCGGCCTCCAAGGTGCTGTCCGGCGGCAGAGTTAGGTCATGCCCATCGTGACAGCGCGGCACGCTCTCGGCTGTGGCTCAGATCCATCGAAGATCAAGTCCCCGTGGATATCGGCCGTGAAGTTTAGGCTTCCGAACCTGACCTGACGGCCAGGGGCGTAGCTTTCGATCTGCTCTAGATGGCCAAGTGAGTTGGCCCGCGATCGAAACCGCCGAATACGAAGATCTGTCCGGGGAGAAAAGTCTCACCCGGGAGTGCGTCGTTGTCGATTGAAGAGGCCATCACGCCTATCCGTGACGACACAGAGGAACTCTCAATGAAAGCACCAATGTCGGTGTCAAAACCGGCGGATCTCGGGTAGGGGGTCCCGAACTGTGTGTCTAGGCGGATGGTAACAGGAGACAAGGGACACGATGTTTTACCCAGGTTCGGGCCCTCTTGATGGAGGTAAAACCCTACGTCCTGCTTGATTGATATTGATATTGTGGATGTTTACAAGACTGGATCTACCACGAGATCAAGGAGGCTAAACCCTAGAAGCTAGCCTATGGTATGATTGTAAGGGTTGTTGTTGTGTCCTACGGACTAGAGCCATCCGGTTTATATAGACACCGGAGAGGCCTAGGTTTACATAGAGTCGGTTACAGTGGTAGGAGATCTACATATACGTATCGCCAAGCTTGCCTTCCACGCCAAGGAAAGTCCCATCCGGACACGGGGCGAAGTCTTCAATCTTGTATCTTCATAGTCTTGGAGTCCGGTCGATGATGATAGTCCGGCTGATGATAGTTCGGCTGATGATGGTAGTCCGGCTATCCGGACACCCCCTAATCCGGGACTCCCTCACGGACCTCTAGGTCTTTCCATTAGGGTAGGTCCCAAAATATAGATTTCTTCTTCCACATGGGTGCGTGATTCTCAGCGTCATTCGGAACAGCTAGTCCGTCGGGACCCTTTCCAAAGATTACGTGTAAATCATTGACCATAGCAAGTACGTGATCACCGGTACGCATGGCGGGCTTCTTCCAGTGATCTGCCTCGCCTTTGAAATGCTTGCCTTTCTTTCCACAGTGATGGTTGGTCGGAAGAAATCGACGATGGCCCAGGTACACATTCTTCCTGCAGCTTGCCAGGTATATACTATCGGTGTCAAGTAAACAGTGCGTGCATGCGTGGTATCCCTTGTTTGTCTGTCCTGAAAGGTTACTGAGAGCGGGCCAATTGTTGATGGTCACGAACAGCAACGCCTTTAGGTTAAATTCCTCCTGTTTGTGCTCATCCCACGTATGTACACCGTTTCCATTCCACAGTTGTAAAAGTTCTTCAACTAATGGCCTTAGGTACACATCAATGTCGTTGCCGCGTTGCTTAGGGCCTTGGATGAGAACTGGCATCATAATGAACTTCCGCTTCATGCACATCCAAGGAGGAAGGTTATACATACATAGAGTCAAGGGCCAGGTGTTGTGATTGCTGCTCTGCTCCCCGAAAGGATTAATGTCATCCGCGCTTAAAGCAAACCATACGCTCCTTGGCTCACTTGCAAACTCATCCCAGTACTTTCTCTCGAATTTTCTCCACTGCGACCCGTCAGCGGGTGCTCTCAACTTCCCGTATTTCTTACAGTCCTCACTATGCCATCGCATCAACTTGGCATGCTCTCCGTTTCTGAACAGACGTTTCAACCGTGGTATTATCGGAGCATACCAAATCACCTTCGCAGGAACCCTCTTCCTGGGGGGCTCGCCATCAACATCACCAGGGTCATCTCGTCTGATCTTATACCATAATGCACCGCATACCGGGCATGCGTTCAGATTCTTATACGCACCGTGGTAGAGGATGCAGTCATTAGGGCATGCATGTATCTTCTGCACCTCCAATCATAGAGGGCATACGACCTTCTTTGCTGCGTATGTACTGTCAGGCAATTCGTTATCCTTTGGAAGCTTCTTCTTCAATATTTTCAGTAGCTTCTCAAATCCTTTGTCAAGCACAGCATTCTCTGCCTTCCACTGCAGCAATTCCAGTACGGTACCGAGCTTTGTGTTGCCATCTTCGCAATTGGGGTACAACCCTTTTTTGTGGTCCTCTAACATGTGATCGAACTTCAGCTTCTCCTTTTGACTTTCGCATTGCGTCCTTGCATCGACAATGACCCGGCGGAGATCATCATCATCGGGCACATCGTCTGGTTCCTCTTGATCTTCAGCAGCTTCGCCCGTTGCAGCATCATCGTGCACATCGTCTGGTTCCTCTTGATGTTTAGTAGCATCACCGTATTCATGGGGCACATAGTTGTCATCGTACTCTTCTTCTTCGCCGTCTTCCATCATAACCCCTATTTCTCCGTGCCTCGTCCAAACATTATAGTGTGGCATGAAACCCTTGTAAAGCAGGTGGGTGTGGAGGATTTTCCGGTCAGAGTAAGACTTCGTATTCCCATATATAGGGCATGGACAACACATAAAACCATTCTGCTTGTTTGCCTCAGCCACTTCGAGAAAATCATGCACGCCCTTAATGTACTCGGAGGTGTGTCTTGAACCGTACATCCATTGCCGGTTCATCTGCGTGCATTATATATAATTAAGTGTGTCAAAAATCATTACAGAACATCATCAATAGATAATTAAGTGACCAAATTAATATAAGTTCATCATCACATTAAAACCAAAGTACATACATAGTTCTCATCTAACAACATAAAGCTCTGCAGAGCATCTAAATTAATTAAACCATACACTGAAACTATGTAAAACATTTCAATGCGAAAACAAATGCGATCATAATCGCAACCAATGTAACAACTGATCCAACGGCATAATGATACCAAGCCTCGGTATGAATGGCATATTTTCTAATCTTTCTAATCTTCAAGCGCATTGCATCCATCTTGATCTTGTGATCATCGACAACATCCGCAACATGCAACTCCATTATCATCTTCTCCTCCTCAATTTTTCTAATTTTTTCCTTCAACAAATTGTTTTCTTCTTCAACTAAATTTAACCTCTCGACAATAGGGTTGGTTGGAATTTCCGGTTCAACAGCCTCCTAGATAAATAAAATCTATGTCACGTTGGTCGGCATAATTGTGATAAACAATAAATGAACCAATAGTTATGAAAAGATAATATATACCACATCCGAATCATAGACAGGACGAGGGCCGACGGGGGCGGATACCAAAACCATCGCACTATATAAGATGCAATAATAAAAGTAAGAAAATTATACAAGTATCTATATAAACATACAAGTAAGATTTTTTTTTCCTTTCAAAAAGAAGATAAGAACAAGAGGCTCGCCACTGTGGTGTCGGCGACGAGATCGGCGCGGGCGATCAACGGTGGTGAAGATGGGGACGGGACGTGATGGACCGCTAAACCTAGACAAATATTAAGGAAAATGGAGCTTGGAGGTCGAGCTTGGAGAGGAGAAAGCTTAAGTAGTGTGGCTCGGGCATTCCATCGAACAGCTCGTGTGCATAAGAGGTGAGATAGAGCACCACAAAGCTCTCCCCTCGCCGGCCACGAAAAACAGAGCACTGGGAGTGCTCTGCTCGCGGGCGAGGGGTATATATAGGCAACTAATTGGTCCCAGTTGGTGACTAGAACCGGGACTAAAGGGTAGCCTTTGGTCCCGGTTCGTCCCACCAACCGGGACCAATGGTGGTGGGCCAGGAGCGAGGCCCATTGGTCCCGGTTCGTCCAATCAACCGGGACCAAAAGGTCCAGACGAACCGGGACCAATGGCCCACGTGGCCCGGCCGGCCCCCGGAGCTCACGAACCGGGTCCAATGCCCCCATTGGTCCCGGTTCTGGATTGAACCGGGAGTAATGGGCTGGCCGGGCCTGGACCATTGCCCCCTTTTCTACTAGTGTGTAATAATTGTTTTTTTTGTTTTTGGTTTGTAATTTTACTTGAGCACAAGTATGTATTAATTGATAAGGCTCGTAGACATTTCATTTGGATTGCTGTGCCAGACCTACAAATATGCCAATCGGGCTAAATGTGCATTCAGCAATAGTAGTAGTATAGATGGACCATAAGTGGCACGCATCGGAAAGGGCCAAGATGCTGGCTAAAAAAAGGATGTTGTTGTAGCCAAAAAAAAGTACATCGGCCTGGCTTATGTATGTTAGTTGATATTATTGATCCATATACTCTATAAGTGTTTATATGTCTGTTAGTTTTGTACATTCTTGGTTGATTGACTCGGTATTTGAATCTATATACATCGCTTGTGTACATATCTAAATGGGAGTGCACATTATGCTGCGTGTGACATTTGAGTTGGACATGAAGTGTTCCAAATATTCGAATTCACCTTAAACTGGATACTAGTTTCTGAATTTGAGTATCTGCATTTGTAACCCATATTCATATATGACAGTGGAATACATCTTTGTCGTCCTTTTGAAGATATATAACAACACATAGAATCATTTATAAAGATTCATATAGGAATACAAAATGGATTTGAATTTAGTTGCTAGGGTAACGTGGATGCTTATTGTCCCAAAATTCGAAAGAAGCAGCAAAATGTCCACTCCCACGTCGGCTGCCTGAAGCCAAGTGTTTGGGAGATGGAAATTACTATCTACCCATTACACGGACAATCCATCGGCCCGATTTCCACTGCTCTAAATAGGGGTAGGTTAGTAACTTCAATTAGACGTGACACGATCGCCTCTGAGCCCATTCCAACACGGTGGGCGTCAAACATGGGCGGCAAAACACATTTGATTCAAGCTCGTCCGAAAGACCTCTGTTTCTCCCTCCATTCCCCATTCATACACGGTGAGCGGCAAAACAAACTCGACTCGGCGGAAATCGATGTAGGCAAATATTTTCAATAGGGGCAGGTTTGTAACTTCACTCAGACGTGACACAACCGCCCTACCTGTCAGCCCCGTTCATACACCGTGGGCGCCAACCATGGGCGCCAAACACCCTCTCCTCGCCCGAAATCGCTCTAGGCAAATATTGGCGAGATGCGAGATTACCGTCCTATCCCCAACCAACGAGACGTCCAAATTTTAAACGGGGGCTAAGTTTGTAACTTTCCCATATTTCAGACAGGCGCGTCCCAAAAACATGGTTCCCCGTACCTCTCCCTCCATTTTCCCATTCATACACCGTCCGCGCTAGAACACCCCGTCCCTACACCAGCCTCCGTCCGCCACCCCATCCATCGCCGCCGTCCTCCACCACATCCATTGCCACCGTCCTCCACCATGCCGGAGCGCCTACCAAGACCGCGTCGTCCACTGCTAGAGATGAACGTTTCTCATCCATGGCGACGGACCAATAACCTTGCATCGCGTCCTCTCGCTTCATCGGCGCCGTCGTCCTCTTTGTCGGGGCCGCTCACACGACCTTCTCTTCCACCGCAATGGGACTTATCCCCCGATGCATCCGTCTACCGTCGCAGATCTGCTTCAACGCCACCGACAGCCATCACACCCCCGATGCCTACACGGCGCCGCAAGAGAGGTGGTGCTTCTTATCTCCTCAACTTTTTGATCTCAACCAGAAAATAGATCTTAACTTGGTTACTCTACTTTCTTTTCAGCTCTTAGAATTTAGTTCTTAGTTCGAAGCAAACAATGGATGCTAAATATCATTTCTCCTGTTTACAGCTTCAAATCTGCCATGGCACAGCCATAATACGGTTTAATTGATCATGCTTAGGGTTTAATTGATCATGTTGGTTCCGTGGTGGTTTCTTTAATAGAAATCGGAGGGGAAACCCTCTTTTGCTAAAAAAATATGCTTAGAGTTTCCCCCTTTTATGATCACTATACGATCAGAATACGTGCTTCGTGTCATAATAACACTGCTCCACGCATCAAGCTAAACAAGCTTAGATGTTCAAATACGAATCTGGTATTATTAAAACAGAGTTGTTTAATTGGTCAGCTAAATGTTCCTAAATTAGTTTGAAAAATGCATGTTCGCCGCTCGGGTGTGTATCTCTACAGGGTGCCCATGGTGGGCCGGCTCACCCTGGGATTTTGGGTCGTCCCAGGCCCCGATTCCCCTCTGTTCTGCTGCGCGCTTTCGATCTCTACTCGCCCCCAGCCGCCTGCCATGCCGGCGACTTGCCGTCCCCGGACGGCATGACTCTAGGAGGAGACGCCGGACTAACAGGAGGCCAGGAGCCGCTCGCCCAACAGCGTCACCGCTGCCCGGGCGCACCGCCGTGCCTACCTTCCCAGTCCGTTCAGGGCTCAGGCGTGCAGCACCCACCAAGCCAACCCGATTTATCCTGAGATACGTCCTCAACACTCAGCAGCCACTCCTCATCACCCATTTTCTAATTGATTCATTACTCATTAGGTAGGACTGTCATTAGGGTTTGTTGTGTGCTCAGTGCTACCTACACTTAATGGTTCAGATGTATTAGGCACTACCAACACTCAACCCTTGAAGCTAAACATTACGCCACTCATAATTGCTTAGTTTATTTGTTCAAATACGAATTTCATATGATTCTAATGTTCCTACTTCAGTTTTGAAATGTGTGTCTGCCTGTTATAGAGACATAAGGGGTTTGTATTTCTGTGTGTGGTCTGGTCAGCACGGTTGGGGAGGTGAACTTTGCATATGCAGGGGTTTATAGGGAGACACTCTCCGAGTTGAATCCGCAATGCATTCCATAGATAATTTGACTACTTTTTATGTTTTCATGAATCTCGGATTCTGAACAGCATCATAATGATTATGAGCTTGCGCGCATGAAAAGAATAAAGCAGAACAATGTCATGGTTGTCAAACTTGGCATTAAGGGACTGAAATCAAGTCTGGATGCAATGCAATGCAAACGCTCTCCACCTACAGATTCATGCTCAGAATATCTTATATTTACTAATTGGAGGCACCTTTCTTGATCTCTTATTAATCCACATCATCAAGATTAATTAAACCATTAGATTATAAAATTTACGACCAGGATGAAAAGACAACTTGCGTAACGCAGATGATCCAATCCTATGAAAAACGCACCTGACACGTCCAACTTATACTCTTATAGTCAAACGAAACAAACAAAATCCACCCGCAAAAAAAAGCCTCGCGTAAAAAAAAGGAAGGAAAGCTCCACCCACAAAAAACGCTCACGTAAAAAAAAGCCTCATGGAAATTCTCACGTTAAAAAAAACTCCACCTGTTCCCACAAATTTGGAAGGAAAGTTGTCATTCAAAACGCCAACTATAAAGTACCAAAACAAATCCAACGATAGAAAGGAAACAAATCAAACAAAAAGCCTCACGTAAAAAAGAAGGAAGGAAAGCTCCACCCGCAAAAAAAACGCTCACGTAAAAAAAAGCCTCACGTAAAACAAAGCCTCAAGAAAATCCACACGTTAAAAAAACTCCACCTGTTCCCACAAATTAGGAAGGAAAGTTGCCGTTGAAGACACCAACGATAAAGTACCAACACAAATCCAACGATAGAAAGGAAACAAATCTATGATCCGGCTGATTGCCACTGAAAAAAAAGCAGACAAACAAAAAGATGCTCCCATAAGGAAAACAAGGAAAGCATCCATCTGTTCCCACAAATAAAGAAGGAAAGTGTACATTAAAAAAATCTAATGATAATAAAATACCAAAACAGATCCAACAATAAAAAGTAAAAGAATCCACAATCCAGTTTTTCTTTTTGATGGAAGAATCCACAATCCTGTTTATTGCCTGTGAAATAAAAATTGTCGGCATCCTTGCGGGTGGGCCAATCATCCAGTCTACTCCTTATAAACCATCCGAACAAGGGAGCATGCAGTTAATTGTCAGCACTGGAAGTCGATGAGCACTTCTTGCGTGACAAAGATAAATTATATTGGATGGAGAGGCTGGACGAGCTCCCCATGTACACTGTCGGGCGGTGGTTGCATCCGATATCGCTGGATGCAATGTAGTGGTGTCATGCAAGTTTTGTCTATATGCTAAATCAGCTCGGTGGTGAAAAATAAACTATTTTGACTGACATGCATGCATACTTGCGATTGATGAATTACATGTGGATTCACATCTTTCTTCACATGTGCAGATTGCAAACGCTTATTATTTGCGCATGTAGTACGTCTATGCATGTATCCATTTTAGCCTGATAAGAAAAAAATAGATAGCTATTAAACTATCTTTAATACACATAAATTTCTACAGTCATCTTCATGTACCATGCAACACAAAGATCTCATATAAACAAATGATTATGTACGTGATATATATATATATATATATATATATATATATATATATATAGTAGGATAGAAAGTACTGTAAATGTTCAAGCAAATTGATCATAGAACAAATTCTTCAAGATTTTTTTGGTAGAAAGAAGATCTTGAAATCTGAATTATCTATCAAACAGTGCCTAACAAATCATACAACATTTTCTTTAAGAATTTATTGATTAATACAAGAACATAAAATACAAATAAAAAATGGTCCTTAAAATAATTAAAAAATGTAAAAATCATTTTTTGCTACAGTATCATGCTCTACTACTAGGAATTGTACTACTACTCCAAATGATCGTTTTTAGACCGTATATAAGATTTGCCTGAATTCAAAGATTGTATCCTTGACAATATTTATATAAAAGGTATCAACATCTACAATACTAAAGTTATACAACCAGAAAATTAAATTCGTTGCGCATCTAATGATATTGATTTTGCATTATGAATCTTGAAAAAAAAATTCCAATAAAGTTGGTCAAACTTTAGGAAGTTTTACTTCTGACAAATCTTATATGCGGAGTAAAAGGGACCAGAGGAGAATTTAATATTAGAAGTTCTAGCGCGTGCAGATGCACGGGTTGATGACTAGTGATCCTAATAGTGATTCTGATCTAGAGGGAGACCTAAGTCAATTTAGCTCCCTAGTGGAGGAGTCAGAGGAAGATGCCCTATCTTATTCACCCATCAAGGTACTTGCTCTAACTTTCCAAGGTTACATTGCTCGCACATATCTTGCAACTGATGCTTTGCATTGCTTCTACTTTGTTGAACTGCCATTAGCTTAGTTTACACATTGTGTATGTGAATACGCCCTGCCTATCCATTTTCAGTACATATTCCATCTGTCATCATACCATATTTATCCATTCAAATGTTGTTCTTGTGTATCAGACGTTCAAAAGGAAGAGTGCGATTGCTGATCGTGGAGGAGCACAAGCAAAGTATTTGGAGAAGGTAGTGGCACCTGATAAATCAAATAGCCCATTAGTTGTAGTTGCAATATCACTTGACCCACAAAATACCCCAACTCTAGCAGACTCTAGCCCTACTACACTGGTCATTTCTGATGCCCCAACTCAACAGACCACAACTGCAGCAAACAGTATGATTATGCCAGTTGATATAGCACCAGCTGTACGACGCAAAACCCCCATTCCAGCAAAAATTACACCAAATCCAGTTGCCAAATCCCTTTTCGAACTAGAGAGAGCCCCAATTGCAGCAAATAGGACCCCTGTTCCATTTCTTCCCAGTTTAGAAGACGAAGCTTATGTTGTTGTCAGGAACTTTGTGCGCATCTTTCCTTCATGGAAAGATTATACCACAGACACAGAACAATTTCCAGTCTTCCTCCACAACTTAAGCGTAAGTAATGTACTAATGTTATTCATGGTCATTACTGCGTATATTTCTGCTGACAGAAGACACAAGATTTCATTCTTTTAAATAGGCGAGGAGCAAACTGGATTGTGATGACGAGCAAGAGTTGGTTGCGCTTTTCAAGCACTCGTTTATGAAGTATCATTCCTACGTGAGGCAAGCGCACTTTGATGGCAAGCCTCTGAACGAAATTTCTGTAAAGTCTCCGTTGCTACATTTATTTGACGGTGACTGGAATAATCTTGTTACACATTGGTCTCGGCTGCAGCGTAAGGTACTGTCTATGATATCACATCACAATTTGAACTACATTTCTGCATTTGCCTTAATGTCTCACTTGTATGAAAACTGTTAGCAGAAGAACATTCGTTCTCAAGGGACCACAAAATCTCGCAACTATACTGCACACTGCATTGCTCTTGTGAGTACTTCTTGCCATGTATGACCATACTTACTTTCATAGTTGTTTGATTATGTAGCATCACTGCACATGTTAGCCTCGTAATCGTCCATTTGATGGACATGATAAGATCCGTATGGACTCTTACACAAATTTAGAATCAACCCAATGCTTTTGAAGAGGTTTAGCTCTGCAGTCCTCTTGTAAGGACTGAACGTGGTCTATCACGGTACTTACATTAACAGCTACTCCCTCCGTCCCATAATATAAGAACGTTTTGTACACCGGTGTTCAAAACACTCTTGTATTATGGGAAGAGGGATTGGTTCATTTTGTAGCATTCTGCAACTTATCTCCCTCGCCCACCATTTACTAAAAAAGATCAGATCTATATTTAATCTTACCAACAAGTAGAATACACAGACAATGCCAGTGCAGAAGTGTAGCCCATTGCTCTTGTCAGTACATTTTGTTCTGTAACACTTGTACTTCTAGGGATTGGTAGTTGATTATGTAGCATCAATCTGCATCTTATCTTCATTGTCCTCTATCCCTTCCAGTATTATCATATCTATAATTACTCTCTAAAAAATGTAGAGTACAGGCAATGCTTATGAAGAAGATTCTGTGCTGAAATTCTTGTTATCCTTCCCTTGACATGGAGAAGGGCATTATAAACCGGTGTTAACTGTTAATGTAAGTCGGTCCTTCTAAAGCCTTTATCCTCAACTGATGTTTAATTTTCTCATACTCCCTATCGTTTACTGGTGTTTAGTTTGTTGTTTCTACCAAAATGCATGTTCGTAAGAACCGTAAGTTCCAAGTTTTACTTGTAAAACCAAACTTCTTATTCATACCATGCACATTACTTAATACTCCCTATATGTATGCTTGGTTTTGTGGATCTATAATCCAGTGTGTGGTGAAGCAGCCCACGTTTGCACCTTGTCATCTCCTGTTTTATCTTACTGATGTGGCTGATGATATGAACAACATGCCATGCACATTATCCAAAATAGATACAATGATTTTCTTTGCCCTTCATCTGTGTTTGTTATGTTGACATGGTAATCCAGTAGTGTGGTGAAGCTCCCCGCATTATGAACAATGCCAAATTATGCTATTGATATTTTGAACTTACTCTTTATTTTCTAATTTGAAATTGGATAGAATTGACATAACAGTTATCATCTTTGTTTATACGCGTGCAAAACCTGTCATCTCTCTGCTTTGTTTCAGGGTGATATGCCTGATGGCATGTACAAGTCTGTTGAAGGCTGTGAGACAAACCCAACATATATTGCAGCAAAGAAGGCAAAACATCTTGAAGATAGCGAGACAACCCCAAAGTCTTGTCTTGATGCAGTGTTCAAGTTACTTGAGACTAACAGTCAGACAAGCTCACAGAATTCGTTGTCTGAATCAGTTCGACTTCTTCAGTCCCAAGTTCTAGCAGAAAGGCATTCTGCAACTCAACTTTGACTTGAAGTCCTATCTCTAAGAAAGATTGCGCAGAACACCAATGAGAACCTCATCGCTAAACAGCTACACCTGGAAGCTATGACCGACATGCTAGGCCGGTCTCACAGCCTTGCTCAGCAGCTTGCGCAGCAGTTCCCCCGCAAGGCTAACCTTTCTTGAACTATCTTGGAAGTGGTCTCGGTTCAGTATTATTTTGTTACGCTGCAATGGTGCCCAGTTTTTGTAATCTGCTTCTTCATTGCGCTTTATTATCACTCGTGGCGAACTTCGATGCCCAGTGGATGTAATATACCTTAAATCCATTATTGTATAGTGTTGTTTTATTCTTAGTTACTATGCCATAATTTCTTTATTGTATAGAGTAGGTTTGTTCTTAATTCCTACTGGTTATTGCCATCATTCGCTATCTGAAAAAAAATCAGATGTAGTCGACCGGGCCGAAACATTCGAAAACGGGCCAGGTTTTTAGCGGGCCACAATTGGGCTGGCCTGCGTCTTTCTTGGGCCCGAATGATTGGGGCCTTCACACATTGCGCCAGGCCCAAACTTACACCGGCCAATATTTTGGTTGGGCCTTTTGTCGACCCAGCGCTTTGTTTGGCCAAGGTAGCGTTGGGCCATTAACAGGCTGAATATTGTACTAGCCTGTTACGGCCGAGATGAAACCACGGGCCTTTAGCAGGCCAAAATTCATGTTGGGCCTCAATTTTCACTAGTCATCGACGGGCCTTCAGCAGGCCGAAATGTAGACCGGGTCGTTATGGGCCCAGTTAGCTCATGGGCCGTTACCAGGCCGAAACATATCTCGGGCCTTAGTTGGCCCACTGATATCATGGGCCTTTAAGAGGCCGAAAGCTTAGTGCAGGCATCAATGGGCCGAATTACGAGACATGCCTTTAACGGGCCCAAAGTCACGTTGGGCTTAACTATTGCCACATTTAGCACGGGCCGTTAGTGGGCCCGATGTCCCGTCGGACCATATATGGCCCATGGGCAGCACGGGCCATTCCCAGGCCGAAAGTCACACCGGGCTGAAATGGGCCCATGTCTACATCAGGCCTCTAACAGGCCGAAAGTCACTGGGCTGTAGTTGGGCCCGAATATTCGGCGAACAATTAACGGGCCAGATCTGGCTTCGGGCCGTAAATGGGCCCAAATATTGGGCGAACAATTAACGGGCCATATCTGGTTTCGGGCTGTAAATGGGCGTTTATTAAGCAGGCCGTTATTGGGCTTGCCCACTAGTACCTGATTAAGTTCTATGGGCCTTTGACTGGGCCGGCCTTTTTAACCTATATGGGCCTCTGTTGGGCCCAGCCACGTGTCGACGTACCATAGGCATGTCTCCTCCAATGGACAGGTGACATCTGGCCCACTGACGGCCAATCAGAATTTTACACGTGGAAATTTCCCATTGGTCGGGGTTGTTAACGGGTTATCGGATCCAAAATCCGACCCGATAGCTTAACGGCGTTCCGTTACGGTGGATTCCACGTGTCGGTCACCCTTGACGAAAGCACTTCTGTGACGCGCGATTTATCGTCATGGAAGTGGACACTTCCGTGATGATAATTTTGGTAATGTCACGGAACACTTCTACGACAGCATAGGTATGACTATCTTGATTCTGTCATAAATTTGTCATGGATGTACATGCATGGCAAAAAACGCGACCTACTGTGACAAACACGTATCATCACGGAAGTGTATTTTTTTTGTAGTGGTAGTACACATCATATCTCCGGGCCCTCTCGGTAATGCACATCACTATAAGCCTTGCAAGCAATGTGACTAATAAGTTAGTTGCAGGATGATGCATTACGGAACGAGTAAAGAGACTTGCTGGTAACGAGATTGAACTAGGTATTGAGATACCGACGATCGAATCTCGGGCAAGTAACATACCGATGACAAAGGGAACAACGTATGTTGTTATGCGGTTTGACCGATAAAGATATTTGTAGAATATGTAGGAACCAATATGAGCATCCAGGTTCCGCTATTGGTTATTGACCGGAGATGAGTCTCGGTCATGTCTACCACTAGTAGAAAACAGGGCTTTCGTCCAGGCCAGTTTAGCCCATTAGTCCCGGTTCAATCCATAACCGGGACCAATGGAGCTATTTGCCCCGGTTCGTGAGCCCAGGGGGCCGGCCGGGCCACGTGGGCCATTGGTCCCGGTTCGTCCGGACCTTTTGGTCCCGGTTGGTGGGACGAACCGGGACCAATGGTCCTGGCTCCTGGCCCACCACTATTGGTCCCGGTTGGTGGCATGAACCGGGACCAAAGGCTTCCCTTTAGTCCCGGCTCATGCCACCAACCGGGGCTAATGGTGCTGCCTATATATAGCCCCTCACGCAAGAGCAGAGCACACTGCCTGCTTTTTTTTTTACGGCCGAGGGGAGAGGGCTTGGTGGTGCTCTAGCTCACCTCCTATGCACACAAGGTGTTCGATGGAATGCCCGAGCCACACTACTTAAGGTTTCTCCTCTCCAAGCTCGACCGCCAAGCTCCATTTTCCTCAATATTTATCTAGGTTTAGCGGTCCATCACGCCCCGTCCCCGTCTTCATCACCGTCGATCACCCGCACCGATCTCATCGCCGACACCACCGTGGTGAGCCTCTTGTTCTTATCTTCTTTCGAAAGGAAAAATATTATTACTTGTTTGTTTAGATAGATACTTGTATTATTTTCTTACTTTTATTATTGCATCTTATATAGTGCGATGGTTTTGGTATCCGCCCGTCGGCCCTCGTCCTCTATGATTCGGATGTGGTATATATTATCTTTTCATAACTATTGGTTCATTTATTGTTTATGAAAATTATGCCGACCAACGTGACATAGATTTTATTTATCTAGGAGGTTGTTGAACCGAAATTCCAACCGACCCTATTGTCGAGAGGTTAAATTTAGTTGAAGAAGAAAACAATTTCTTGAAGGAAAAATAAAAAAACTTGAGGAGGAGAAGATGATATTGGAGTTGCATGTTGCGGATGTCGCCGATGATCACAAGATCAAGATGGATGCAATGCGCTTGAAGATGAGAAAGATTAGAAAATATGCCATTCATACCGAGGCTTGGTATCATTATGCCGTTGGATCAGTTGTTACCTTGGTTGCGATTATGATCGATTTGTTTTCGCATTGAAATGTTTTACATAGTTTCAATGTATGGTTTAATTAATTTAGATGCTCTGCAGAGCTTTATGTTGTTAGATGAGAACTATGTATGTACTTTGGTTTTATGTGATGATGAATTTCTATTAATTTGGTCACTTAATTATCTATTCATGATGTTCTGTAATGATTTTGACACACTTAATTATATATAATGCACGCAGATGAACCGCAATGGATGTACGGTGATGACACACCTCCCAAAGACATTAAGGGCGTGCATGATTTTCTCGAAGTGGCTGAGGCAAACAAGCAGAATGGTTTTATGTGTTGTCCATGCCCTATATGTGGAATACGAAGTCTTACTCGACCGGAAAATCCTTCACACCCACCTGCTTTACAAGGTTTTCATGCCACACTATAATGTTTGGACGAGGCACGGAGAAATAGGGGTTATGATGGAAGACGGCGAGGAAGAAGAGTACGATGACAACTATGTGCCCCTGAATACGGTGATGCTATCGAACATCAAGATGCACTGACGATGTGCACGATGGTGCTGGAACAAGCGAAGCTGCTGAAGATCAAGAGGAACCAGACGATGTGCCCGATGATGATGATCTCCGCCGGTCATTGTCGATGCAAGGACACAATGCGAAAGTCATAATGAGAAGCTGAAGTTCGATCGCATGTTAGAGGATCACAAAAAAGGGTTGTACCCCAATTGCGAAGATGGCAACACAAAGCTCGGTACCTTACTCGAATTGCTGCAGTGGAAGGCAGAGAATGCTGTGCCTGATAAAGGATTTGAGAAGCTACTGAAAATAATGAAGAAGAAGCTTCCAAAGGATAACGAATTGCCCGACAAGTACATACGCAGTAAAGAAGGTCGATGCCCTCTAGGATTGGAGGTGGAGAAGATACATGCATGCCCTAATGACTGCATCCTCTACCGTGGTGCCTACAAGGATCTGAACGCATGTCCGGTATCACGGTGCATTGCGGTATAAGATCGACGAGATGACCCCGGTGATGTTGATGGCGAGCCTCCCAGGAAGAGGGTTCCCGCGAAGGTGATGTGGTATGCTCCTATAATACCACGGTTGAAACGTCTGTTCAGAAACGGAGAGCATGCCAAGTTGATGCGATGGCACAGTGAGGACCGTAAGAAAGACGGGAAGTTGAGAGCACCCGCTGACGGGTCGCAGTGGAGAAAAATCGAGAGAAAGTACTGGGATGAGTTTGCAAAGGACCCAAGGAACGTATGGTTTGCTTTAAGCGCGGCAAACCATCAATGTCGAAAGAAAGGCAAGCATTTCAAAGGCGAGGCAGATCACCGGAAGAAGCCCGCCATGCGTACCGGTGATCACGTACTTGCTATGGTCAATGATTTACACGTAATCTTTGGAAAGGGTCCCGGCGGACTAGCTGTTCCAAATGACGCTGAGAATCACGCACCCATGTGGAAGAAGAAATCTATATTTTGGGACCTACCCTCACTGAAAGACCTAGAGGTCCGCTCTTCGATCGACGTGATGCACGTGACGAAGAACCTTTGCGTGAACCTGCTAGGCTTCTTGGGCATGTATGGGAAGACAAAAGATACACCGAGGCACGAGAGGACCTGCAACGCTTGTACGAAAAAAGAGGGCATGCCTCCAAGCAGTATGAAGGTCCTGCCAGCTACGCTCTTACGAAAGAAGAGAAAGAAATATTCTTTCAATGCCTGCTCAAGATGAAGGTCCCGACTGGCTTCTCGTCGAATATAAAGGGAATAATAAATATGCCGAGAAAAGTTCCGAACCTAAAGTCTCATGACTGCCACGTGATTATGACGCAACTGCTTCCGGTTGCATTGAGGGGCTTCTACCGAAAACGTCCGATTAGCCATTGTGAAGCTATGTGCATTCCTCAATGCAATATCTCGAAGGTGATCGATCCAGAAATCGTACCAACGCTAAGGAGTGATGAGGCGCAATGTCTTGTCGGTTTCGAGCTGGTGTTCCCACCATCCTTCTTCAATATCATGACGACGTCCTAGTTCATCTAGTCGATGAGATTGTCATTACGGGGCCCGTATTTCTACACAATATGTACCCCTTTGAGAGGTTCATGGAGTCCTAAAGAAATATGTTCAGTAACCGCTAGGCCGAAGGAAGAATCTCCATGGGCCATCAAACAGAGGATGTCATCGGGTTTTGTGTTGACTTCATTCCTGGCCTTAATAAGATAGGTCTCCCTAAATCGCGGTATGAGGGGAGACTGACTGAAAAGGCATGCTTGGAAGAGACTCAATAATATGCAGGGACGGATATTCTTGGTCTCAAGCACACTACAGTTCTACTGAACTCTACCTTGGTGACCCCGTATGTCGATGAACACAAGAACAGTCTGCGCTCCAAACACCCGGAGCAGTGCGACGACTGGATTACATGTGAACACATCAGGACTTTCAGCAGTTGGTTGGAAACACGTCTCAGAGGTGACAGCACTGTTTGTGATGAGCTTTACTTGTTGTCCAGGGGACCATCTTCGACTGTAATGATTTGGAAAGGATACGAGATAAATGGGAATACATTTTACACGATTGACCAAGATGAAAAGAGCACCAACCAAAACAGCGGTGTCCGCTTTGATGCAGCAACCGACAAGAGAAATGACACATATTATGGTTACATAGTAGACATATGGGAACTTGACTACAGAGTAGATTTTAAGGTCCCTTTGTTTAAGTGCAAGTGGGTCAATCTGTCAGGAGGCGGGGTACAGGTAGACCCACAGTACGGAATGACAACAGTGGATCTGAAAAATCTTGGGTACACTGACGAACCGTTCGTCCTAGCCAATGATGTGGCACAGGTTATCTATGTGAAGGACATGTCTACCAGACCGAGGAAAAGAAAAGATAAGGAAGCGAATACATCATACAATGAGCCAAAGCGCCACATAGTTCTTTCAGAAAAAGGGACATCCCGGAGTGGAGGGCAAGATGACATGTCTCAAGAGTATGAAAAGTTTCATGAAATTCCCCCTTCAAAGTCAAGGCTGACCCAAGCATCCTGATAAACGATGAAGATTATCCATGGTTACGGGCGCAATAAGCAAGCGAAAGCGAAGAAAAGTGAAGACTTTCTCCAAACTATTATGATGATACCATGCCAACTTTGTAAAGTGATACCATTGTCCGTTTTGTACATGCACATGCTATGTAAACTTTTTAGAGTTCATTTGAAAACTATGAATTTGAAAACCTCGCCAACCAAGGCGCCACACCGGTTTATAAGCCCGTCCCTCTACACGCCTTTGTTGAGCTCACAAACTTGTGATTCACACAAATTTCAAAGAAAACTAATGGCACAAACAGAAAGTTTATAATTTTGCTGACCTAAAAGCAAAAAGAATTAAAAAATAAAGCAAAAACCAAAAGAAAATAAATAATGCAGAAAACAAAACAAAAAACTTGAAAAAAATAAAAATAGCAACAATAAGTATTTTGTTGTAAGTAGAAACAAAATAAAATAAATAAATAAAGCAAAAAAGTGTTTTCAAATTTGAAAACTAATGGCACTAACAGAAAGTTTATAATTTTTCTAAAACTAAAAGCAAAAAGAATTAAAAATAAAGCAAAAACCAACAAAAAATAAATAATGCAGAAAACAGAAAAAAAAACTGAAAAATAATAAAAATAGCAACAATAAGTATTTTGTTGTAAGTACAAACAAAATAAAATATATAAAGCAACAAAGAAAACAAAAAAGTGTTTTCAAATTTGAAAACTAATGGCACTAACAGAAAGTTTATAATTTTCTAAAACTAAAAGCAAAAAGAATTAAAAATAAAGCAAAAACAACAAAAAAATAAATAATGCAGAAAGCAAAACCAAAAAACTGGAAAAAAAAATAAAAATAGCAACAATAAGTATTTTGTCGTAAGTAGAAACAAAATAAAATAAATAAAGCAACAAAGAAAACAAAAAAACAAAAAAAAGTGCCACCTACTGGGCCCCCACGGCCTGAATACGACTAGAAACCCTACCATGGGCCAGGATTCAGGCCCGCGGGAGGCCCAGTAGGCCCACAGGCAGAGATTGCACGGTTAGGCCCGAAAGCCTGCAGTTGAGAGAAGCTCGAGTGGGTGGGTGCAGCAGAGCTTATAAACCACACTCGAGCTCTCTCAACTAGCGAGGTGGTTCTAAACTTTTCGGCGCGGGGCAGCACAAGGCCTTTGGTCCCGGTTCATGGCACCAACCGGGACTAATGCCCCCCTTTATTCCCGGTTGGTGGCACCAACCGGGACCAAAGGCCGCCGCTTCCCGCCCTTTGGGCTGCTGAAAATTGGCCTTTGGTCCCGGTTGGTGGCACCAACCGGGACTAAAGGGGGGCATTAGTCCCGGTTTGTGCCACGAACCGGGACCAATGCCCTTGCTATATAACCAGGACTTGTGAAAATTTCACATCTCCCTCGCCTCCCTAGCCAGTTGCCCCCGCCGCCAGGCTGCCCAAATCGCCATGGCCTCCTCGTCGCCGTCGCCGCCGCCGCCGCCATCCCGTCTCCCGTGCCCCTGCCCGTGCTCGAGCCCACGCCGGCCGCCTGCCCGTGCCCCTGCCCGTCCCGAGCACGCACGGCCGCGCCCTGCGCCCGCCCGCCCCACCATTGTCGTCGTCGCCGCCCGCCGCCCCCTGCCGCCCCTGCCTCGGCGCCGCCCCTCCTCCCCGTTCGGTCCGGCTCCGGCGACCCCCTTTCCTCCCTGTCCCCTCGATCCTCTTCATATAATTTTTTTTCATATGCATATGTTGATTATATGGATGGATGGATGATGTATATGTTCATTATATGGATGGATGGATGATGTATGCTTTTTTTCATATAATTTTTTTAGGAAGATTTTTAGATTTTTTTAGGCAGATTTTTAGAATTTTTTGTGTATGTATGTTATGTTTATATGTATGTATGTATGTTCATATGTATGTATGTTTATATGCAAAGCATATGCAAAGAAAATGTATGAATGGTCATATGCAAAGAAAAATGTATGTATGGTCATATGCAAAGAAAATGTATGTATGTATGTTCATATGAAAGAAAAATGTATGTATGTATGTTCATATGCATATGCAAAGAAAATGTATGTTCATATATATGATGATATGTTCATATAAAAGGAAAATAAGAAGAGGAAGAAAGGAGAAGAAGAGGAGAGGAAGAAGAGGAGAAATAAATAAGAAGAGGAAAAAGAAGAAAAGAAGAGAGAAGAAGAAAGGAATAGAAGAGAAGAAAAAAATAGAAAAATTCTATTTTTCTTCTTCTTCTATTCCTTTCTTCTTCT